>JARHVA010001359.1:3317500-3555435 GCA_037957365.1 Torreya grandis
TTCATCATGACATTATCTCTAGATTCAAGTGATTTATTGAGTATGACATTCAGTGCATCAATGGTATTAGGATAGTCTTCCATGGTAGCTTTGGATTTATCATCCTTTAGGAAATCTAGCTTGGCCTTTATCCATGTTAGACAACTGTTACTTCTTGTTAAAAATATTGAAAGATATTTTGTGAGTTTGGTGTGCAATAGTGTCGAAGAATTATTTATATTCCTCAAGGAGCTAAAAAATGGCCATTATCTCAACCTTAAGATTTTGACCTTACATGCAATTTTTTTTTAGCTTTTGCACAACATGGAAAAATTTTATGAGTTGTGAGAGGAGGGTTATGAGCTATTTTTCCTCTTACATTAATTGGTCACCTATAATTTGAGTGACCAAGGTAGGACATGTAAAATCAGTAATCTCAAAATCTTTGGTGAGGTAGAGGTTGAGATCTGTGTTTTCCTCTTTGAGTTGTAGCACCTCTTGCTCCAAGGCATACACCATTTATGTGATGAATTCTTGAAAGGTAGTTGCTCCATAAATTTACTTGTAAAAAGATAACTACAACACATCAAGTGATGCTTCTTGCATTGTTGTATCCAAGGCTAAAATCTAAGCTTTAGTCAAAGTTACCACAAGTGTTTTCTTAATCTACGTCATGGGTAGAAAAAATGTTGTGTAATGTGTGGAGGGTGCAGGGATATCCCATAACCTTTGGATAGAGATTTGGGTCATGTGCCATAATAACTCCTCATATGCACCCCTAGGTAGAATCTAAGCCCATTGATGAAGATAATGGTTATTGGGTCTCAAGTATCCCCACCATCTTGGTGGTCTTTGTTGTATGTTTGGTTGTGCTTTCTTATTCATATTTGCACTCTAATGCAGCCTTGGATTTGGCATCTACCTCTGCCTTGGATTTGGTCTCATGTTTTTGAGCTTGATTTTTTACTTGTCCCTCCTAAGTTCATAGCCTTTTCCTTTTATTTCACCTTTTTTGATGCCTTAGCTTCATCTTTCTTCTTTTACACGACTGGCACTTCTTTATTTGATTACTCTTTTTGTTTCCTTGTAGTTACTTCTTGTTTATTTTTCACCTCTACTTTTTTAACCCTTTACTTTTATAACTCATCTTCCTCAACCTTTCCTCTTTTCTCCTCTTTTTGTTTATTTTATTGTTCCTCATTGTTAATAACCTTATTTTCCCCTCTTCCTTATTCTTCTTCCTCTTTTCCTTTTGATCCTTCTTCACCATTGGATTCTACACCTTTTCTTTTTCTTGTTTCATTGTGGTAGCTTATTATTGAGATGTGATATATATTTATTCAATTGGTTGATCAGGTTATGGTGGAGTGTTATCTTCTAGCACTTACATAAGATTTGGTGAATAAAGCACTAATTATGAATCAGATGATGAAGTTTATTTAATCGTAGTGCATCTACATACTAATGCCTTCTACCTAAAAGATGCTAAAGGAGTTAGATTCTTCTTCAATCTTTTGTAATCCTGGACTGTCTCCTAAGATTATTTTTTAGGTCCTTAGGATTTTGTTGTTTCAACTTCTACCAATGGATTTTCAAAAGAAACCATCATTCCTTGATTTTTGGGGACACTCTAGACATAAAATGGGTCATTTGCCTATGCACTAGAGTTGGTGGTTAGATTTGTTGTAGTGGAGAGTGCTCTGCATACACAATAGAAGATCTTATAGTTGGGTCCACATGAAAGAGATCAAATTGAATAACTTTGTGTGTTACTCCTTCCCTAAAATATTTATTATCATTGAAGGAGGAGGTTTGGATATATAAACCCACAAGTCTTGTTGCACCTATTTTTCCACTTTGTAGTTGAATATTATCTTCCATAAGAAAAATTATTTCTCTTCTTCTTGATCATAAACCTCCTTGCTTGTGTTTTTATAATTGACTAAAAAACTTCATCTTCCTTAATGAACAACTCCACAAGATCACATTCGATAGTGATTTTCATGGCATACTTATTGTCCAGCCAAGATTTGGTGTTACAGGTCCTCTTTGGTGGTGGGGGTGAGGTCATTAGATTGGTTCCTTCCACTCATCCTTAGCAGTCTATGAGGGAGATAATTCTATATATGGTGGTTCCTATGCTTATGCTTTGGATTGTGTAGGTAAGGGTTATTATGAAATTGAAGGCATAAACCATAAGGGTTGCATTGATATGGTATCAAGGGCTTTCTATCATAAGATTTTTACCTTGGAATCCAACATGGTAATGAATAAGGGTAGTGGAATGGATGTTGCCTTGGGTAAATTATGGAATCTGATGTGAATCCCATCATGGAGATTTGTGATAGATGCATGATGCCCTAGATATTGTAGAATGTTCTTGGGTACCCTAAGGTGTGAGATAATTAAGGTTTGGATATCAACCCACTATTGGTCTAACCTAGATAACTAATTGTAGTATTACCCTATCTTGGTCTAGGAAAGGTTTTAAAATGTAGTCATAAGACAAAAGTCTTCATTTATGTTGACTAGAACCTCTAGTAACTTCCACTATGTAAAATAAAGTAGTAGGAACAAAAACTAGTATTGGAACACTTGTGATGTTCTAATGAAGACATTTAAAATATTAGTTGTGAGCTCAAAAGCCAAAAACTTAGGCCAATCAAATTTATTGTGAATCTTGATCATTCTATAGGCAATGTCAATAACCCATTTTTTTACATGTCGTGCACTTTTGGTGGTCTAATCAAACCCCTTAGTGATGCACTTAGAGAGAATGCACATTAACATTTTCTCCATCGTGTCGATAGGGATCCCCTATATGCATTATTATACTTCTCTTTCATATCTAAATGAATTAGGGGATATTTGGTTTTATAGGGTAGATGAGATTTACCCTTTGGATATATAAACCCACAAGTCTTGTTGCACCTATTTTTCCACTTTGTAGTTGCATATTACCTTCCATAAGAAAAATTATTTCTCTTCTTCTTGATCATAAACCTCCTTGCTTGTGTTTTCATAATTGACTACAAAAGTTTATCTTCCTTAATGCACAACTCCACAAGATCACATTCGATAGTGATTTTCATGGCATACTTATTATCCAACAAAGATTTGGTGTTACAAGTCCTCTTTGGTGGTGGGGGTGAGGTCATTGGATTGGTTCCTTCCACTCATCCTTAACAGTCTATGAGGGAGATAATTCTATATATGGTGGTTCCTATGCTTATGCTTGGGATTGTGTAGGCAAGGGTTATTATGAAATTGAAGGCATAAACCATAAGGGTTGCACTAATATGCTATCCAAGGCTTTCTATCGTAAGATTTTTACCTTGGAATCCAACATGGTAATGAATAAGGGTAGTGGAATGGATGTTGCCTTGGGTAAATTATGGAATCTGATGTGAATCCCATCATAGAGATTTGTGATAGATGCATGATGCCCTAGATACTATAGAATGTTCTTGAGTACCCTAAGGTGCGAGATAATCAAGGTTTGGATCTCAACCCACTATTGGTCTAACCTAGATAACTGATTGTAGTATTATCCTATCTTGGTTTAAGAAAGGTTTTAAAATGTAGTCATAGGACAAAAGTGTTCATTTATGTTGACTAGAACCTCTAGTAACTTCCACTATGTAAAATAAAGTAGTAGGACCAAAAACTAGTATTGGAACACCTGTGATGTTCCAATGAGGACCTTTAAAATACTAGTTGTGAGCTCAAAAGCAAAAAACTTAGGCCAATCAAATTTATTGTGAATCTTGATCATTCTATAGGCAATGTCAATAACCCATTTTATTGCATGTCGTGCACTTTTGGTGGTCTAATCAAACCCCTTAGTGATGCACTTAGAGAGAATGCACATTAACATTTTCTCCCTCATGTCAATAGGGATCCCCTATATGCCTTATTATACTTCTCTTTCATATCTAAATGAATTAGGGGATATTTGGTTTTATAGGGTAGATGAGATTTACCCTTTGGATATATAAACCCACAAGTCTTATTGCACCTATTTTTCCACTTTGTAGTTGCATATTACCTTCCATAAGAAAAATTATTTCTCTTCTTCTTGATCATAAACCTCCTTACTTGTGTTTTCATAATTGACTAGAAAAATTCATCTTCCTTAGTGCACAACTCCACAAGATCACATTCTATAGTGATTTTCATGACATACTTATTGTCCAGCAAAGATTTTGTGTTACAAGTCCTCTTTGGTGGTGGGGGTGAGGTCATTGGATTGGTTCCTTCCACTCATCCTTAGCAGTATATGAGGGAGCTAATTCTATATATGGTGGTTCTTATGATTATGCTTGGGATTGTGTAGGCAAGGGTTATTATGAAATTGAAGGCATAAACCATAAGGGTTGCACTGATATGGTATCCAGGGCTTTCTATCGTAAGATTTTTACCTTAGAATCCAACATGGTAATGAATAAGGGTAGTGGAATGGATATTTCCTTGGGTAAATTATGGAATCTGATGTGAATCCCATCATGGAGATTTGTGATAGATGCATGATGCCTTAAATATTGTAGAATGTTCTTGGGTACCCTAAGGTGCGAGATAATTAAGGTTTGGATCTCAACCCACTATTGGTCTAACCTAGATAACTGATTGTAGTATTACCCTATCTTGGTCTAGGAAAGGTTTTAAAATGTAGTCATAAGATAAAAGTCTTCATTTATGTTGACTATAATCTTTAGAAACTTCCACTATGTAAAATAAAGTAGTAGGACCAAAAACTAGTATTGGAACACCTATGACGTTCCAATGAGGACCTTTAAAATATTAGTTGTGAGCTCAAAAGCCAAAAACTTAGGCCAATCAAATTTATTGTGAATCTTGATCATTCTATGGCAATGCAATAACCCATTTTATTACATGTCGTGCACTTTTGGTGGTCTAATTGAACCCCTTAGTGATGCACTTAGAGAGAATGCACATTAACATTTTCTCCATCGTGTCGATAGGGATCCCCTATATGCCTTATTATACTTCTCTTTCATATCTAAATGAATTAGGGGATATTTGGTTTTATAGGTGATAGGACCTAGGTTCCCCAAAGCTCTGACACAACTTGTCAGAATTAAGAGCACACATGATTACCTTTGTATAAGCAACTTAAACATGCGAAAATAACCAGAAGAACAAATAACTATCAATGAGAAATAGCACAGAATATGAGAGGCAACACACAATTGTATTCAACTCATTACAAAGGAAATTACAATAAAGTGATCGCACTCTTCTTCCACCTCTGTGAGGCTTCCTCCTCAAGGGCTCCCAGTAATATTCCCTCCAGAGTAATCTTCTCTCAATAGGTCACAACACACAGCTAACACAAGCTATTGTTCACCTCATTGTACGTCCAGTACAACCGAGTATGAACCGGTACTCCAAGTAGATCTCACCATGATCTTGCTCCTTGATGTATTGCTGTCACCTTGGATCTTACTCCCCCGTCGATCTCCTTTTGACCCTCACATACACACACCCCTGCAGAACAACCTGATCTTACTTATCACATGTAGATGTCCACCATGATCTTGCAGCACCCTACATATCAAACCTGATCTTACATACATGAAGAATCCTACTTGATTCTACCATGGGAAGAACTCTCCAAGTTCTACACTTGAGTTCTACACTTAACAATACAACCCATGAGTCTATTATATAGATCTCATGCATACAATAATTAGACAAGTGGCTCAAAGACTCGAACTAGTCTTTATCATGCAAACTCTCCATTCACCTAACTGTCTGTTTGTCAACAACATTTCTAGAACCACCACAGGCGACCGATGTCGGTCCCTGTCTGACTAGAGGTGACCAATGCCGGCTGATCCCTGTCGATGTTGGTTTCCTGTACACTGATCCCTGACCGATGTCGGTTGTGGCCTGTCGACACCGGTGACTGTCATGCTCAAAAACCTCCATGTTTGCAGTAAGGTGAAGCTTTTAGCTCCACACCCTAAAAATCTCCCACTTGGAGATAAACAACTACACCTATACCTATACCAGTACTTTGTCTAATCTGCATCCTGGCTTGTATTCCTCTTTAAGTTCCCACTTGAAGACTACCCACCACACTCCTTGTGGTGTTAATCCTGTGCCTGAATTTCTTCATTCTCAGCTTACCTTCTTTTGCCATTGATATACTCCCACTCAAATAGAAACCCCTGTGAGTAACTTGTAATCAACACACACTAACCAGATCTAGGCCATCTGTTAGTCAAACTCACTCTAAGAACGTCCAACCTCATTCTGATACCATTTGATAGGACCTAGGTTCCCCAAAGCTCTGACACAACTTATCAAAATTAAGAGCACACATGATTACCTTTGTATAAGCAACTTAAACATGCGGAAATAACCAGAAGAACAAATAACTATCAATGAGAAATAACACAAAATATGAGAGGCAACACACAATTGTATTCAACTCATTACAAAGGAAATTACAATAAAGAGATCACACTCTTCTTCCACCTCTGCGAGGCTTCCTCCTCAAGGGCTCCCAGTAATATTCCCTCCTAAGTAATCTTCTCTCAATACGTCACAACACATAGCTAACACAAGCTATTGTTCACCTCATTGTACGTCCAGTACAACTGAGTACGAACCGGTACTCCAAGTAGATCTCACCATGATCTTGCTCCTTGATGTATTGCTGTCACCTTGGATCTTGCTCCCCCACCAATCTCCTTTTGATCCTCGCATACACACACCCCTGCAGACCAACCTGATCTTACTTATCACATGTAGATGTCCACCATGATCCTGCAATACCCTGCATATCAAACCTGATCTTACATACATGAAGAATCCTACTTGATTCTACCATGGCAAGAACTCTCCAAGTTCTACACTTGAGTTATACACTTAACAATACAGCCCATGAGTCTATTATATAGATCTCATGCATACAATAATTAGACAAGCGGCTCAAAGACTCAAACTAGTCTTTATCATGCAAACTCTCCATTCACTTAACTGACTGTTCGTCAACAGTAGTTCTGGAACCACCACAGGTGACCGACGTCAGTCCCTGTCTGACTGGAGGTGACTGACGCCGGCCGATCCCTACCGATGTCAATTTCCTGTACACTGATCCCTGATCGATGTCAGTTGTGGCCTACCGACACCGGCGACTGTCATGCTCAGAAACCTCCATGTTTGCATTAAGGTGAAGCTTTTATCTCCACACCCTAACAATAGGGTAGATGAGATTTAACCTTTGGATATATAAACCCACAAGTCTTGTTTCACCTATTTTTCCACTTTGTAGTTGCACATTACCTTCCATAAGAAAAATTATTTCTCTTCTTCTTGATCATAAACCTCTTTTATTATGTTTTCATAATTGAATACAAAACTTCATCTTCCTTAGTGCACAACTCCACAAGATCACATTCGATAGTGATTTTCATGGCATACTTATTGTCCAGCCAAGATTTGGTGTTACAAATCCTCTTTGGTGGTGGGGGTGAGGTCATTGGATTGGTTCCTTCCACTCATCCTTATCAGTCTATAAGGGAGCTAATTCTATATATGGTGGTTCTTATGCTTATGCTTGGGAATGTGTAGGCAAGGGTTATTATGAAATTGAAGGTCTAAACCATAAGGGTTGCACTGATATGGTATCCAGGGCTTTCTATTGTAAGATTTTTACCTTGGAATCCAACATGGTAATGAATAAGGGTAGTGGAATGGATGTTGCCTTGGGTAAAATATGGAATTTGATGTGAATCCCATCATGGAAATTTGTGATAGATGCATGATGCCCTAGATACTGTAGAATGTTCTTGGGTACCCTAAGGTGCGAGATAATTAAGGTTTGGATCTCAACCCACTATTGGTCTAACCTAGATAACTGATTGTAGTATTACCCTATCTTGGTCTAGGAAAGGTTTTAAAATGTAGTCATAAGACAAAAGTCTTCATTTATGTTGACTAGAACCTCTAGAAACTTCCACTATGTAAAATAAAGTGTAGGACCAAAAACTAGTATTGGAACACCTATGATGTTCCAATGAGGACCTTTAAAATATTAGTTATGAGCTCAAAAGCCAAAAACTTAGGCCAATCAAATTTATTGTGAATCTTGATCATTCTATAGGCAATGTCAATAACCCATTTTGTTACATGTCGTGCATTTTTGGTGGTCTAATCAAACCCCTTAGTGATGAACTTAGAGAGAATGCACATTAACATTTTCCCCATCATGTCGATAGGGATACCCTATATGCCTTATTATACTTCTCTTTCATATCTAAATGAATTAGGGGATATTTGGTTTTATAGGGTAGATGAGATTTACCCCAAGATCGAAGTCTTATTGTTCGTAACATAGTTATAAGGGTGATAAAAATGGTGAAATCTTATGAGAGATGGATCACACCCTCATTATGTATATTGAGTATTATGCACATCACCTCATCTAACTACCAAAAAATAGGAATTTTGATTAGTCACTTTATATCAGAACCTTACATAGGGTGTTGGAGTGTTAGGGCTCCTGCTTGTGTTTATACTAGTTGGTTGTGGCTGAACATATTAATATTT
This sequence comes from Torreya grandis, assembly GCA_037957365.1. NCBI lineage: Eukaryota > Viridiplantae > Streptophyta > Pinopsida > Cupressales > Taxaceae > Torreya > Torreya grandis. The sequence goes on from JARHVA010001359.1 coordinate 3,326,060, forward strand.
ATAATGTCAATGATCCAGACAATAATTCAGATAACAATTTGGGTGATGGGTCCACCCCATTTGATGGCGGAACTTTCGGGAGCCATAACTTTTGCACCGCAGCTCCAATTGACTCACCGTTTGAACCGTTGGAAAGCTAATAATGAGGGGAATGTTGTGAGATCACATTGAGCTCTACTCAATGAAGTTTGACCCCCTAAAACCCAATAGAAGTGTCCCAAATTTCAATTTTATTAGTCTAGTCTAAAAATAGTAAGTTTCTAAAAATAGTAATTCCTCGAATTTTGTATTGTTGTAAATCGTGGAAGTCGAACCAATTCATCTCCCTCGAGATTGGTAACCTTCCACATCCTCCCCACACCTTCAAAACATGTATAAATGAAGATGTAACCCAAAATGGAAATCAGACATCTCTTCTCAGAGATAAGCATATGTTTGGGTCTGCAATTTTGATAAATAAAACATCTCTTTTCAGGGATATCATTATTTGAATTGTGTTATTCTTATTTCTTTGAATTATTTCAGCCAAAGCTTTTGAGTTTTGGATCGTCAATGAAATTGAAGGGATTTAAATCATGGTATTTGGTTTGTTTAAACACTATACTAATCCTAATTTCATCCTTTTATGTATCTGTGAGGGATTACGAGTTGTGCATGATCCATGTTCTTTACTATAGTCATGTTCAAATAATTTCTTTAGCTCTATTAGTGCTATTGAGGAATATATGCATGATTGATTGAATTAGACTAAATTGTAGTAGTCTCTTACTCATAATGGTGTGTATTGTCTTTGTGTTCTTTGTGCCCCTATTATATAGCTTTTTACAATCAAATCCATCTAACATAATGCTTTGAACTAGTTGCAAACAATTCTAACTTGTGTCTTAATGTCAACTAGTTGTTGGTGATGTGATGTTTTCTATTATATGTCTAAAAACATTGATTCACGCAATGGTAGTTATTGATGTGACATGACATATTCTCATTGATCTACTTTCCTTTATTGTACACATTTTCATTCACATAGTTGATTTGCTTTAGGAAAGATGTAGTATTTCAAGTGTATCATAAATAATAGTTTTGGAATTATAGTTAATTATCCTTTATCAATACCTTGATTATCAACACATCATTCCTAAACCTAATTGATGATCCATATGTAACCGCTTCAATCTATCTTCCCTTCATGCTAGATTTGTTCATAGATTGCACTTTGTGACTTTTAATTTTAAACCCTAGCTCTAATATCTTACGATATAGATATCACACTATACAAAAACACAAGTTCCTAAAACCAAAATAGGAAAATAATACCTTAAGAAAAATACTAACTAAAACCAATGAGATGTAGAAGGGTTTGTTAAGTGGGTTGGTTGTGCCCATCCCCACCCAAGTTTGAATCTCATAGGGCATTTATAGGCTGGATGTGGTCATTTGAGTTGACTTAGTGGTTTTAGTGGTCGATGGTGGCTATTTGTGTTGGTTTAATGGTTTTCAGGGACTGGCCCCCCTGATTATGCCCTAGATATAGTTAATATCTCCAGTTAAAATTAATCTGGGTAGGGGTACTATCAACCTTGATAGCTATCCAAAAAAATACTAACTACATGGTTCTACTTAGTACCCTCTTTCATTTTTTTTGTGATAACTAAAATAGATTATTAATAGTAAGGCTTAAGCCTAAAACCATTTACACATCCTAGTAGAATGGTTCCCTGAAGATATTTTAAGAAAATTATTCCTTTCTATGAGATGCCATGAATTATGTAAGGTCCCTTACATCTAATGTGCATCTTAACTATAAATTCTCTAAATCTACTATCTTATAGTAAAATTACTTGTTCTATATATAATTATTTAGATCACAAGTTGCGATCATGCCACACTTTCAGATTTAACTTGTTAACTTGTTGTGTCCTTTTTGCCCTTTACTTATTTTTTTCCATTTTTAAAAATCCATCAAACGTACCTACAAATAATCTTGATCCCTTAGTCTCATGATCTTTATAATGTGTAAACTAGGAATTATGTATTCCATGAGAATTACTACTTCAAGTCCATAGACCAAATAAAATTAGTACAGTGTCATAATGATGTATCTTGAATTAGTATGATTATTGGGTGGATTGATTGACCCCAAAAATTTGATTCCCCATTGCTCAAGTGGTTAGTCTACTAACATAAGATTTAATGGCATCTCATCTCTCTAATTAGGCTTGCCCATCCTTTCATAGATATCATAGTGTTTTGTGACTTGGTGTTCATATTGAAATAGAGTAGTCCACCAGAGACCACTTTGAGTATCTTTCTTTCAATAAATTATCCTATGAAATATCCACCTATGATTCCTTGATATGCCTCCTTAATAATTTGAGGTCACTTCTACTCCAAATCTAATCTGCACAATACATCATCTTTCCCTATTTTTTTATAGAAACCCATTAATATTACTAAACATAATGGATCTTGTAATCAACTAATGTTTATCCCATTTTGCATAGTGGATAGGAGATATCCCCTATTCTAAAAAATGTGCTATGACTTTCATGCTCTCAAAAATCATAGAGACGTGAAACAAATGTGCATCTGGTGATTCAGTTTATAACTCTTCTCATTATTCTCTATTGAGTATTCAGTTTAGATGATATGGCCCCATATTTTCCTTTCCTAGTTTAACATTGATCCTAAACTAAAACTCTTAAAATAACATTAACCATCAAGATATCCTTCTCCTTGACTTAGGGTTATTTACTAGTTATTGTAGAGTCTAATGATCAGTGAAAAATTCAAACAACATTACTATAAGGTAATGTGTAAACTTTTGGATTGTAAATACCATGGCTAAAGTTTCATAATTTTTTAGTTGTATAATTTTTATTTTCATCTAATAGTTTAAAAATTGTTAAGTGGATTGGATGGTCTAATTCTCTCTCTTGGTTGTGTGATAACAACTCCTACTATAATTCTTAAAGTATCAACATGAACATGGAAGGGTTTGATCTAGTCAGGAAAGACCAAAATGGGTGATGTGACCAATCTCTTATTTAGATCCGTGAATATTTTTAGGCACTCATTTATCCACTCAAACATATTATCTTTGTATAATAAATTATCCATTAGGGAAGATATAGTTGTATATCCTTGAATTTACTATAACTTATCTTGTATGCCCCAAGAATGATCGCACTTATATATAGCTTATGGGAGGTGTCATATCCATATTACTAAAATTTTGTCTTGGTCCACTAAGATCCCATCGCTATATAATTTTGCCCAAATGGAAACCAAAAGGCATGAAGAAAAAACACTTCTTCAGATTTAGCATAATGTGCAAATCTCAACATCATTCCAACATAATTCATAGCTTAGAGAAGTGCTCCTTGAATAAGGAAAAGATAGCCCAATAATCTAGGTAGACTTTAATAAAATCATGGATGAAATATTTAAAGGCAATGACTACCACCCTAGAGAACATAAATAGGGCATTATTCAAACCAAATGACATTACCTTATATTCAAAAAATCCCTACTCTATTGAAAATGTTGTTTTTTATTGATCCTCTACTATGATTAGAATCTGGTAGTACCATTGAACCCTTCCATGAAAGAGTATACTTAATGTCATGCAAATGACTCCAAGAATTCATCTATGATTAGAATTGGAAAATGATTATTTATACATGCATAATTTAGCACATGATAATCCCCACACACTCTAATTTACCCAAAATTTGTAGGATACACTACCATTGGGCTGATCCAATCTTTCTTTTCCAATGGATATATAATTATTGCATCTTACATGAAATCTAGTTCAACATTTAATTTTAACTTCATGTTGGGGTTGTTGAGTTGTGGAGCTAAAAGATTCACTAATGAGCTAATGTTGAGGTTGCTAGGTTTACATAGTAACCGACATCGGTCATAACCAACCAACATCGGTTAGGGGTTAACCGGCATTGGTCATCTTCAGATCGACACCAACTTCTGTGCGTTTCCAGAATTGTTATTTTTAAGAGAATAGATTTGAGCCTTTGATTTAAGAGGTGGATCTAAGGGTGGTGAATGCATGGCTCATGAACCCTAGTGTTGTAGTATACTATATATTAGGGTTAGATCCTCATAGCATGTATAATTTAGTAATTGAGTTGATTGTAATTGATTGAGAGAGAGAGAGAGAGAGAGAGAGAGAGAGAGAGAGAGAGAGAGAGAGAGAGAGAGAGAGAGAGAGAGAACTCTTGAGGGAGAACTACTGTACATTTATGAGGTGTGAGGAGAGAGATATCTATTCATTGTATTTCCTTTCGAAAGAGTTTAATATAGATTGGTTGTTTCTTGTATCTCCTATTATTTGTTGTTTTTGATTTCTAGTTACTTATTACTTCTGGTTTCAATTCCGTGTTTAGTTGCTTATACAAAAGTAATCAATTGTACTCTAAGATCCTAACAAATGGTATCAGAGCATGTTAGTGTTTCTTGATTACAGAATTCACTCACAGGGGTTTCTGATTGAGTGGGAGCAAAGCAATGGCAGAATAAAGTAAACTAAGAATGGAGAAATTCAATGGCAAGAATTATCAATTATAGAGGATGCAGATTGAAGATTATCTGTATCAAAAAGATCTGTATTTATCGGTGAGTAGGGTTTCAAGGAAGCCCATAGATATGGAAGATGAAGAATGGAATTTTCTTGATAGAAAGGCTCTTAGATCTATAAGGTTGAGCCTGGCAGCTTCTGTGTTTTCCAACTTATCACAACAAAGACAACGATAGAGTTAATGGATACTTTGGCAAATTTATATGAAAAACCCTCAGCTTTGAATAAGGTATATCTTATGAAGCAATTATTTAATTTGAAAATGTAAGAAGGTGGATCTGTATCTAATCATCTTAATGATTTCCATACAATAGTAAATCAGTTAAATTCAGTCAAAATAGTTTTTGATGATGAAATTAAGGCTCTCTTAATCTTATGATCTTTACCTAAAAGTTGGCATAGTTTGGTAATGGCAGTTAGTAATACTGCATCTGCTTCAAATATCTTGAAAGTTGATGATGTTGTTAGTGTAATCTTGAATGAAGAAATTCGTAGGAAAAGCATAAGGGAAACATCAGGTAATGCTTTAAGTGTTGAAAGTAGGGGAAGGCAAAGAGAGAAGGGCAAGCAAGGGAAATCAAGGTTAAAGATGGGAAGTAGATCCAAATCCAGAAATGGAAGAATAACCTACTGGAATTGTGAAAAGAAAGGGCATGTAAAGAAAGATAGTTGGTTGAAGGATAACAAAGAAAATCAACATGAAGGTAATAAAGAAGCAAAATTTACAGGTATTGTTGCATAGGAAGCTCTTATATTTTCTTTGGATAATAAAGTCGAATCATGGGTTTTAGATTCTGGTGCCTCTTTCAATGCAACCCCAAATAGAGAATTTTTCAATGACTATGCCCATGGAGATTTTGGAAAAGTTTATTTAGGGGATGATGAGCCTTGTAAAATTGTTGGCAAAGGAAAAGTGCAGCTGAAATTGCAGAACGGCAACACATGGGTGTTGAAGGATGTCATGCATGTACCCATCTTGAAGAGGAATCTGATTTCTACAAGAAAGTTGGGTGATGAGGGTTGCATAATAACTCTCACAACTAAATCTTGGAAAGTTTCCAAGGGTGCACTTGTATTAGCAAAAGGTAAGAGAGTAGGTACACTTTATCTATCTACTTGTATTACTGATTATTCTCCTTCTATTTTATCTACTTCAGATGTAGATGCAAAGTTGTGGCACTGTAGGCTTGGTCACATGAGTGAGAAAGGAATGAATGTTCTTAAGTCAAAAGGTAAGCTTTTAGATTTGAAAAGCATAGATCTAGATTTCTATGAGCATTATATTTTTGGGAAATAGAAGAAAGTGAGGTTTCTCAAAACTAAGTCAACAAAGAAGAAGCACAAGTTGGAGCTTGTTCACATAGATGTGTGGGGACTAGCTCAGGTAGCTTCTATTGGAGGATCACAGTATTATGTTTCTTTCATTGATGATGCTACAAGAAAGGTATGGGTTTATTGCATAAAGAGGAAATCTGATGTTTTTGACACATTTAAGAAATGGAAAGCTTTGGTTGAGAATGAAATAGGTTTGAGATTGAAGTGCCTTAGATCTGACAATGGTGGTGAGTACTACATCAATAAATTCAATAGTTACTATTCTATGAGTGGAATACGTAGGGAAATGATGGTTCCAAGGACACCTCAGCAAAATGGAGTTGCTAAAAGGATGAATAGAATAATAATGGAGCATGCACAGAGTATGAGGTTGCATGCTGGTTTGCCCTTATAGTTTTGTGCAAAAGTTGTAGATACTGTGGTTTACCTGATTAATAGAGGACCTTCTACTGCACTGGATGGTGGAATTCCAGAAGAGGCTTGGATAGGTAAAAAGGTAGATCTTTCATTTCTCAAAGTTTTTGGTTCTGAAGCTTTTGTGCACATTGATAAAGAAAATAGAAAGAAGCTGGATGCTAAATCTATGCAGTGCACTTTCATTGGTTATGGTTTTGGAGATTTCAGATTCCAGTTGTGGAATTTAGAAACTAACAAAATTATTAGAAGCCGTGATGTAGTTTTCAATGAGAAGGTGATGTACAGTGATCAGCTCAAGACGCTGAATAATTTTGAGTAGGGAAATCTTGATTTGGAAGAGGTTATGATCCAAAATGAGCTCGTGGGTAAAAATCATCACTCACAAAAAAACACAGAGACTGACGTCGGTCAAGTGAAAATTGACACTGATTAGGTGGAAATCGGCATTGATTAGAAGGAATCAACATTGGTCAGGTGCAGACTGGCATCGATCAGAGATGACTAGGATCGATCACTGTCAGAAGAAAATTTGGGTAGACAACAAGCTGTAAATGAGTCTCAAACGCCCATAAGGAGGTCTGAAAGGGTAAGTATACCTCCAATTCATTATTCCCCTTCTTTATACTACTTATTGCTCACTGATGGTGGAGAACTAAAAAGTTTTGATGAGGCAATGCAGGTAGAATCTAGGAAATAGTGAGAGCATTGCATGAATGAGGAAATTGATTCCTTGGAAGAGAACCATACGTGGGATTTGGTTGAGTTGCCAGTTGGAAAGAAAGCACTAAAAAACAAATCGGTATACTGGTTAAAGGAAGGAGAGAATGGACAAATGAGACATAAAGCCAGGTTGGTAGTAAAGGGATTTGCACAAAAACTAGGTATTGATTTTGGTGAAATTGTTTCTCCTGTAGTAAAGATGACTTCTATTCGGATTGTATTGTCTTTAGTTGTTATTGAGGATTTGCATCTTGAGCATCTTGATGTTAAGACAACATTTCTTCATGGAGATTTGGATGAAGAGATATATATGGATCATCTGAAAGGTTTTGAGGTCAAAGGTAAGGAGAAACTTGTGTGCAGGTTGAAGAAAAGCTTATATGGTCTTAAGCAAGCTCCAAGACAATGGTATTTGAGGTTTGACAAGTTTATGACAAAGCATGGATTTAGTAAATGTCAATCTGACCATTGTGTTTATTTTAATAGATTGGATAATGGTAGTTATATTATCCTGTTACTGTATGTAGATGATATGCTTGTTGTAGGTTCACACATGCAGGAAATTACTGAGCTTAAGGTAAAATTAGCTCACACATTTGCCATGAAGGATTTAGGAGCAGCAAAGAAAATCCTTGGCATGAGTATTAAGAGAGATAGGAAAAATCACAGTTTGATTTTGTCTCAAGAGGATTATGTGAATAAGGTGTTGGAGAGGTTCAATATGCAGGATGCAAAATCGGTAAGCACACCTATGGCTGGACACTTCAAGTTGAGCAAAAAATAGTGTCCTAAATCACATGATGAGGTTAAGTACATGAGTAGAGTTCCATATGCTTTAGCAGTTGGGAGCTTGATGTATGTAATGGTATGTACTAGACCAGATATTGCCCAAGCAGTGGGAGTTGTCAGCAAATTTATGCCAATCCAGGAAAGGAACACTGAAAAGCAGTTCAGTGGATTCTCAGATATCTGAGAGGGACCAACAGTAGGCATTTATGCTATGGAGGGTCAAACACTTCTCTACATGGGTATGTAGATTCGGATATGGTAGGTGACTTGGATGGTAGGAGAAGTACCACAGGATATGTGTTCACTGTTGGTGGAACGATGGTTAGCTAGATTTCAAAGTTGTAAAAGGTTGTTGCCTTGTCTACTTCAGAGGCAGAATACATTGCAGTCACAAATGCTAGCAAGGAAATGATTTGGATGACTCGATTCATGGAAGAGTTGGGAAAGGATCAAGAGAGTTGCAGATTGTATAGTGATAGTCAAAGTGTAATTCATTTGGCAAAGAATTCAGCCTTTCATTCAAGAACCAAACATATACAGCTTAGGTACCACTTCATTAGACAGGTATTGGAGGATGGACAATTGAAGCTGGAAAAGATCCATACAGATAAGAACCTTGTTGATATGTTAACAAAGATGGTAACAAAGGACAAGTTGAATCTTCATTCAAATTTTGTTGGTCTTCAAGATTGAACTTGAAGAGGGAGAAACAAGCCAGAGATGTTTAGAGGATGTTGTTGTACAGGTATAGGTGCAGTTGTTTATCTCCAAGTGGGAGATTGTTGAGTTGTGGAGCTAAAAGCTTCACTAATGAGATAATGTTGAGGTTGCTAGGCTTACACAATAATCGGCATCGGTCATAACCAACCGACATCGGTTAGGGGTCGATCGGCATCGGTCATCTTTAGACCGACACCGACTTCTGTGCATTTCCAAAATTGTTATTTTTACGAGAACATATTTGAGCCTTTGATTTAAGAGGTGGATCTAAGGGTGGAAAATACATGGCTCATGAACCCTAGTTTTTTAGTAAACTATATAGTAGGGTTAGATCCTCATAGCATGTACAATTCAGTAATTGAGTTGATTGTAATTGATTGAGAGAGAGAGAGAGAGAGAGAACTCTTGAAGAAGAATTGATATACATCTATGAGGTGTGAGGAGAGAGAGATTTCTTCATTGTATTTCCTTACGAAAGAGTTTAATATAGATTGGTTATTTCTTGTATCTCCTATTATTTGTTGTTTCTAATTTCTAGTTACTTATTACTTCTGGTTTCAATTTTGTGTTTAGTTGCTTATACAAAAGTAATCAATTATACTCTAAGATCCTAATAGGGGTTTAACCTGTGTGGTCACTTTTCATAGGCTATGGACACTCCTTTAGTTCCATGTGCATTTCACCTAGAGAAGGGTCTACCCATTTCAATTCTATGAATTTTGTTGGAACTACATCATGGTAATCTCATAGTAATTACAATGCTTTTGAAGTCTCATTTTGCATTCAATAGTCACCTAAAGTAATAGGCTTTGGCATTGATTATATCCAAATATTTCCTACCAAATTCTTTAAGGGATCTTGATATATCTTGTTATAACCAATTGTAATGGAATATTGTACTGTTTTATGCCCTTTTTGCTCCTGGATATTAAGATTTCACAGTTACTAGTCTTCATTTTGGTTTGCAACTTTGGCTTTAGGCTCCTCCACTTCTTGCTCTAATTCAAAAAATCCATTCAAATATAAGTCATCATCACTATTATTAGAATCTATCAATTATCCATGATGTACATTCCCATTTTGTAATTTTATATATCTGCATTCAAATCTCTAGTTGCTTCTTACTGGGAAGATGAGTCTATCATAGTACTTAAGTATTCTACTCACCCATAACATATAAATATTTTAAACTTTTGTAGAGTGTACTACACTATATTATTCTCATCATAAAAAATAAAATTCTAAATGAAATCTTATTGTACATGTGGCCAATGCTTTATCTCCCATTTACATTCCTAGTGCATGCATTAGGCTGATGGAATCACTACCATAATATATTTGAATATGTTCACCTAGTATTTGGATTCTACACCCTATACAAACCCCACACACACACACACACACACACACACACACACACACACACACACACACACACACACACACACACACACACACACACTTATGAACATGTATTTCTAGGCACTATCCTTCCTAGAAAAAGGGTCATTGTTACCTGATAGGAGATGGTATTTGGAATAAAGTTTGTATTAGTTCATAGACCTCATCCCAATGTAACTAGTTTATCTTTTGGACTCCCACCAAGTCGAAACAACTCCTTTGAGTGCATAATTTAGCTCAATTATCAACTGGACTATATTTAACACATGTTGTTTTATCCTTAAAATAAATTGATTTAGGTCATTCATTTTAAATTGTTGATGTAGTTTATGTGTTATGGAAAATACCATGTGCATTGGGTGTACCTAACCCCTTGAAAAATTCAACATGTAAGTATCCGAGTCACCACTAATTGAAGACATAGTCTCCCAAGCTAAAAGACCTTCCTTTTTTGGCTCTATATAGTCCACACCTGTCACACCTAATTTGTACACAAAATATACTTCAGACCTAGTTGGTGATCACATAGATGGTGACTTGCATTCATCCATTTAAAACTAGAAAATGGGTACCTTTCTAATCATAGGTTTGGAGGCAAATTGATCAGTTGGTTGTAACTACTATTGAGGCTATGTTTATGGATGAAAAAATTATATTTTATAACTCATAGGGCATTAGGCTTAGATTGTGTATTCACCTTGAACCAACTATTATTCCCATACACATAAAATGAATCTAGATCCTTGGGTATTGATGTATGGATTATGATATGATTTATTTAGGGGTATAATGATGATTTTATCCCCTTAGTACACTTACGACTGATTGCACACTATATTAATGGTCATCTAACTATCATATGCCCATTTCTTACCAATTAATATAAGGTAGTGCATTTCATTATTATTAATGTCAATTAATTCAAAATCACCTTGCAAGCTTAGTTTAACCACTTTAATTTCCACATATTATAGTCAACCAATAGGCTCTACCCTACCATAATTTTGAGGCTTAGTGTTACTTGACTATAACTAAGTTTTGTCCATCCAATAGCTTCTTAGGTAGATTGAGGAATCATATTAAACGTGATTCCAAAATAAAATACAACATTGGGTACTTCATATCCTACCATCTCAATATCCATGTTGGAATCAACATTTCAAGGCTTCTTAGTCTTTATGTACCAAACTACCTTGTTAATATGCTACTGACCTTATTGTGTGCACTCAAGAAAGTTATGAAAAAGTAATATTATGTGAGATATATTCATTTCTCAAAGTTCTCAAAATTATTTAAAATGTCAGTCAAAGAAGTCACTACTCAAACTTACCTCATTATGTAGATAATTTACCCATAAATTTGTGCATCTAGGACTATGGCATTACCCTTCGACGTACCTTATTGTGAGTTATAAATAACTTGGGTTGCTTGGTACATCAAGCCTTTTTCTATCTCAAGTTCAAGATACTTATCTTGTAAAACCTTTCTAATTATATGATCCTATGGAATTTCTAAAGGAGGCAACCCTTACTATGCATATTTTTATCTTTTAACTACTTGTATGAAGGCATTCTCTTTGTGGTGTGAATTTATCATGTTTTAATTTTGAACATGTTTATCTTTATTTTAATTCTCTAAAACCAAGTACTCTTTAGTATGATGTTTCCATGGAAATCTATAATATATGTAGTACATCCATCTTTGAGGGTTAGTGAGGTAGTTTTGTGTGAAGTGATTATATTTTCCACACAAAAAAACACTGAATTAGATGATGATCTTACTGATTGTCATTATTTTAACCTCCCTAATATCCACCATAAAATCCCCCTCTGTATCCCCCTTTATTTTTTATAAACCCAATCATTGCAATTTTTTCCCATCAAATCACCTTGCTACTATTAATGAGCATCATATCCTCCATATTACCAATGAGGGAATGATGGAACCCAATTTGATTATTATGTCTATAGAATCACAAGATTCTTCATCACTGGTACTAATATGGTGGAGATGATGGCGTCTATCCTACTAAAACTTGGTGTTGCTACCATGGTGATGAAGGCATCCACCTAGGAGCACCTTATGTTTTGATAGACATATATACCTTTGGGCTTGGAATTCATTACTTCACAGTAGGTATCTACCATGTTAAAATTACAAAGACATTTTTAATTATGTATTCATTTAGTTCCTATATATCTTGACAACTCTTCTCATCATGATTTGGAAACTTACAAAAATTTCAGTACAAACTTTATGATCTTTGAGTGTATTACTATAGTAGATGATATTTTGATGTCACGTGTCCTACTACCTTGCATATGCCATATAAAAATATTTTTATTTTAGGGAAATCATTCATATGATTCCCTTATTTTTCATACTTCATACACCATAGGCCCATCTTGGTTTTATTGCCTTCATTAATCTCATCCATTCTTCTCAGGAAGGCATCCATCTTTGTCTCAGTTTTAGTGCCAGTTAATGGAGTGTCTCCATAATCCTCAGTATGCTCTACCTTAAGTACATCTACTTATGTATCATCCTTAGTAAGGAATTATGACTACACAATGGCAAACCTAATCCTTGATTTTAGTCCATCCACAAACTAAGAACTAGTCTTTATTAGTGTCTAAAACTTGTTAATAATAAAAAAACCTCTTCTAACTTATTATTGTCTACCAAATTTATTTGTAAATGAATCGAAACAATTTCCACCTATCCCAACCTTTGCATTTTTAATTCTCTCTTTTTATGATAAAAATTTCTTGGGGGATGTGTACTCATGAGATGAATGCTCTGTCTTCAAATTATTTTGTATGCAACCTTGAACCTAAGATAATCATATGATTTTTCATAACTTCCTCAATAGAATATTATTTTACTCATCCAAATAATATCCTTCCTTTTAATTACAATCTACCACTATCCTCTAACTACTATGCAACTACTCTACTTTCCTATTTCTCCTTGCTTAGTTCCATATCTTGTATATCCCAATTTTCGTCCTCTTCTTTCTTAGGCCCTTTCATTCCTCACTCTGCATAATCTCTAATTTATAAAAATTGTGTAGCCTCTCTTTGGGTTCCCCTCTCTTCTACATCATATATTTTAATCCTACTCCTATTCATAGTTACATTTTAGTTGTCCTATTTATTCCACCTTTTTTGTTATGACTCCCTTCCCAATCCTAGAATTTTATTCTCACTTTGCTTCTTTGTGTCTTTTATATTTTGGGTTTTGGTTCAATTTCCTCATTCACTTATACATTTTTTATGTAGAGTAATTCAAAATTATCCTTTTTATTACATGAAAATGAGAAACTCAAACACTAACTTACCTTTTTTATTTCCATCTGGCTCTACTTCTATTTTACCTTAGCTTAGTTCTTGACTCTTTTTTCACCCAATTATTTGAATATATCTTTGTACCCTACGTAAATTTCACTTGTACATTTGTATTTAATTCATTACTTATATTATTATCTCTATTCTTGTTTACTTTCTCTTTTGGTTTCAACTCACACTCTCTACTCTTGATGAAAACCGAACTCTCACATGCCTTGAATTAGGTCTTGTTTCAATATAAAAATAATAATAAATTTGACACATTATTTTAAGAATTATCACCTCTATAAAATACATTTTTTCACCTATAAATTCACAAAACCCTTCAACACAATTCTCGTGACAACTCTTTCTTAAAATAAAGCCTTCTACTAGCCCATTTTTAAGGTTCTTGTATGGTACAGTCTTGTAACTTTGTACCTTTATAAATTTTGACCATTTATCACTAACCTATAATTTATTTTAACTCTCTATGTGTTTTAATGTCCCAACTTAGCCATCATACCTATGTTTTCACCTCTTTCTAGCCTTGAATTAGGCTTATTAGGCCTCCCACTACCCTGTCTGACTCTCAGTTGGTCTAAACTATACTTTTATGTACATACTCAAGTTTAAAATAAAAAAATACTTTGGTAAACATAGGTTTACATATTTTTACCAATTTTCAAGCTATTTTCATGGTTAAATCTCTCTTTATCCTTAATTTTAGGTAGAAACCCTAAAACTAGGCTTAATACAGACTACAGGACCCAAGAAGATTCAAAATTTGTTTTCACTTGTCTCAATAGGTTTAAAGACATATTAAAGGTTGGTTTGGGTTTATATTCACATGTTAAATCTCCACCAACTAATTTATTTCCATTCCATTACCTCTGTTCAAGGTTTCTGGTGAAAAACTTATGTGACTATGCTTAAACTGAAAAATAGGGTACAATGAGGAGAGTCAAATTGATGTTCTCAGATCCTATAATGGTTTCCATACTCTATTATGTGTTATTAGACAATTTAAAAAATTATTAAAACTCTTATAATTTCTAAACACTTTATTAAATATCTCTATTCAATTTTCTCCCAAGAGTCTTAATGACCGTGTTATGTTTCATGTTAACTTACAATCTGTGTTGTCTAGGTTTGAATGTCCATAGTAATTAAACTAAAATAAATGTTTCAAGGTGATTAAGGGATTATTTTTTAAACTTAAAAATTTCACATGATTGAATATCCACCCTTATTCAAATAGGGTTCATCTCTCAAGATACTATTTTCAGATTTCAAAGGGCATAAAATGCAATGTATAGATTTTGTAAAGGAATTCTAAACACAAAAATTTATAAACAAATAAAGTCTTTCATATATTTATCATACACATACTCAACATTCTCACTCATGAATAACTATATCAAAATAAACTTACACAGATAAATTATCCCATTGGCACAAACATGGACTATGTCTTGTTACACCTCAAAACATTTGAAAACAAATAATCTAACACTTTAATTAGCACAAGAAATCAATGTGTACTTACTTCTAGGTACAAATATTAGCAACACTTTCTTATCTTTACCATCTTTACATAATCAAGCTATTCATTGTATAAACATAGTGATACACGTTTACAACTTTTTCATTCTAAAAACACAAAATACATTTATTGGGGTTTTGTTACATCCATAATTCAAATCAAAAACCCCTTCATTATCTCATATGTTTAATTAATGGCTCAAATACCAACACCTATCTATATAAAAATACTTTAAAACACCATAACTAATGCTCTACTTCTTTAGGTACATTTGAGAACTATATAACTACTATTTTGCCATCAAGTTGATTCATTAAGCGAGTTATGCACTCTTGACACTTATTGAACCCTAACTAGACAAAACGCGACATTAGACTTCTTTAATCAAGTCAAATTAGGCCTCTTAATTTTCACATTCAAATTTGAAAATTCAAATTAAGATCTTGGTGGGAAAATGTCAAAGAGGTTGTTAATTCAAACTTTTCAACATCCTAACACTTGTGAATGACTCTTAACACCCTAAAATGACTAAAACAACTTTATATTGACTCTAGACTTAAAAAAATAGATCTTATGTACAATTTAGGTAGTGATGCTCTTACATCAATTTCACACAACCCCATAATTACTAAAGAGACTACTCCATGTTGGTGTGGGTAGGCACCATGGCCTTTTCAATAGCCAACATCTTGATAAGAGTAGGTACTCACTTGAGAAACTTTCCTCAGACACCTCTCACAAATAGGTCCTATGTATCTTTAAAATCTAGATATCCTTGTATAACAAAAAATTTAATGTATATTTTGATGGTAGTTTTTATCTAGTGATATATTACATGAGTCCAATCGATGTCTAATATTCACACATTTTTTATCCTTTCTTTTATCCAAGCTAAAAATTCTAGCCTCCTCAATCGAAGACAATATAATTCCAATATATATAACCACATAGTTAATAGTATGAGAAATTAAAACCATAAAATCTCATATATTTTTGTATAAATGTGCTCATGAATAACCTCTTACCCAGATATCCCTATTCTTATTGCTTCTTCCTCTATAAAATTTCATTTTTTTAAATTAATCCATCTAATTATCTATGTCATGATAGCCATTACAATATGTTTTCAGGTTCCATGCTCACCACACCATTTTTATCAAAGGTTCTTGAAAAACCCATCAGAACATGATAATACATGGATAAATACATGAAGTAGAAACATAATTACATCACAAACATAACCATAGACTGAATAAATCTAAGTAATTAAAGACTATTTATTTATGCAAAAGAATGTAGTATTGATATATACAAAGCATTTAATGTTTATTCTACATGATTAAACAAATTTATACAAATAGAGCATTCACTGTGCACAAATAAATGATGAAAAACATTCATAGAAAACCATTACATAACTTTGTATTAGTCTATGCCACATTGGATCACTTTTACAATACAACTAAGTGTTATATATAGATATTTTACAAGATATTATCACTTCATACTCCAAATTTCACTATAAACAAAAGAAAGATTCTTTGTATTATGAATACCTTTGACATGATTTCAAGTTTTGAATACATATAAAAATAAACAGAAAAGATAAAATAGTATGAGTCACACATGTGTCTATAAATTACACTATGCATTTTTTAGCCCTATTTACAACCAACAGTGATCCTTTTGAATAATTTCCTTTATCCAACTTGAAAAAATGTAGGATGACCCATAAAAATATTTAAAATTTAGAAAATATCCATTAAATGGCATGGGGACAAAGTTGCATTAAGTGGATAGGTTTGTGGTTGTGGACCTATTCCATAAAATCAAGGATAACTAGCTTAAGGCTAGAAGTAGTTTGAGAGTGATAAAAAATGGTTCAAGTAATGGCATGGTAATTATGGTGTAGTAATGATGATAAATAGAGGGGTCAATCTTGTATATAGATAAATGACCATAGGAATGGAAAATAAGAGAAATATATTTGAGTGTAATTCAATTGGTTCAAGGTATGTTAATAATTAACATTGTCAAGCACCTGTGTCTAGATTTAAGTATCTACATATGTCCCTATTTTATTCTAGTAATGAAATATATACTTGAAGGTATACAACACACTTTTTATTTTGATATAAAATTCAATTTTGCATAGCACTCAATTTATCAAACCCTAAAATAGCACATGAAGTGGTCAACATCCATATTTGAAATTTGAAATTGAAAGGAGAGCAAGGAAGGAGTACACATGTATGGATATGAAATAATGCTATCTTGTAACTTTTAAAAGATGATTATTCCATGTTAATGTGTTGGATAAATGTTCTCCCTTTTCAAATCACTTGGAGAGATGGTTCCTCATGTTGAACCATTAGTGAATTTGAGAGTGATCAAATCCCAATTTTGAATAACTAATCAAGCCCTCAATTTGGAAAGGTGCATGCTCTGACTCTCATGAATGGGGAAAGTACCCAATGTTCTAAAATAAAATAAGGTAAAACCATGATTGGTTTGATATAAATTATGCTAAGGGTGATGAGTGTCACTAGACTTGAACTTTCATAACCCATAATAAAAGGTGGAACCACACAATGGGTTTGCTCAAAGTAATTCCAAGGTCATCGAGTTACTTCAAAATCAAGTGTATCCATAATAGAATTATTCAAATTATTTCATACATATATAGATTATATATGCATGATCAAAAGAGAATGAAAAATATTTATTCCCCCATCATGATCATAATTCATATAGTGAAATAACAACCATTTTCTTTTGAATATGTAAATTGTATTTTAGTACATACATGCATGAAACAATATCATGCATATGTATATATATATATATGTATATATATATATGTATATATATATATGTATATATATATATATATATGTATATGTATATATATATATGTATATGTATATGTATATGTATATATATATATGTATATGTATATATATATATATATGTATATATATATATGTATATATATATATATATATATGTATATATATGTATATATGTATATATATATATATATATATATATATATATATATATATATATATGTATATATATATGTATATGTATATATATATATATATGTATATATATATATGTATATATATATATGTATATGTATATATGTATATATATATATATATATATATATATATATATATATATATATATATATGTATATATGTATATATATATACTTTTGTATATATATATATATATATATATATATATATATATATATATATATATATATATATATATATATATATATATATATATATATATATATATATATATATATATATATATATATATGAACCCACATCATGCATTTTAAAATTTTGAGAGACCTATATATGTGAATGAACTAGCATCATTCCCCTTGAATATGTGCTAAAATGATATAAAATTCCATGTATCTATGAAATCCATAATTTTTTTCCTATAATTGTTTTGCATATGCATCAAGTATGTATAAATATGCGTTGAAGGCTCTGTAATGTGAGTGAATATGCCCATATAATCCATATCAATTTACCAACATTTTTATGTGTTAATTTATAAAATATTTTAAACTTGTATTTTGTCAATATCTAATTTTTCTACTCATGGTGCCTTGAATATAAAAGACAAGCCCACTATAATTCCCCCCTTTTGAGATGAGGGATGTAGCCTACAATTCACTATTATCAAAAGAAGAGTTTATTGTATAATGTGATAAATATATAATCCTATATAATCATATGGAGAGTATGTTATCATAATATAGTGTATGTCATCAAGGCATTTATAAAACATATGTAATGTGAGGCGCACAAATGTCATGTCTAGAGAGATATAGAAATGAAACACAAAACAAAGTAACCATACTTAAATAATGATATGTAGTAAAAGTGCATGAAATGAATCATGAAACCACTAGTAAATTTCAACAAACACAACACATAATGTCATGAAATGTCACACAATATCACACACAAGGCCAAGGGCTACATACAAAAGATATGAACACATCATAAAAAACAAGGCCAAGGGTTATATGTTAATGACATAAAAATGTTGAAAACAAGGGACATAAATATGTCACACACACAAGGTCAAGTGGCCACACATAATAAGCAAGCAATGTCTAATCTTTCATGTAAAAAAGTTACAACATTGAAGGAACATAAAAATAGAGAAAAATAGTCTAAAAAAACCATATGTATCTATTTTTGCCTACACAACACACCCATTTTTAGTCTACAAATAGGGATCCTCTTTTTTTATTTAGTCTAGTCTTATACCTTTCATGAGTTCATTATGGTTGTTGGTTCAAATCAGCCTTCTTGGTGATCTACTAGATTACTAGTTATAAGTGATTGAATGAGTTTACTTTAATGTCTTTGCATTTCTTTAGTTTAGTCTAAGATTTTATTTAGTAGTGAATTAGTTTCAATGCTTGAATTTTAATCAATCTACTAAGTCTTAGTCCACTCATTTGTTTGTGTTTTGAAACACATTTTATAGCTTCCTTCTAGATTATTCTACCTTAGATTTATGAAAATTAGCTAACTTTTTAAAGTTCTTGACCTCTTTTCTTGAACAATTTTTGTCTATTTCTACTTTAATTACAATTTGAATGACTAAATACTTATAAGGTTTTACTTCTTAACTTAGTCTATTTTCATGTAAATAGATGAAATTGGCTTTGGAATAGAGCAAATGGATAACTTTGTGTAGAGTTTCTATTCTATACTTAGTTGTTGGTTTTTAAAATGAAATCACTAACTATGCCTATTCATATTGTGCCTGCAAGTATTTAGATAAAATGTTATGAAGTTGTCAGAATAAATGTTTTGAACAAAAGTTATGAAGACTTCACAGAGAGTGTTCAATTATTTGGGTTTTCACAAAAGGTCTTTAGAAAAATTATGTATGACTAGTCAAAACTTGTGTTATGAACAAAATTTATAAAGATCAATGTTTATAAAATGTGTTGTGATAACAAAATTTATGAAAATATTACAAGGAAAAGTTGTGAAGGTGAAACTTGTGAAGACTAGGTTTTTAGAATAGTTTTTATGAAAGAATGGCTTTTTATCTCTAAACTTAGTCATTTTAATTTCAATTATCTTAGCCATTTACTTTTAGATTCTTATCCATTATATTTTAAATCAAATATTACTAACTCAACTTCTTTTCCTTTTGCTTGGAGGTGTTTAAATGCATCTCGGTGCCACATGGCAATTTTCAATGGTCTTGATAACTCTACCCCATTCAAAGAAGACTTTAGACACTTAGTCAATTTCAAAAAAGTTTCCTACAACCATGTGCCACTATTACACTTCTTCAAAAGACTTAAAAAATTTCACAAAAGGTTACTCAATACCACATGTTAATATACCAATGGTCTCAGACATGTTTGAGAGTCTTTCAAATACTTAGTCAATTTTTTCATGAAGTTTACCTAGTGAGTCTCCATATCAGCAAAGCTTTGGGTGAGAAGGTGAGTAGGATGATGCCACATGGCATAATCCCACTTCCTTACTCTCTCAAAAAAAAATTGTGTAGCCTAGAAATGATGTTGGAGCCCTAGGCAAGCAGGTGAGTAGGATGATTCCACTGGCACAATCCCACTACTCTATAGCCCTAGGGTAGTCTATGCAAGTAGAGAAATATACTAGGGTAGTAGGTGAGAAAGATACTACCAAATGGTGAAATATTGATGCTCCTTAGCTCCATAATGATTTGTGTGATCCTTGCATCTTGTTAGAGCCTTTTCAAGTGAGATTATGATGTCTGGTAAAATCTTACTTCATAGTGGAAAGAACAGTTATCATATGCATTCAAAGATGCATCCATGTAATAAAAGAGGGATGAGAAAACACATGGTAGGGACCTCATCAAAGATAAAGACATGTTGGATGCATAGCCAAAAAAGCATGAGTCTAAATTTGATGACCTATATACCCATCAAAACTATCAAAAGGCCTGAGAGAGCTAGAAAAGGCCACATTGCCATGTAAATGATGAGATCAAATGGCAAAGCTAAATCCCATCGATGTAGATGGGATACCAAGTGTCAAAGTGGCACACGTAGCATCAATTGAGTATCATAACAAAGGAATGGGAAGGAGAAGCCATGTGTAAGTGGCCCATCAAAGTAAAGGATGCATTCACTAGATAACCAACAAAGCAATAGATTGAATTTGATGGCCTATCTAGCCATCAAAACGATCAAGAGGTTACGAATGGACTATACATCTAGTTTGATTTGTAGAATCATATTGTAGTCTAGCTTAATCATAAATTATATGAGAATCACTAGTGTGGCTCATGCATTAGTAGTAAGCATAAATCATGAGTGATAAAATATATGCTTTAAAGAGGCATGGATCTAATTACACAAAATGTGGTTGCTGACTATCCCAATGTGATCTCAAGTACATTCCCTTATAAGTATTCATTCTTGATTTAGTCTAGTATGACCCTTGATATTTTCATAATGCAATAGAGTGGGATTTTCCCCTAATGGACCTCAAGTGGGCATGCCACATTGATGATTTATGCAACTTTCCCATGAGTGGATGAATTTGAATTTGAATTTACATTTTGAACTCCTTAGGCTTGTATGCCTATATAATACTAGATATTGTGCCATAATAAGGGTTGTATCTTTATGGATTGTAAAAAGGAAACATACTAAACCAGACATTTTCTTGCTTTCTTAGGATAATTTATTCCCTTTCTCATTTTAGCGTGTAGTTACATAATTATTTTCTAAGTGTTAAATTATTGTATGAGTTTTTTAGTATTGTTAATCAAAAGGAAAATTAGTATAACTAAAATATTATCAAGTCTAAGTTGTCATTATCTATTAATTTTTATGGTAGTGATGTTCCTTATTTCTTGCACTCACTCTCTCTCCCAGACTCTTACACCATATTTAGTTGGAGTTGTGCTAAGTTTGACTCAAATAGAAATAGGTTTAAAATGGGGATTTATTCAGTCAGATAACTCAAATTTCACTTGTGTTTAAAAAAAGAATTTTTATCCTCTAATCATTTGATTTTTATTTATAATCAATTTAATCTAGGGATATAACAATCTAAATTCAACTGTCTATATTTGATGCTTTTATCATTATATCTTAGAAGTTTATCATTATTGTTGTATTATTACATTTTTGGAGATGATAAACTCATGAGATAAGTTATCTTGTGAAAGGAATTAAATCTTAGAATCTTGAAAACCATTAAATACTTTATTTAGAGTTAATTCTTTTGATTCAAAAAAGTAAAACAAGCCCCTAACATGGAACAATTCATATCAACCAACTAGGTGAAGACTAACATACCAAGACCTAGTACATTTAGACCTTGGGGAGGTATTTTATTCATAATATCTCCCTCCTTTCAAGAGAGGCTAGGATTAAAAACCCATTTGACTAATTATTAGATGCATGTCAAAACCCACATCAACATGTTCTATCACTAAAAGGAGGGCCTGAACCATTATTTGAATTCATTAGTTGAAAAATTGAGATAAGGCAATCCATAACCCTTCTATCCCACTGAGCTAAAACTTATCTTAATCTAGAGGGTATAAGGATTAATACCCAATTAAAGTTTCCTTGGGATAACTTAGATGTCTTAAAAATCCCTAACCATAAAATACCAAAAACAAGACCTTACAAAGGAAAAGTCAAACCCATCTAGTTTGCTAAACATTTACCAACAACTACATCTCTCCCTTTTGTTAATCCATTTTTAATCCCCTATCCTTTACCAATGGCTAACATGGCCTAGGTTGGATAAGGAAGTTATTATCTTATGTCTATCATAGGCATGGCTCATAATTTTCCCAAGAATCTAGACAAGTTCTATCCTAAGTTCATAATAGGAGGTGTCCAAATAGATAAATAATACATCTAAGCCTTTAAAGATGCCTTGATCAAAACCTAGGTCCAACATGAGGATGTTGCCTTCAAGTTATTTCCCTACACCTTAGGGTAAGTAGTGTATTCTTAGTATCTTGGGTTACCCATGGGGTCTATTACTGCCTGGGATGATTTAGAAATAGTGTTTTTAAACCATTTTAGACTCCCCATTGACCCTATAGTACTATATCATCCATTTTTAACCACTAAGATAGAAAAAAATGAGCATATGAGCATGTTCAACACTCGCTTCCATATAATATTTTAGTGTTTGAAAGACCCTTACTTTCAGACTGAAGGAGATATCATACAAACCTACCTTAGGGCTCTAGCTTCAATGAATTATATGTTCTTTATGAGCAACCCAACAACTCTGACATTACTCTCTTTAACATATAATAATGCTATTATCATAGAACAATAGATGGTTCTACAAGGCTACAGACTTGGCCCTTTACCATCATTAGGCCAACCAGGTGTATACAACTACATACCCATGAATAATCTATCATTAAAACAATAATAACTATAATGAATCTCATCCCAAGAGCCCTATGTGAAAGTCCCAATCTAGTTTATAATATAACTCTAATAAACTATCAACCTAATGGTCTACCTGACATGCCTCTTGATCATGTGGTTCCTTAGTCAAACAACTAACACTTTCTCCCAATGGCATATAATAATGTTACTATTATGCCTATCACTAGTGGGTATGCCATGTTTGGTAGCACTCAATAGGCACTTCCATCCTACTTAAATCCCTAATCCCATGCTAGAAATTCTCACACCCATACACCTATAACTAGCCTATAATTACAAGTGTCCAACCAACCTAGTTATAACATATATTTTGAAATGAGAAATCTAAAATAGTTATTTTAGAAACTATATAATGATATGATCAACCTAGGTAGGCATAGGCCTCAAAATTCTAATCAGAATACTAAAAACTAGTCTTAGTGTAAAAATTTCAATTTCCAAAGATATAATAGGCAATGGGATTCTTGACCTAATAATATAAATGTGCCTAGTCCCCTTAATAGTGGTAGTTAGAGTAACAACACTCCCTATTCTATAAATTTCATAGACTTAGCATCAAAAACTTGGTGTAGATTGCATAATACTATAGACCATGTAGAAACCAACACAAAATTCATATATACCTCTAGCAATTCCAAAAGGAGGTGGATAATATGGAGATCATGCCTAATCTTGATGATAATTAGAACCAAGAATGAGGGAACCCAAACACATCCTTTATATTAGACACCTATAAATTTCCATTTGAATATGAGAATGAGCTTGAGAATAACTTAGAGGAGGTCTAGGCTTTCAAACAATTTCAAAAAGGGAATAATTACCAACTAAGGAGTGAGTTGACCATTCCATTAACCACCTCTACTCCCTCAAATAATACTTAGGTTTTACTTGATGTGAATTAAGATAATAATCATCCTCTACCCAAAGAACCTCCAACTTCTTATCCACCTAAACATCCTACTTAATATACTCTGGGTAATAAGCAATTAGAGAAGACCAAACTTAGTTATGATATAGTCAAAGATCTTAATAAAACTAAATCCAATATAACTATCTACGAGTTGATTCAAATTACTAATCAACGAGAATTAATTTTAAAAGAGTTTTCTAGAATTAAATTGAAATAATCTACTAATTTTTCTCATGCACATGTTTCTCTCTACAAGGAGAAGAATGGAACTCCTCCTTTACTCTTAAAAATCAAGATATTTGGTAAAAACTTACACAATTATTTAGTTGATTCATGTTCTTTAGGAAATGTCATGCCTTATGCCATCTATCAGTAGTTGGGCCTAACACCTATGAAGCCAAACTGAAATGTTGTCTAATTGGATAAAATAGAGGTAAAAGTAGTTGGAGAGCTAAATAATGTCTACATGCAATTAGCTTATGATCTAAGGATTAACAAATTCATCAACATACAAGTGGTGGATATCCTAAATGCTTATGAAATGTTGTTGAGTCAAGACTAGTTAAGGACTCTAAATGGATATGTGGTAATTGATTTCATCCACATATGGCTACCTTGGCATGGTTTGCCCAACCAAATCAAGATAAAACAAGAACCCAAGGTGGATCACATGATCACTGAGTATAATAAAAAAAATGAGATCCTCTATGAGGAATATGAAATGGGAGTGTATTTCCTAAATAAATAAGAGGAAACATATGATGCCCTCTCCATAAACATGATCAATGTGTAACAAACCCTAGAGGTGGAAGAGTTGGATCTACTAGATGAAGAAGAATTTTTTAAAGTGTCTAAGTTAGTATCCTTCCTAGATATTTCCTTCACATATGATAAATTAGGATGTGATGAATAAAATATAAGTGAAGAACATGTGTGTTCTTCATAAGTGAATTAGAGACACAACATAACTAAATATGAAACTTTGAAGGTGACTATTCATTAGGAGCTAAATGTGGCATCAACACTACTCATATTAAAAACACTAGTGTTAACAATAACATTAGACTTATGGACATTGAAATTTTATGGTTCAAAGTCTAAAAATATATGTGATGTTGGGGTGGAATTGATGAATCCAAAAAGGAAGTCTTATCTAGCGACCTATTATTTACAATTCATGTGCACTAATAATGTGTCCAAATACAAAGCATTGGTCCATGGTTTCTTGTTCACCCTTGGAAAGAAAAAAAAGTATTGGGTGAATCTAAATTTGGAGTTAGACAGGTGATAAAATAGTATTCTTGAAATGATAAACACTTGTTTTGGTATCAAAATAGAGTTTGGAACTTGATCAAAGACTCTGATGCTTTTGGCATTCAAATGTTGCCTAGATATAATATTTATATAGTAGATGCATTGTCCACTACCGTGAGTACATTGGAACTCATTGCCCATTTGAGAATGAGAAGGTTCTCAATATAACTAGTCTTTATCCCTTTAGTCTCAAAAAAAATTAATAATATCCAAGTCTTTAATGATGACTATCATATATTGGAATTCATCACTAGTGCTAAAGTGTTCACAAATCAAATCATTGATGATGTTAGAACATTTAATGTCTAAGTGGTGGAATTATAGAACTTTAGTAAATTTCAATTAATTAAATAATAATTATTTATTATTTATTAACATGGGTTAACAACATCATGTAAATAAATAATAAAAAAGAAAATTATATATTACTTATCATTAAAAATAAAACATGTTTGTTTATTATTATTGGTAATTTAAAATGTTCTTGGGATGGTTAAACCCATTATTTAAAATAGTAAAATCCCTTCACATTTCACTATATATAGGTTTTTACCCCTATTGTGAATGTGTGTGGAAATATTATATTATGATTCATGAATTATGCATGAACAAAGAGTTTTGTGAAGGCTATTGAAGAAGTGAGAAGGAGGAGTTTATGTATTGGAGTGATTTAGTTTCTCAAATATATGAATATCACATTGGTGGGTTTTTTTACCTCTTTGAGGTTTTTCCATGGTAATTCCTATGTACTAGTTCATTGATCTATGTTCACTATTATCTGTGTATACTTTACTTATTAATGTCACTCTAAATTCTAATTGTGTGTATTGATTCATTTATCATACATGAATTATTTTAGATGAGGATGGTCAAGAAGACTTCAAATTGGATGAAGATGAGATGATGAATCTGAAAACAAATAGCATACCCAAATTAATAATCTCACTTGAATGTTTATTTGATATGGACTATTAGGAGAATGAGAAGGATTCCACCCCTGTCAAAGGTATGTGGCATGAGTAGTGCAATTTGGGTGGTGAAAATGAAGTGAATAACATGTTTTTAAGCACCACCTGTATCATGGAAGATAAATTTTATTTTTCAAAAACTCTAAAATAATTCAAGGATGTGATTACATGGAGTTATGAATATCTCAAGTTTTTTAAAACTTTCATTTTGGCACACACTATTCCCCTCAAGCCTGGAGTCAAGCCATTTAGGCAAAGACAAAGGCTTATGAATCCATTGCTAGATCCTCTAATTTTTAAATAAGTATAGAAATTGATGGAAGTAAGGATCATCTTCGCCATGAGACATTATACATGAGTTGTAAATGTGGTACAAGTGATGAAAAAGAATGGGAGATCAGACTATGTGTTAATTCATGCAACCTAAAAAAAGATTCAAATAAGGATAACTACGCCTTGCCTTCATTGGATTAAGTGTTGTATATTATAAATGGTGCCTAAATGATGTATTTCACATATAAAAGAATACCGTTTCGATCTATTAATGCTGGCACCACCTTTTAGATGGCTATGGGTATTGCATTCAAAGACTTAATAGGCAAGTACATAGTTGTGTATAGGGATGATCTTAAATTCTTCTCTAAAAGGAGATAATATCATATAAAGGACTTGAGGAAAGTGATATAGATATGTAGAGACCATGGTTCATTAAGTCCCAAGAAGTGTATATTCAGGGTAAATGAAAATAAGCTACCCGAACATGTTATCTCTAAGAGGGGAATACCTATGGATCTTAATAGAGTGAAGGTGATCTTTAAAATCCCACAACCCAACACTTAGAAAGAACTAAAGAGTTTATTTGACAATATTAACTTCATAATAAAATTTATATTAGGTTTTTCTAAAATAATCAAACCACTTAATAATATGTTGAATAAAGATATAAAGGTTAGTTGGACTACTGAAGCGAAGATGGCCTTTGATCAAACTAAGGCTGCCATTAAAAACATGCCTATACTCATTAGCCCAGATTACACATAACCCTTCTACCTTTACTCATTTGTCTTAGAACATTATAAGGCTATTGTGTTGGCATATAATAAGGATTTGGGAGATGAAAGGCCAATTTATTTTATGATCATCCCACTCAAGAATTTTAAACTCAGATATTATCCACTTGATAATCAAGCCTTCACTTTGATCAGGGCTATTAAAAAATTTAGGCATTACATTTTTCATAGTAAGGTATTTTTTTTGGTACCTAATTCGACTGTGAAGTCCCTACTAATGTAGAATGAATTGGGATAAATGCATGTTAAATGGATGACCATACTATAAGAGTTTGACCTAGAGTTACAGTCAATGAAAATTGTTCAAGGGCAAGGAATCTAAAAATCCATCACTAGGGTGGATCCCCAAATAATTTCTCAATTTTACTCAGTGCATGAAATCATAGATGATTATTGGTACATAGGTTTAGTTAGACATTTGATAAATAATATGTGTCCAAAGCACCAAAACTCCATGCAACATAAGGCACTGCACCTAAGAAGCAATAATGTCATGATCAAAGTTGATGCTCTCTATAGGAGAAACCATGAAGGATTATATTTAAGATGCCTAGATAAAGAGGAAAAATCTATAATACTCAGATATTTCCATGCAAAATATGGAACTAGGCTTATTTCAAGAAGTACTACTACTCATAAACTACTACAAGAAGGCTACTATTGGCCACAAAATTTCAAAGATGTTTATTTACATATAAATAATTACCACACTTTTTAAGTCATTGCATCCTAATAATGCACCCTAGCTATGCCACTATTACTAGTCATTATGGATAGGCCTTTTTTTAAGTGGGGATTAGAATCCATGGGATCCATCAATGCCAATTATTTTTAAATCCATAAGTTCATCCTTATAGTGATGTATTAATACACTTACTAGATTAAACCCCAACCATACCATAATTTCACCATAGACATATCGATTCAATTCTTGGAGGAACTCATTATTACAAGGTTTGGTATGCCCGCCACACTAGTATGTGATAATTGCCCCAATTTTTCCTCCCTACAATTCCTTCAATGGATGTATGGTCATCGGGTAACTCTTAAGTTTTCTTGAAATGATTAACCACAAGGTAATGGGTTGGTTGAATCAACAAATAAGAATTTATTGAATGTTATTAAGAATATTTTAGGAAGAAACCCAAGGGATTGACATAATATTCTTAAATTTACTCTATGGTCAGATAGAACTAGGATCAAGTCTTCTTTAAGAAACTCCCCATACCATTGTGTATATGGACAAGATCTTATTTTTCCTATGAATTTGAAGATACCTACCTTGTTATTCACTAAAGAATACTTGGGAACTAAGGATCTAATAGAAGTGCACCTCTTGAACATCATGAAATTAGAAGAGAAACAAGATGAAACCTTGTTGCACTTCAGTAGACATCAAGAGGTATTCAAATGTTGGTTTGACAAAAGGGCCAAAGTGAAGGCCTTTCAGATCTCTGATCTAGTCTTCTTATGTGATAGGTCTTATGAATAAAAGGGATTACATGAAAAATTTGATGTATTATGGTTCGGTCCCTAATTTTTTTCTAAAATCTTAGGTGATAATACATTCTGCCTAAGGTGCCTTACTAGTGAGGATGTCCCATTGCCTATCAATGGAAAATTCTTCAAGCACTACTTCTAAGATTGAGTGGCTTGGAATCCCATGTAAATAACTTCTCTTTTTTCTTTCTCTTTTTCTTTCCTACCCCTTGTTTATTCGCTTAGGTTTGCTTCTATTTATTTTTTATTTTTCTTTTTGGTTAGGTTTGTTCTAACTATTTTTATCTTGTGGTCCTCCTATTTATAAAAGGAATGAAGTGAAAGGCTATTACAAGAGTGACATGGATGGCACTCAAAGAACCTAATAAAAGTTTTACTCAAATAACTGGTGTAAAATATTATTTTCACATGGTTTATTTATTGAATTTTAAAGGTCAATCATTCATAACAAAGCTTGTGAATTTATAACATCTATTTTATTTTTCGAAGCCATCTAAAATAGTTAAATAAATATTAGAGGAAAAATGCAACATTGATTAAATTTTAGTTTTTATTAATCCATCATGAACTTGATGATTTATTTCTACCCATGATTTGGCCCCCAACCATATATGGATGAATTAAAAATTCTCCTTTCAAAATAATTGAGATAAATTGTAAAATCTAAAATTTTCCTTGAAAGGGTGAGCTTGGAAGCCTCCACCATAGGCTTTATAGCCTAGTTGGTAATGGATCAAGGCATTTGGAAGGGACCAAAGGTATCTCTATCAAGGTTATAAATACCTAGATGGTAGTATAACAATGCCTACACCAGTTCCACCCAAGATAAACTCATAATATTTTCCTTCAGTAATTCTTATATACAAAGGAAAATACAACTGATATATTAATCAATCCTAGCTCAGAGAAGATAAATCCTACTTACACTTTTTATTGTTGATACATTATATATTTAAGGTCATTACCAAGATGGATCTAGTAGACCTAACCAAATGATTTCTTAACATAATAACATCATTAGAGAGGGTTCCAAAGCCTCTAGTCAAAGAACACCATGCAATAACTTTAGTGAGGTCCTATGCTTTCATTTTCACTAAGTAAATGACAAGTAAAATCTAACCTAGTGCTCAACAAAGCTTGTGGCATGAAGTGGGGGTGATAAACATAAAAATTAAATATGCATAGAAGATCTATAATGAAGTTAATGTATATAAAATCCTAATGCATGGGAGAGAATCATAAATGCAAATCTATCTAATCTTACAAAGGAGGAAAAAAGTTAGGAATACTTACCTTTAAAGATGAACCTATCAAGCTTTAGTCTCTCCCTTGCCAAGGTGCTTTACAAGAGGTTGTTATGGTATGTAAGGATAACAAGGATAAGTTAGCTCTAGGCTACATAACTTCTTTATGTATCCAAAATAATTATCCACAAGACAAGATATATATCTCCAAAGAAAGTATTAAAACCCTAAGTAATGTTCCTCAAGTAGAATGGTGGATAAGTAGATATGTAATAAAATCTTCTTCTCTTCTTTTTTAATGATGGAAATAGATGTGTATATATATTTGAATCTAACCCTAAACCTTTACAATAGCTTAGCCAATAGGGTCAACCCAATTTGAATATATATCATTATTTGATAAAAATAATTTAGGTCTCAATCTAAGTGGGCCACGGCTGACCTAGACCCATAATGTGTTTTTAACAATTTAAATACAAGGTTAGCCCAAGATGATAGTGTACTGTAAACTATCAAAATGAGTTTTAGGCTCAAGTAAGGGCTAAGAAAGATGGTAAATTATTTAGAGTGTGTAAAAAAAAGGCATAGGGAATTACATAGGAGATGGTTGTGTAGATAACAAGTGGTATTATAGGGGACAATAATCCTACAAAGCACCAATGGTCTATCCACCCCTTTCTTAGTGCACCCTTTAAGGCATGCACTAAGATATATTAAGACTTAATGGATTCCTACAAGAGAGAAAGCATCAATAATTGATAAATTTTGAAAATATTTTGTGTATACATATGCCCCTCTCAAAGCTCATCATGTGTCATGAAGGTGCAACATTAGATCGTGCTTCAAGAAAAGTACATAATAACACACACGGTTGAAGTTGAATAAACTATATTAAATAAGATAAATGAAAGGACATAAATAAAATACATAACTTTACTTACCTTAGTGTTGTAGCTAATAAATGAAGTGAAATAAATGTGAAGGTAAGGTGTTGAATGTAGGGAACATTAGGCAAACATGTATAAATCAATGAAAAATAGCAAAAGATCATTTTTTTTTTACAAAAATACATGTAATATATGAAAAGATTATCTACAATATCAGGATTATAAAACATATTTTAGCTCAAAAAAAGAGCTAATAGAAACAAATATATGCTTGAAAATGGAATCTTGTGGTACATATTAGACAGGTACATAATTTTGAATAGTAAATATAATAGGGTGAAAAACAATTCATTTGTTGTTTTTACTATTTTGAGAAAACAAAGCTACGAGAGAACCAATTTGAGTCAAGAGAGTGAACATGGTGAGGAGATGATATCTATGATGGGTGGGATGTGTAGTGGTTACAACAAGTGCAACATAGGTATGAAATCATGAATTTTAAATTTTTGAGTGGTTTTATTATTTGAAATTGAGTTAAATATAGAAATTGACTGGTAGGCAAAATCTAGACGCCAAAACTGACCCTAGGAATTTTTTAGGTAAACTAGGGGTAAAATGGGGTGTTGGGTAAGAAAATATTAGAGCAATAAATATGTAAGGAATTTATGGTAAATGGTCAAAAAGTCACCAAAGATAAAGAACAGAGTCGACCTGGTTGACTTAGTTTATAAGGTGAGAGAGGGAAATAAGGGATGAATGCGTATCACTAAGCTGACATAGTATTGTTAAAGGTGGTCAAATACATAACATTAGTCCAACATATTATAAAATGGTAATATGGTTGACATATTACCCTCTGGATAATGTAGTTGGTAATATATGGCTAATACAATTTGCTAAAGAGGGTTGATTGCATACCAAAGGGCTGATGTAGTATACTAACACTAGGAAAGGGGCCAATTTAGTATCAAATAGATTGATATAGTTTGAAAATGAAAGGTATTATTGTGTACTAGTGGGTTGATGTAGTATACAAAAAATATAATAGGGTCGATTTAGTATCAAATGGACTGATTTTATAAAAAAATGAGAAAACTGGAAAACTAAATCAAACAAACTAATGAAGTAATTAATTTATAAATTATTGAGAATGAATTTTAATTATTTATGACATCAAGATCTGATACATCCTTTGTTATTTGATATTTTAAAATGATGCTAGAGATTTTGGGACTTGGTGGATGCATCATGGCTACCATATCTATTGGAGTGATTGGATGACATGGATAGAGCTTGATTGGTTGCCTTAGGCTTTGGTAACATCATGGAGATGAAATGGATCCATTTGAGTGTTGATCTCATTTTCATGTTCCTAGGAGAATGGGAATGGTTGACCAACACTTTTATATGGGAGGTGGAGGGGGACACCATTGAGGTGGCGATTACTCTAAAGGACATCCATGGATTGCTTAGACATCTTATAGGTGGGACACCAGTGATTACTGATACACCAGAGTTAGAGGATGAGCCTTAAACTAATGGGCTAAAATATTAGATAATATATACCCTAGGTTAAGGGCAATATTTTTATAGGTATATATGGTGACAATTATTAACATTTGGAAGACAGTGATAGGAATTGTTATAACATGAGTGTTATGTCACAAGATAGATGATAAGATACTATTGTATGTGATAGCCTTGTGCAATTCCATATTATGTTAGGGATTACTCTATGATTTTAGTTATTCTATCCAGGTTTATATTATGCATGATATATATGTGAAGTTATTTATAGGGTAAAATATGATAGGACCAATTATTTTGATTAATGCATGGATATATGAGAGGTTCTTTATGTATCGACCGACTACATTTTCCCATGTGGTCAATGATAGGTTGCCTCAAGTCTTATGATGGAGGTAGGATCATGTAGTGTAGGTCATGTCCCATGTTTCATCATTATATAATACCACTTAAGGGTATATAGTGTGGTATCCCTATAATCACATAGCTTCCATATGGCCTAGTTGGTTTACCATTATGATAGGGTTGGCACATCTGCAGATCATGGACCACTACACTTTATTTGTGGGGCCTCATATAGTGGCTCACATACCTATAAATATATGAATTTCCCATCCTTAGGCTCATCTAGTAGTGCATAATTATTAGGTATGAAATTATAGAGAGATGAGAGGGAGAGGAAGTAGAGGGGTACCTATATAGATACTAGTGATTAGGCCTCAACATGCTAAACCATGAGTTGGTCAGGTATAATACCAGGAGGTAGCAGATCCAAGAGGAAATGATGATATGGATGTGGATTTAGGAGCATAATAGAAACCATAATAGATATAATAGTGGCCAACATGAGCTCATTAAAGATAGATACATCATCGATGCAAGGAGACACAAGCACTAGCTATTATGTAGGAGGATCCAAAAGTAGCTCTAGGACATAGTTGGTCCATACAGATACCATTAAAGACAAGAATATGGTGGGTTTAGGTGGTGAATCTTAGATTTACATTGGTGTAAAGGTAGGTAATGAAGAAGGTGCTTAGTGGGTGAGTGGATGGGGAAACTGTGATCGATGACACAAACACTGGTGATAAATGTTTTAATTTAGTTTAATTTTTTGATATAGAACACTAGTTGCATTATGATTATGATAGATAGATGATTTGACACACACATACACACACACACACACACACACAATCTGATATCTATCTAATTTTTATTTTTATAGATCCTATGATAGAGGAGGTTAGATGGGGAGCTCCAGTTATGGTTGCACATCATGAAATTTTGGATCTGGTGATGGAACCATACAACCCTACCATGATAGATGATCCTAAGGTTCCATCTTCCCCAACCTAGGTAGTCTAGTTTATATTGGTGGAAGAGGCCATGAGGAATATATATGAATGTGATAATGGGTCACATCCACCAACAGGGTTTAGAGTGGGAGAGGCATAGGCTTGGCAGGCTCTAGCACAAGAGAGTTGCATGTATGGTGAACACCATCTAGATAAGATAAGTATATGTTTAGGTGGCCAATATATAGGGATACTATTATAATGATCTCTAAAAATTCTAATCCAAATGAATGCACTAATTCAAAATGCAATATAATACATGTATTATTAAAGATAATACAAAGCAAACACATGCAGATGTAAGAATGAATCCAAAGAAAAACAAATTATACCAAGACATGAATGTTCCAATAATTCACACAATATACTTCATTATAAATATAAAGGGAGAGAGGTACATATATATGTTGGAGAGGGAAAGATACCACACCTTCCAATGAATTTGGGAGTAATGTTCCCAAGTAACTCAAATGTCCTCTAGAGCCCTAAGTAATCTAATACAACTATGTAGGCAAGACCCAATGGGAAAAATACCTACACTAACACCCCCTATATGAGTAGCTTAGGTGGGAGATAATATAAAAAATAGGTCCTGACAACAAGGCCTGATAAGGTACCCATTTACATAGCAATGATCCAAGTATCCTACAAAATGTGAAAGATGTGTGCCTCCATAAAGAAGAGAGAGAATGTATGTGTAGAATGTCACATGAAAAATGTTGTAGTAGGTCCTTCTGTAATAAATGATGTCTCTCCTTTTTAGAAGAAAGAAACCATGAGCTATCAAAATATTGAATTCCCACTCAAGTGGAATGCATGTAGGAATCAAGATGTATATCTCTTAAAATTGTTCAAATGTCTCCCTTGCTAATGCTTGAATATGATAAAGTCTGATTAGGTATCACAATATTAATTGTATAAAATGGTAATGAAGAAGCATACAATGAAGGAGAGATAATATCCAAAGAAGAAGATAGATATGGAATGTTTAATGAAAGAATGTCCATGGGAAGAGAAGAGCAAATCTCAATAACCATCAAAACTAAAGACTGGTCTGCAAATGAAGCACTCAAATCTGAAAGATGAATGTCCATAGGAATATATGAGTCATCAATACTCTAAATGTGCATACTCTCATTGAAATAAATAAAGTGCTCCAAAATGCATGTCTATGAAGGCTCTAGAAGAGCAACAATTTGCATAGGAATGGATGTAGAATTTTCAATGAGATAACTAAGGTATGGAAAAATATCATCTTATAGTGGGGGATTGATAGAAGGAAGAGAACTATCCAGAGAACTATCCACCATGGATGTATTATCACAAGTAATAAAATCATGAGGTGAGAGTATAATAGTCTCAAAAGAGACAATAGGATAGGATCACCAAAAAGACTCTATAGTATACTCTAAATAGTGCATGGACACTATGTATATTCCACATGGTAATAAATATCCATGGAAACATGTAGTAAAAAAGTGGCAAAAACCTTATCACAAGTATTAGCCCACTTATCGAATTGAATAGGATCAGTGGGTGTAGGAATATGTCTATATAGGAATGGAATATGATTCTTGTGTGTGAGCAAGTGTTCTATGTAAGCACACCATGAAGCATAATTGTCCTTCCTAAGAAGGATCACTAGAGATGAAACAACTATCCTCATTTGGAGTCTCTTAAATGGGGTTGACATGACTGAGAGAAGACACCAGGGAAATCACAAATATAATACAACCCCTTTGAAACTATGTTAGGTATCCCCCCAAAATTTTGGCACTTTATAAAGTAGTGCATTTTACAAGGAAAATTGGCCCAATGCATGAGAAATTAAAAAAAACACTTTTGTAAAAGATGGTACTCAATTTTGAGTAACTTTTTGCAAGATATTAACAATGTAATTCCTATAAATAAGCTATTGACTAAAATATTTCACTTGAAACTTTAAAAAAGTACCCTTAGATGAGGTAAGTATGCCTTTCAACCACTCATTAAAATTGACATGGAGTCTAAAATAAATTGGTTTGGTCTTTTGAGGGGGATTTAGCTTCCTGTCAAGCTGGGCCTCAACTTCATCTTCATAAGTCAGAAATACAAGTTTAAAAAGACTCAAAATTGCTCTCTTTTAAATATTTTCAAATGACTTGATTTTCAACATACTAGAATGATGTTATAGAAAATACATAAAGTCATAATAGGAAAACAAATTAAGAGGATAATACCCATGAAATTAGGGTTGGGCATGGGCCCACCAAGGAAGAAAGGTGTTAATGGTGGAGTGCCAAAGTCAAAAAATTAGATCCAATGCACCAAGAAAGAAATCAAGAACATCACAGTCCAAAAAAGAGCAACACAACATTGATATTATAAATTTCAATGCCACTCTCCACCTACTACACCTATCTATAGATCACAAACAGGTTGCCACTTGCAGGAAAAAGATGTTTAGCATTTTGTTGATTTCAATGCGACTCCTCCCTCTCTAATGTTAAAGTCAGATTTGAAACAAGAATGTAGTTCTGATGCTGAAAATGCCAACCAAAGAAGTTTAGCTTTAAGCTCAGAGATAAATGCCTCTCTTACCCTGTAACATAGATCAGATTATAGAAAATAATGCTTACAAAAACCAATATATTTTGTTATAATTTTCTAACACCAAGGTGAAAATAAATAGATCCAATTAAAATGTCATGCTAATTTGGAGAAGAGTATACAGGCAAATTTTATGGAAGGAGAGTAATTGTCAATGCAGGCAATTTTTTTTGTTTTTGCAAAATTATGGTAATTTTTAGCATCAATTCGAGCTAAAAATGTTTTTTTAGAGGGTTTTAATTGTACAATTTTAGATCTAAGTTTTCATGTGCTTGAAAAGATTTGAGATCAGGGTTGAGAGATTTGAATTTGATTTTATTATTTCTAGTCAAGCTCCTATTTTGAATCGATGGAGGAATAGATATGCTCTTTTGTTGTCATAGATATATCAATTCTATTCATATCATACACTATTGAGTATTTGATTTGATCTAAATCTAATAGATATATCAATTCTATTCATATCTGAATATAAAAATTATTTTTTATCAAAAAACTTAGTATAATATTTATTTACAAATCTATTATAAGTCTTGGCATGACTCTATCAACCCTCTAGACAATTTGTTTATAAAATCAATCTAATAATTAAAAGAAATAAATCAAACAACCTGAAGCAAATTTTTGGAAAAATATAGAATCTTTAGAATTGATCCTATATTTTTTCTGAATTGTACTCATAAAAATATGATTTTAAAAAAAAATCAAAATTTTTGGAGCGTTTGGTGATTTTCTATGAATTTTTTAAGTTTCTATTTTGTAGGACAAGCGAGGAATAACAAAAAAATGGAATTTTTTGTAGAATATTGGATAAAATATTATATCACTAGATTCCTCTCATTGAGAGATTTTTGAAAAGTATTCATTTTCTAAAAATGGAGCACTGAGGCGCCTGTGGTAAAAATTTTAAGGTAGAGGGTGATTTGGAAAGTTTTCATTTGGTACAGGGTCAATTTTTTGGGTGGAGCACCACCCAAATCTGCCACTTCTAGTAGCAACACTACCATCATGCCACCATTAGTTTTTAGCCTCTATTCACGTCATATGATTACTTGTTGGGCATTTTTATCCCTTAAGGGCTGGTCCTTCACTATGAGCCATCTTTGAAGATCTTTTCTTCCAAGGCTCATAACTTTTGATCTGTGAAGCCTGGGAAAGTGATTTTTTTCACCTTGGCTATTTTTTTGATATCTATATAGTGGTAAGGCTATGTTTTACATATTTATCACCCATATTTCCATAATTTTTAATTTGATTTTTTCCATGATCTTCACAGCTACAAAATATATTTATTCTAATTCTTTATCAGATTGTAAACTTCATTGGTAAAATTTATTGATTCATCACAACATTACAAATTGCAAGGCAAAAATTCCATTTTTCCCAACAATTTCAATATACTATGAATTGGGGGAGGGGGGGGGGGATTTCTTACCTTCACTCAACACATCTTGCAATGGGAAAATTGTAAATCTCCTCAGATGCATTTTCAGTTGAAATTGATGTCCACTTTCCTCATTTTCCATTGCATTTTTGGATGCATTTTTGGTG
Organism: Torreya grandis; assembly: GCA_037957365.1. Taxonomy (NCBI): domain Eukaryota; kingdom Viridiplantae; phylum Streptophyta; class Pinopsida; order Cupressales; family Taxaceae; genus Torreya; species Torreya grandis. The sequence continues at coordinate 3,364,317 of JARHVA010001359.1, forward strand.
GAGTCTGATGTCCTTTTGTGTGTTTGTGTGTGATTTTTTCTCTTTGTGTATGCATATTTTTGCATTTTTCAATCACTTATGTTTTACAAGCACACATTTCATGTCCACACTTAAACAACACATTTGTAAGTTCTCATATGCAACTTACTATTCACAATGTCTATTTCAAGACCTAGATTTGTCCTCCCTAACACATAATTGCTTCACAATAATAATTACACAACATGGAAAATAAAAATACAAACACATCTTGAGTTTGAAGACATTTGGATAGTAGTAGAAGGTACATGGGTTAGATATGCAATAGATGTTGATCAATAGAAAAATATAACAAAGCTAATAAAAAGGCTAAGTTAATAATCATGTTTGGAGTTTTGGATGAGGTATAACCTCATATTCATTATTCTATAACTGACAAAATATGCTTGGGATAATCTTAAAATATTATATGAATCTAAGAATATAAATCAAATCTTGCATCCTTAGAGCCAATTAGACACTCTCAAGCTCAAATCAGATGAAAAATTAGAAGCATTCCTTAGAAGGGTTGCAACTTTGTAGGCTTCACTTCAATCCTTAGGTGAACTAGTGACAAATGATTCTTTAGTCTCTATAGTCCTTAGAGAACTTCTCCCCACTTATAGGATCTTTGTGACCACTTTGAATGTCATAAGACAAAAACCAACCTTTGAGGTGTTGGTAAATTTGTTGCAACAAGAGGAAGCTATGCATAATTCAAAGGAAGTAGATGATGAACATATGCTTGCATCAAATCAAAAGTGGAAGAAACCCATGAAGGGTCCAAAGCAATATCCAAAGTAGAATAATCAACAAAACCAACAAGGGAACAATTCACATTCTTCTAAAGCATGTCAAATTTGTGAAAGAAAGGGACATGACTTAAAACACTATTGGTACAACACATTTCAAAAGGGCTCACAAAGTAAGAAGTTGTCTTTCAACAAATCAACACAAATAGAAAAGAAGAAACCATAATAACAAAATAGGTGGAAATATAAAAATTCCAAGCCTATACAACATGGCAAAGTTGCTGAAGACAATGACTCTTCAAATGAGGAATATGGTTTAGCTACTCAAACACATGAGTCTACCAATCATCCAAGTGCAATTTACTATGTTTATCTAGGGGTAACTAGACACATGACAAGGAGAAAAGAATGGTTTTATACTTTGAAAAAAATAAAATAAAATGGAAATGTTTCACTTGGAGATGATACCTCATATACAGTACAAAGTAGTGCTGACATCAAATTTCAACTTGGAAAGAAAAATCGTAACATTTCAAATGTTCTCTATGTTCTAGGACTAGCAAAAAAATTGTTATCTATTAATCAATTACTTGACCACAACCTCATGGTTAAATTTGATCACCAAAATGGTAAAAAACTTTTGCCACATCAAAGACAAGCCTAGGCATTGCAAAGTGATTTCCAAGGATTCAAACATTAGAAAAATGTTTCAATTTTATTTTGTTCAAAATGATAATCAATCACTTATGGTCAAAGATATAAAACTAAGCAATTTGTGGCATAGAATATATGATCACTTGAGTTATGGTTATTTGGTATAATTGAGAAAACAAGATATGGTTCATGGTCTTCCCAAACTCAAGCAATATTTTTATATATATACCAATTAATTAGAAGAAAAACAAAGAAGAGATCCTTTTGGAAAGACTAAGTATTAGTCACTTGGTAAGTTGGACTTGGTGCACACCAATCTTTACAAACATTTTGGTCCCAAAATGAGAGGGTACAGATACTTTCACCTTTTTGTTGACAATTACTCACAAAAAATGTGGGTATATTTATTGAAGACTAAGGATCAAACTTTTTAAGTTTTCAAAGAATTCAAGGCCACAATTTGTTGAGGTCAACATAACCCCATTTCTAAATAATGGGGACCTTTATATTAAAATTATGCAAATTTGTACTTTAAACTTGAAATTCACTTGCTTAGAGTGTTATTAACATGTTTTCACATTATTTTTATTTGAAGATCATCTACCCCATGTTCTGATTAGTTTGTTTGTTCATGGTTCCACTCTATCTTTGCCTAATATTTCTAACCTTTGATCTTCATGTTTCAAGTTGTAGGTCTAATGGAACCCTCAAAATAATGAATCATGCCTAGAATTTTATAGTTCAATCCCAACTTGGGCTCTTACTAGACTTTGGTCTATAAAAATCCTATCTAAATCTATGTTCAAGCTTCCTGAAACCCTCATTCAAAAACCCTAGCTTAGACCCTTTGATTTAAATTAAAAATCTAGTAGGAGCAAAATTGGCAAGAACACTCTTAAAATGCTAAGGACTTATGGTTAATTTTTATATTAAGGCTTCATTGTGTTTCTCAACATGACCAAACCTTAGCCTAAAAATTATAATATTGGTCCCCTTTATGTCCCAAACCCTTTTGTTCCTTTTTTTATTTTTAACATGGCCTAAATGTTTTTTGGGTCCCTTTATTATGTTCCTAACTTAGTTCAAATTTATTATTCACAAGGTCCTTTTTCTATGTTATTAACTTACATTAACGTCTTAATCCTAAGGCCCCATTCATGTTTATTAACACAAACAAGACCTTAGTATGAAGACTTTATCCTAAGTCTTATATGGTCCCAATCTCACTTAATCCCTTTATGATTACAGGAACCAATGATGTCCAATTACACAGATCATAATCAACGGCCTACGTCTACTTGAGCAAAGTTAATCTGACAATGTCTATTGAATCAAAGTGTCTATGGGACCCCACTATGTTTCATATAACTTAAATTTGATGTTCATGTGCCCATCATTTGACATCTATGAGGCCTTCATTGATGTCTATGAGACCGTCAAATTTTATCACGTATGGTAAATTATGTGAGATTAAAATTGACATTCATATGCTCATCATTTTATGTTTGCTAGGTTGTCAATGATGTCTGTGAGACCATCAAATTTTAACTTAGGAACCAATCTTTCTTAGAGGAATAAACATGTTTTTATTTTTGTTGTAGAATCAATAGAGTCTCATTTGAAGAATAAAACATGCTTAGGATTCTATAATTCAATGTCAAAATCAATCATTTATCAACCTTTAAACTATCATAAAATAAATAAAATTACTTAGGAGCAATTATAAAACCATAGACTTAGCTTAAATATTATCCTGAGGTCAAGTCATGTTTTTAAACAATTGACTAAACCTTAGTCTAAAATCTTATGCTTGGTCCCTATATATCCCATGATCTTTTGGTTTATTTTATTGGCTTGATATAACTAATGCAGGGTCCTATGGTTACAAAACTTAGCCTTAAATCTTTATCCTAAAGTTTTGTCATGTTTGTTAATATGATAAAACCTTAGGTTAAAATCTTACATTAAGTCCCTTTTATTATTTGAGGTCCCCTTTTTACTATGCTTATCTTAATTATTTTAGCCTAAGGTTTATTTCATGTTTATTAAACATGATATAAAACCATAGCTTAAAGTCTTTAGCCTAAGTTATTATGCATCTTGACTCTAACTTAAACTTGGTGCACCTTTATAGGATCTATGAATTGCATTCACTTGGATGAGATTGATCTGATGGAGCAAGGCTGAGTCAAAGTTTCAATAGAACCTCCAAGATGTTAAGAAGGTGATAAGTGTCACTAGCCTGACCAAAGAATAAATGGCAACCAATGGCGATCCATCCCATAGATCATAATTAATGACCTGCATCTAACTAGATGAAGTTAATAAAATAGAGTGAGGGGAGAATTGAATTTTCAACAAAGCTCAGGAGACCCATGGTAATGACACTTTTCATAACCATACAAAACATAGTAAATGAAGCCAATAGCATTCAAAAATCATGATCAAGATCAATGAGCCACGTTGATCCATGAAATATGATCTGACAGAGCAAGATGAGGTAGATTTTTCAAAAACAAATATCAATTTTTGAATATTAATGGACAATATGCCACAAAAAGTGACATGTATATGCCATGATTATGCCACATGGGTAGAAAGTGATAAAACTAGAGATTTTATGGGCACAAAAAAGTAAATGTATAAATGCCAAGGTCCAAATCAAATCTAAGGCATGAATTCACTCAAGTGAAAAAACCATCACCATGAAAGCTTGAAAGGACCTATAGAAAAACCTTAGCATCTACAAATCCTTAATTCAATCACAAAAGGATCATAATCAAGCTCGAGAGAGTCTAATTACTATTTGAGCAAGTAGAAACTACTATAGAGACAAAATATATACCACTAGTGAGTAATTTGAATAAATTCATAGTCATGGTAGCTCAAAGATAACATAGAGAAGACACATAACTCTATCTAACCATAGATTATAAGGAAGAGTATTCAAAGATATTGAATTTGATGCTTTAGCTTGAAACATAGGAGATAATAACTAGACTAAATGTTTTTAGACCATTAAGGAGCTACCAACCCTTACAAGAGAGGATGAAAGAATTGCATCAATCAACCAAAGATATTATGACATGATCACCATTCAAATGATAATTCTTTACCATGTGATAACAAAGCCAGAGGTACTTCATTATATTGATGTTATTACTCCTATTTTTAAGAATTGTAAAATTGATCAAGACATGATAGTGCATGAACATAGTTTATAAAAATTGCTTATATCTCCTCTATTGCCTTTGAGAATTACTACAAACTACCTAAGCCTCAGGTAGATTTTCCCATAATAAAAGAATGGTCTAGTAAGAATGAGCTAAAAACTATCTTTGCCCAATGGTTGTATTTAGGAACCTTAGTATTTTTTGACCTCAATGGAAGGATCCCAATCACCTAATTTAGGGTTGGAATTAGGATGATAGTGACATTATTGAATAGATTGTTTGGGAGCCTCTCCACCACCTATGTCAACAAAATCTGGGTCCCTTTTGTGCATTTTATGGTTGAGAAAGGACTTACTCCCTCTCTTAGAGAGATAATCAATATTTGCTTGAAGAAATAATTATCTATAATCAAGAAGAAAACTAGCATCCATTTCTATATGATTTCTTATCTTTTTGATGTCTTACTATCCACTACACAAATCCCCAACATAAAAGAATGGTCACTTCAATGGAGACAAACAACCTCCTAGTATTATTCCAAATAACATATATTCAAATATAGAGACCATATAAAATTCATATGTGACTATATATCTAACCTTATTTGAGGATATTAAAGGGATCCCTATGATAAGGGTCAGCCCTTTGATCAAGAATTATGTTGAATTCATTGGGAACATTTAGATTTATCTATATTGCATTGTAATTAGGGGTGAAGGCACCTAGTGCACTCTAATCAGGCTAGTAGTCCATGTCCTAAATAAGCTAATCAAATAGGAAGTTGCATTCTAGATATGCAATAGTGTAGATGGTCTCTACATAATAAATAAAAAAGATTACTTCACACCCTCCCCCTAACCATTGGTCAAACTGTGTTCTAATAATGGGATAATGTGGAAGCTACCTCTAGACATAGGGACTCTTTTAGATTATAGATAATGGGATATCTAGGATAAAGTCATGAAACACTTGAAGGCAAAGGGGATCAACTTGAATTATGAGCACCATCCTAATCCTTATGACCATTTGTACATAGAGCTTCTTCATTCATATAGGTCTTAATAGGATTAAAGAAGCATATATTTAGCTAGAGGCTAGACTACTAAGAGAGTAAAAGCTAACTTATGTCAGGATCTAGGAAGCACAATTGATTACCATGTACCAGAAACTAAACATGGAATTTAACCAGAATACATAAGTAACTAGAATTCAGAAATAACACAAAATATGAGAGACAATACCCAATTCTATTAATACTCTTCCAGAAAAGAATTACAAATGAAGAGACACCACACTCTTCCACACCTTACTAGATTCCCACACCAAGTGTATAGTAATTCACCTTCAAGAGCTCACTCTCTCAATTATGGTCCCAACAACTCAAGCATAGAGTTGCTATTCACCTCTAAACAGTCAGTATAACTACTGCCAGTACCACCAGTCAGTATCACTACTACTAGTACACAAGTACTCCACGTACTCCATGACCGAGTATACACACATACTCCAAGTACTCAATGTACTCCAAGTAGATCTCCCATGAGCTTGCTACACCAATTGTGTTGCTGATCTCCCTAACCTTGCTACCACCTACAAATCAACTTGGTTTTACAACACCTACAAACCTAGATCTCGCACATACAAATACCTGCAACTCAAATGATCTTACTTATGGAAAGATCTACCTTACCTTCCTCTTCTTTCTCTTTGAAGTGTTGCTATCACCTTTGATCTTGCTACCCCATAGATCTCCTTTGACCTCACACACACACATGAAGAACCCTTCTGATTCTCCAAACCAGCACCCCTATGGATCTCTACCAGATCTTGCTATCCCACAGATCTACCTGATCATACACACCTGGCACTGTGGCACTAAGGGGAACACACCTTGCTATCTTCACTCTGAAGGAGATAATTTTGCTCTCTTACTCTCTAGCACACTTTATAATACAACCCATGAGTCTATTATATAGATCTCATGCAAATAATAATTAGACATCTGATTACAATAATTAGATCTATTAGGGTGTGGAGATAAAAGCTTCAACTATTGTAGACATGAAGAGGTTGCTGAAGATTCAGAAGTACTGGCATCGACAGCATGATCGATGTTGGTCAGATGCAGTGCAGAAGGCAACCGACATTAGCAGGTAGTCGGCTGATGTCGACAGCACCAGGCAAGTAGGGACTGGCGTTGGTCACCTGTGTGTTTCAGAACTGCTATTGATGAATAGTCAATTAAGTGAAGTGAGTGTTTGCATGTTTAGGGGCTAATTATAGTCACGAGCTGCATGTCTAATTATTGTAGTTAGATTTCTATTTTTGTAAGCATGGGATCCTATTTAAAGACCCATGAGGCATGTATTGTAAATCAAGCAGGCAAGTAAAAGCATTGAAGCAAGGAGCAAGGTCAAGGAGATCTATAGGTGTAAGGTCAAGGAGATCAGTTGAAGCATTCAAGGAGGGGATAACAACTCAGGTTGTAGAGTTGGTTGTGGTTGAGCAAGAGAGAGAGGGAAGAAGGTCTTGAGGTGTGGCAAGCCTTTGAGGTGGAGGAAGAAGTGGCATCTTCCTTATTGTATTTTCTTCTAGTAATATTTAATATAAGAGTGTGTATTGTCTCTCAAATTTTTTGCTGTCTCAAGTTTCTAGTTACTTAATCATTTTAGTATAATTCCATGTTTAATTGCTTATAAGAAAGTAATCAATTGTGCTTTTGTTGGATAAGGGGTTCTTAACAGTTGGTATCAGAGCTACGGATTGCAAGGAGCAGGTTATTGTTTTTGATTACAGGTCATTCATAGGGTTTTTTGATTGAGTGGGATTTTAGTAATGGTAGAAGAAAGTAAGCTATGAATGGAGAAGTTTAACGGTAAGAATTATCAACATTGGAGGATGCAGATAGAGGATTATCTGTATCAAAAAGATTTGTACTTACTGTTGGGTGGGGTTGCATGCAAGCCCATAGATATGAAGGATGAAGAATGGAGTGTTCTTGATTAGAAGGCTCTTGGTTCCATAAGGTTGACCCTTGCATCATCTGTGATTTCCAACTTATCACAGTGCAAGACAATGAAAGAGTTGATAAAGTCCTTGGCAAATTTATATGAAAAGCCCTCGACTTCTAATAAGGTATTTCTTATGAAACAGCTATTTACTTTGCAAATGCAAGAATGTTGATTAGTACATACTCATCTTAGTGATTTCCATGGTTTGGTAAACCAGTTAGCTTTAGTCAATATTGTTTTTGATGATGAGGTAAAGGCTCTCTTGATTTTATGTTCTTTGCCTGAAAGTTGGGATAGTTTGGTTATGGCAGTAAGTAATTATGCATCTGCTTCTAAAATCTTAAAAGTTGATGATGTTGTGAGTGTGATCTTGAATGAAGAAATATGTAGGAGAAGCACAGGTGAATCATTAGGGAATGCTCTAAGTGCAGAAAGTAGGGGAATGTAAAGGGAGAAGATTGAGCAAGGGAAATCAAGGTCGAAGGTGAGAGGGAGATCCGAGTCCAGAGGTGTTACCTGTTGGTTTTGTGGAAAGAGAGGACACACAAAGGAGTGTTGGTTAAGAGATAAAGAGAATCAACATGTAGGTAATGAAGAAGCAAAGGATGCAAATATTTTGGTACAGGATGCTCTCATACTTTCTTTGGATAGTCAGGTAGGATCTTGGGTTTTAGATTTTGGTTCTTCTTTTCATGCATCCCCAAACAGAGATTTGTTCCATGAGTATGAATAGGGAGACTTTGGAGTGCTTTATTTAGGGGATGGTACGCCTTGTCAAATAGTTGGCAAAGGGAAAGTGCAACTGAGATTGCAGATTGACAACACATGGGTGTTGAAGGAGGTCATGCATGTCCCAGTTTTGAATCAGAGTTTGATTTCTATAGGAAGGTTGGGTGATGAGGGATGCACAATAACCCTCACAGTGGATTCTTAGAAGGTTACCAAGGGAGCACTTGTTTTAGCTAGAGGTAAGAAAGTAGGTACTCTTTATCTATCTACTTGTATTACTAATTCTACTTTTGGTTTATCTACTTCAGTTGTAGATTTGAAGATGTGGCTTAATAGGCTTGGTCACATGAATAAGAAGGGAATGGACGTTCTTGATTCAAAAGGTATGTGTTTAGATTCAGAAAGCATAGATAGAGTTCATTGTAGGAAAAAGAAATTTTATGCTTTTGACAAGAACAAAGAAGCCTTGGTGTTTATGGAGGAGATGAAGGACAGAGATCAATCACAGGGGCTAAACAAATCTGAGCAGGGTAGTATAGATAGAGGTTTGATCCAAGATGAGCTCACAGATGAAAAATTCATCACTTACAGAAACACACAGTCACCAATGTCGGTCACTTGGGACCGATGTCAGTCAACCAGATATCGACATCGATCATGTGCAGACCAACAGGGTCGATAGAGTTAGGTAAGAGAAGTCTGATGTCGGTCAGGTAGGGACCAACATCGATAGGGGGGACACTGGCATCGGCCAGGGAAACGATGTCGATAGTCAGGGTCAGTGTAGGGAACTGACATCGATCGAGAGTAGACTGGGAGATGGCTGAGATTGGTCACTGGAACGGATGTTGGGTGGACAAAAAGCTGTCAAGGAGTCTCAAACACCCATATGGAGGTCAAAAAGGGTAAGTGAACCTCATATTCATTATTCACCTTCTTTATATTGCTTACTGATGGTCAAGAACTAGGAAGATGGAAGAAGCAATGCAGGTAGAATCCAAAAATATTGGGAGCTTGGCATGGATGAGGAGTGTGAGTCCTTGGAGAAGAACCAAACAATTATTTGTTGGTGGAGTTGTCAGCTGGAAGGAAGCACTAGATGAGGGATGGATTCCCATATTAGAGAAGAGAGTGGATGGAAACGTGAGACAAAAGGCTATGGTATATGGTCTTGATTAGGCTATAGACAATGGAGGTTTGACCATTGTATTTATCTTTACCAGGATGGATAATATTAGCTACATTATCTTGTTACTATATTGTGTTGCTTGTTGCAGGGTTTCATATACAGGGAGTTTTTTGAGTTAAAGGTAAAGTTGGTTTAGAGGTATGTCATGAAGAATTTGGGAGCAAAAAAATTCTTTTGGCATAAGTAACAGGTATAGCATCACAGGTTTGTGTGGTGGTTGGTCTTCAAGAGTGACATTGAAGAGGGATATAGAGCCAAGGGAACAAAATAGATGGTGTACAGGTACAGGTACAGTAGCAGCTATTTATCTCCAAGTGGGAGATTGTTAGGGTGTGGAGCTAAAAGCTTCAACTATTATAGACATGAAGAGGTTGTTGAAGATCCAAAAGTACCAGTGTCAATAGCATGACCGACATCGATTAGATGTAGTACAAAAGGAAACCGACATTGGTAGGTAGTCGGCTGACGTCAATAGCACCAGGGAAGCAGGGACTGGCGTCGGTCACCTGTGTGTTTTAGAACTGCTGTTGACGAATAGTCAGTTAAGTGAAGTGAGTGTTTGCATGTTTAGGGGCTAATTATAGTCACATGCTACGTGTCTAATTATTGTAGTTAGAGTTCTATTTTTGTAAGCATGGGATCCTATTTAAAGACCCATGAGGCATGTATTGTAAATCAAGCAGGCAAGTAAAAGCATTAAAGTAAGGAGCAAGGTCAAGGAGATCTACAGGTGTAAGGTCAAGGAGATTAGCTGAAGCATTTAAGGAGGGGATAACAACTTAGGTTGTAGAGTTGGTTGTGGTTGAGCAAGAGAAAGAGGGAAGAAGGTCTTGAGGTGTGGCAAGCCTTTGAGGTGGAGGAAGAAGTGGCATCTTCCTTATTTTATTTTCTTCTAGTAATATTTAATACAAGAGTGTGTATTGTCTCTCAAATTCTTTGTTGTCTCAAGTTTCTAGTTACTTAATCATTCTGGTATAATTCCATGTTTAATTGCTTATATGAAAGTAATCAATTGTGCTTCTATTGGATAAGGGGTTCCTAACAAGATCCACAGCTCAAGACTAAAATTAGCCTTTCAACATACAAACAACTAGTTCATTAACTAATTATTCATGAACAAGTAGTTCTAGAACCGCACAAGAGACTGATGTTAGTCCCTGTCTGCCTAGAGATGATCGACGTTGACTGATCCCTGACTGATGTCGACAACTTCCTATCTTCACCTGACTGACATTGGTTGGCCTGACTAACGCTGGTGATTGTGACACTTAACAACCTCCTCCAATGTCTACATTAGTGAAGCTTTTAGCTCCACAACCTAACAATCTCCCACTTGGAGATAAATATATGTACTATATCTATACTTGTACATCATCTAATTTGTTTCCTAGCTTGTATCCCTCTTCAAGCTCAATCTTGAAGACCAACCACCACATAACCTATGGTGCAACACTTGTCATCCAAGTGCCCTACCATATTCGAAGTGCCTGACCCTGCATAATATGAATCCTTACTGCTGGTCCCTCTCAAATACCTAAGAACCCACTAAACTGCTTTTTAGTGCTTCCTTCTTGGATTGGCCACAAACTTGCTAACAACTCCCACTAATGGGGCAATATCAGGGAGTACACACATACTCAACCTCATCATGTGATTGGGGCCCCTGTTCTGTGAACTGTCCATCCATAGGTGCGCTTACCGTTCTGCATCCTGCACTACCTTCACACAATCATCTTGTGACAACATCAACTTGTGATCTTCCCTGTCTCTAGTATTACTCATGCCAAAGAATTTCACTGCTCCCAAATCCTTCATGCCAAACCACTAAACTAACCTTACCCTTAGCTCAGCAAAACCCTATATGTCTAAACTTGCAGCTAGCATACCATCCACATGCAATTATAGGATAATCTTGCAATCATTATCCAACCTGGTAAGACAAACACAATGGTTACACTGACATTGACTAAAGCTATGCTTTGTCATCCACCTGTCAAACTTGTACCACTATCCTACAACTTTCTCAAGACCATATGACCTGGCCTTCCATCTCACGTGTCCATTCTCTCTATTCTTTAACCAAGGAATCCATTCATCTCTCAGTGCTTTCATCCTAGTTGGCAACTCTACCAAATCTCCCATTTGGTTCTGCATCCTAGAATCAAATTCCTCATTCATGCCATACTCCCACTGTTTCCTAGATCCTTCCTACTCTGTAGTGAGAAATGAGTATAAAAAAGAGGAACAATGAATTTGAGGCTTACTTACCCTTTCAATCCTCCATATGGGCATTTGAGACTCCTTGATAGCTTGCTATCCACCCAAAATCTATTCCAGTGACCGACCTCGGTCATTACATAGTCTGCATCCGACTGACATCAGTTCCATGTAATTGTCCTTTCTACCAATGTCAATTCCTTGATTGACATCAGTCTTACCTGGTCACCAATGTCGATTCTCTGACTAACGCCAGTAGCCACCCTACCCGACACCACCAACTTCTTTGGTCTACACATGACCGACGTCGGCACGTATCTGTTTGACACCAATTTCCTCTAACTGACATCGGTACCTGTGTTTTCTTGTGAGTGATGACTTTTTACCTATGAGCTCACCTTGGATCAAAACCCTATCCAAATTAACAGAGCCTTGGTCAGATTATTTCAGTCCCCTTAACTGATCTCTATCTGTCATCTCCTCCATGAACACCAAGGCTTTCCAGTTCTTAATTCTATCAAACACATCTGTCTTCTACTTAAGAACATGCATCTCCTTCTTGCTCTTATGACCAAGCCTACAAAGCCACATCCTTATAACAGAAGAAGAATCAGTAATACAAATAGGTAGATAAAGAGTACCTACTTTCTTACCACATGATAATTCAAGTGCATCCTTGATAACATTCCAAGAATCCACTGTGAGAGCTACTCTGCATCTCTCATCACCCAACTTTCTTGAAGAAATTAGCCACATCTTCAAGACTGGGCCTTGCATGACCTCCTTCAACACCCATGTGTTGGCCATCTGCAATTTTAGCTTCACTTCCCCTTTGCCAATATTTTGACAAGGCACACCAGCCCCTAAATAAATCTTTCCAAAGTCTCCAAGGACCTTAACATGGAAAAATACTCTATTTTAGACTGCATGGAAAGAGGCAACAGAATCTATAAAATAAGATTCTACTTTATCCAAGGAACATCCTAGAGCATCCTGTGCAATAACACCTGCAACATCTGCTTCTTTAGTTCCTTCATGCTGATCTTCTACCAACCAACAGTATTTCTTTACTTGCTCTTTCTTTCCATAACACCATAATTGACCATTCATGCTTTTCAATTCTTCCATTCTTAGTGTACTTTCTTCTACCATTGCTATACTCCCACTCAATTAGAAACCCCTGAGAGTGACCTGTAATCAAACACAAACCTGCTCCCTGCAACCTTAGCTCTAATACCAACTATCAAGATCTAGGAAGCACAATTGATTACCATGTACAAGTAACTAAACATGGAATTTAACCAAAATGCACAAGTAACTAGAATTCAGAAATAACACAAAATATGAGAGACAATACCTAATTGTATTAATACTCTTCTAGAAAAGAATTACAAATGAAGAGATGCCACACTCTTCCACACCTTATAGGCTTCCCACACCAAGTGTACAATAATTCACCTTCAAGAGCTCACTCTCTCAATTACGGTCCCAACAACAACTCAAGCACAGAGTTACTATTCACCTCCAACCAGTCAGTATCACTACTGACAGTACCACCAGTCAGTATCACTACTGCTAGTACATAAGTACTCCATGTACTCCATGACTGAGTATACACACATACTCCAAGTACTCAATGTACTCCAAGTAGATCTCCCATGAGCTTGCTACATCAGTTGTGTTGCTGATCTCCCTAACCTTGCTGCCACCTACAAATTAACTTGGTTTTACAACACCTGCAAACCTAGATCTCACACACATAAATACCTGCAACTCAAATGATCTTACTTATGGAAAGATCTACCTTGCCTTCCTCTTCTTGCTCTTTAAATTATTGATGTCACCTTTGATCTTACTACCCCACAGATCTCCTTTGACCTCGCACACATACATGAAGAACCCTTCTGATTTTCCAAACTAGCACCCCTATGGATCTCTACCAGATCTTGCTATCCCATAGATCTACCTGATCATACACACCTGACACTATGGCACTAGGAGGAACACACCTTTATCTGTTCACTTTGAAGGAGTTAATTTTTCTCTCTTACTCTCTAGCACACTTTACAATACAGCCCATGAGTCTATTATATAGATCTCAAGCAAACAATAATTAGACATCTAATTACAATAATTAGATCCATAGCTCAAGACTAAAATTAGCCTTTTAACATGCAAACAACTGGTTTGTTAACTAACTATTTGTGAACAAGTAGTTTTGGAATCGCATAGGTGACCAACGTCAGTCCCTATCTGCTTGGAGATGACCAATGTTAGCCGATCCCTGACTAACATTAACAGCTTCCTGTCTTCACCTGATTGATGTCGGTTGGCCTGACCGATGCTGGTGACTGTGACACTCAACAACCTCCTCCAATGTCTGCATCAGTGAAGCTTTTAGCTCCACAACCTAACAACTTAGGATCTATGGTAGATGAGGCCTAAGTAGTATCATTTATTACAAGGAAATTCTTTTAGACCTCCTCCCATATAGCCATAAAAGGAGACATAATAGCCCAGATCATAAGTTTCATAAGGTCTAAATGAAAAGAGACATGGGGAGAGGAGACATGGTGAAGTATCATCATCTTTAGCTTAACCTAAAGAACCAATGTGACAAATTGAAGAGTTTGATATAATTACATTGGATCCTGAGGTGATAATAGAGGATACCTTGAAAGTACTAGCTAATGCTTATGAATTAGATGAAGAAGAAGTACAGATGGAAGAAACTTAGTCTCAAACTGAGGAGGAAGCAAAGGAGGAAAAGGGGAAGGAAGTAGCTTTGGACTTAGTTCTTATTACAACACAACCCAAGAGGAAAGTTGATTTAGCTCTGGTTCAGTTAGAAGGCAAGAAGAAAAAATTGGATTTCACTCAACCTTAGAGTGAAATAAACTTTTTTAGTGAAGAAAATTCAATTTATGGCCCCTCTATTCTTGAATACTTCATATATGGCAAGTTAAAAAAGGGTCTAACCATGCACCACCATTGGGAAGTTACAAAGTTTGTTAACATCCATGTGTATGATTAACTCAAACCTTAGATTGTGGCATTACAATAATAGGAAAAAGAAAGATGCATTACCACCCTTAAAGGGTCAAGTAGGACACAAATGGGTACTCTTGAAACTTTAGGTGGAGCAAAAATTTAGATCTCTACTCCTCAAATGACAAAATCATCAATGGGAGTTAGGTTCAACCTAGAGACTACCAACATGGAAAGGGTAATTGAGAAGAAATCCAAGGTTAAAGGTGAGTATTTCACCTTTTAGAAGGTTGAACCTTTTGTTGGTATAACTCTAGTGGTAGGATAGAAGACATGAGAAGACAGGATGCTTGAGGAAAACATCCTTGACATGGCCTAGGATCAAAGTGATCAGTTACAAGTAATGATCAAAGGCATACTACAAGGAAAAAATAATTTGAAAGAGTTTGCTATCTTATCTATCCATAAGGAAAGATTCAAAAAGTTTGAGGACTCCATGGCTGACCTATTCATCTCTTTAAAGGCAACTAGGACTAGACAAAGGGAAATAGAGAAGCACATCTCTAAAATAACAAGACAAGTTGGCTAATGGCAAGCTACAAGTCTTTAGGTGAAATACTTGATTAAGGCCTTGTCTAATAATATATTCCCAAATTTGATCTAAAACTCAAAATCTTTGGTTGAAATATAATTCAAGAAATAAGAAAAAGACAACTCAAATAATGATATCTCTGAGAAGAGATGTTTTATTGATTAAATTTGTAGACCCAAACATATGCTTATCTCTGAGAAGAGATGTCTAATTTCTATTTCCAGTTACATCTTCATTTATACATGTTTTTAAGGTGGGGGGAGGATTTTGAAGGTCATAAATCTTGAGGGAGATGAATTGGTTTGACTTCCATGATTTAAAACAATACAAAATTCAAGGAATTACTATTTTTAGAAACTTACTATTTTTAGACTACACTATTAAAATTGAAATTTGGGGAACTTAAATTGGCAATCTAATCTCCATTCCATCTCACCATTTTCTCCTCATTCTTATCTTTCCAATGGTTCAAACGGTGAGTTAATTGGAGCTATGGTGCAAAAGTTATGGCTCCCAGAAGTTCTGTCATCAATTGGGTTAGACCCATCACCTGAATTATTGCACGGATCATTCCTCCCTCTTGGAGAATAAATGGTCCCAATTGCATCAATATTTTTCATTAAGTGTGGTATGTTTACTTCAATTTGATTTTCGATGCAAACTTGGAATGGACTATGATTTATGGAACTATGCAAGGCTTGATTATTCACCATTTCTATCTGACCATTAATCTATGAATGGAAGGTCATGAACTTCTTCAGGTTGGTATATATTTGCTTCTATTATTGTGTTGATTATTTATTCAAAGCTACAACATCATCCCTTTTGGATTCTTGTGGCTTAACCACCATGAGAACAAAATTCTTGGCACTAATTAGAGAGATAGATGTAGAAGGTGGTACCTCTGGTACCCTGTAGCACCATGTTCCAAGAGTGAGAGTAATCCTTTAAGTTCTTGATTCATATGTGCCATGTTGATCATACATGAATGGCTGACCAAAGAGTACATCACAAACATCTAGATTGACCACATCACTTAAGACCTCATCTTGGAAAGTTTTATTGCATATGAGAGAAGACATTGGTGGGTGACACAAAGGTTTATCCTTGGACGTAACTATCCAATACTATATGGATTTAGGTGAGGCTTCATGGATATATTTATGATTTTCACAACATTAGCATAGATTAAATTCTTTTGACTTCCACTATCAAGAATGAAATGTAGAGGCTTACCTTTCACCCATAACTTAGAGTAAAACAACATTTCCTTGTAATCTAGCCTCTCCTCATGGGTCTGTGATGAAGCAACAATGGCTTCAGGCTTAGCATCTATAATCTCTTATTCAACGTCTTCAACTACAGGATCTATATGAGGTAGAGTAGTGTATGTTGAGGATTGTGACTTAGAAAGCAAGGACTTGATGGCTCAACATTCTTCTTTAGAGTGAGTTATAGATTTGTGATAATCACACCACTTCCCAATATTTCCTTCCTTTTTCTTCCAATTTTGGCCTCATGTTTGACCTTCTTTGTCACTTTTCCATTTTGAAGGCTAACTCTTCATATTCATTCTTCCATGCTTCTACTCAATCTTCATTAATAACTTGTATGCTTCACCAAGGGTTTCCAAATTGAAGAGTTCTATTTATCCCCGTATATACCATTGTAGTCCACCATGATATTTGAGAACCTTGTGTTTCTCACTTTCTTGGATGCCCAATTTCATAGATAGATAATGAAAAATGTCAGTGTAATCTTGAACAGACTATTCCTTAACTTGGAAAAGTTGTTTCCACTCTATATATAGATCATCATATGCTCCAATGGGGTAGTATTCTTCCTTTACAGCTTCTATGAAATCATCCTAGGTAGGTTCCATATCAAGGCCAATATCAACTGCACTGAATCTCTTTTTGTACACTTCCCACCAATTTTTGATAGGCGATGATGCTTTCAAAAGAGCAAAAGTGATCTTCTCTTTATCGGTGAATTAATTTATATAAAAATTAGATGATAATTGATCCAACCAATTTTCTACTACATCAACATTGATTTTGCTTCAAATACAAGGATATCAAAATTCACCTGAACCTTGAAGGGTGTTGGGGCACTAAAAGGATGTGGGGGTGTGGATGAGGAGCCAAAATTTCCCATCTATATTTGTTGGAGAATTTGAGTGAATTGTTGTAGCATCTACACTTGCTGCTATTGGAGGGCTTCATTCACTATTTCCTTGAAAGGATCAGATGTCTTGGTGTTGTCCACCATGTGGAGTCATTTGGAGCGAATACGTGGATAGTCTGTTGGTTCTATATTCCACCCAAGCTTCCTATAATCTAACCTCATTCTCAGGATCATACACCCTAAATACAAACCACTTTGATACCATGGATCCAGAACTTGAAAGTTTTGGTTGAAAGATAATTCAAGAAATAAGAACAAGATAATTCAAATAATGCTATCTCTAAGAAGAAATGTTTATTGATCAAATTTGTAGACCCAAACATATGCTTAGCTCTGAGAAGAGATGTCTAATTTCCATTTTAAGTTAAATATTCATTTATACATGTTTTTAAGGTGGGGGGAGGATGTGGAAGGTCACCAATCTCGAGGGAGATGAATTGGTTTGACTTCCATGATTTACAATAATATAGAATTTAGGGAATTACTATTTTTAGAAACTTACTATTTTTAGATTGCACTACTAATATTAAAATTTTTGGAACTTCCATTGGGTTGTATGGGGTCAAACTTCATCTATCAGATTTACTTTCTAACTCACCATGTTCTCCTCATTCTTATCTTTCCAACGGTTCAAACGGTGAGTCAATTGGAGCTATGGTGCAAAAGTTATGGCTCCTAGATGTTCCATCATCAATTGGGGTAGACCCGTCACCTAAATTATCACCTAAATTGTTACCCGAATCAAAATTTTAGAACTATTAGCAAGGCACATTTTAATATGGCCATGGCCATATTGGGTGACAAGATTGATTCCATAAACATATAGTCCAAAATAATGAAGGACATTGCTGAGAAATTCAAATAGGGAGAGGACAAGATGTTGCCCGTCTTGGACAGATTGATCAAGGAACTTACCTTACTTATTTTTGTAGGATTTATTATAGATGAGGAGTTCAATCTCAGAACTAATCAATTAATTTAAGAAGTGAAGAGCCAAGACAAGGTAAGATAGGAGATGCTAACAAATGAATCATGGACCTGCTCCTATCATCTAAGGAGAAATAGGAGATGCTAGGGGCATAAAAAAAGATATAGAGAAGGCTAAGAAGAGTCTCAAGGACCTAGAGATCCAAGAGAGTGAACTCTTCATGAGACCAATTGTGGATCCATAGCTTATCAATGAACAATATTCCATATTGAAGGTTCTCTAACAAAAACAAGGGACTTCATCAACACAGGGTCTATAAAGTAGTTAGGAATATTATTTTTGTAAATCTTTGTAAAAGTTTGAAAATAGAATATTCTTGTAAAGGCATGTGTAATTTTTAAAAGTGCATGCCTATAGGTTAGCCCATTTTGTAAATTTTTGTGTATTTCAAAACTTTTGTTAAGAGGGCAACTATCCTTACACTTGTAAAAATTATAAATAGATATAACTGACTGACATACTTTCTTGTATTCTATAAATGGAGTATTTTCTATTATAAAAAGGAGGGATTTTTTGAGGTAAAACTAATGTAAAATTTGAGAAACTAATGCAAGCAGATAATTTTAAAAATTGTCTCATTTTGTTTGTGTGAATTGTTTTATGGCTTCTATTTTAATTATCTATTCTAAATTTTAAAATTTGAATTGTTCTTGAGAATTCTTGGTGTGTACCTTTGAATGCAAAATTGTTAGCTTGTGCTTATGATAGGATAAATGAAGGTTCTCTAGTTTACTTCATTTTATTTACTCTACATCTATAAATGTGCATCAACTATCTTCTTAAAGGAGTAAATCTTCAAAGTAAGCTTAGTACTTATTTGCATTATTTTTTATCTTCATTAGAAGTTTGTCTAATATATTTTGTGAGTTGAGATTATGATATTTTACTTCATATATTAGTTTTAATTGCATACCTGGGAAACATTTGAACTTTATCATAATGCTTGAGATAAAGATAAGTCACACATTTCTTTTCTACCTTACCCTACCTTTTTACTTCTTTTTAACCTGATCATTTTAGTTTAAATTCCATTATAAATATTCACATAATTTATATTTATACTTATAATTAAACATAATTCACTTTAATTATCATAGATCATCTTCTTATTTACAAAGATTTATAGACCACGGTGGCTCCTAACCACCAACTAATATAAATATTGTGAAACAGTCATTTGTTTTGCCTTTATTCTACCATAGATAATAGAATTATCACAAACTACAACTCATGATATGAATTATAAAATGAGAAGTGTTTCTTAAACACTCTGATCACCTTGTGATACATATTTAGGCATCAATAAGGCAAGCTTCATTGACATTAGGAGGGCCAAAATCTTTGTAGATCTGTAGTATCTTTACTAGTTTTTATGAGTTTTGCACAAAAATCACTCTAATATTTGCATATTCATGTTTATTTTACCATAATTGTGTGAAGTTTGTTGATCTTCATGGTTCTAGACCAGTCTTTGTGCTTATTTAGACAAAGATTGACATTCTTTGAAGACATATGTTGAATTATGGTAAAGATAGCTTTAGAATTGTAGGTTCAATAGGTTTGAGGTTAGTAATAGCCATTTTGATCAAAGATTCATAAATACTTTTTGAATTTGAGTTTATTTAGACTTGAACATGCAAAGATCATTCATAATTATGTATTTAGACACTTTTTGGAGCTAATTTAGGTAAATATTTATGTCCTTTATACGAATCTTTGAAAAATTGCTTAATGAGCAAGTCTAACCATTATTCTTTGAAAAGATTGGTTTGACACATCATATTTCAAATAAGTTTCAAAGTTTTCAAGATAGAATTACCTAGAATCTAGACAAGGTCATGTTCAAAAACTAGGGAAGCTCTACTTGAATTAGAAATCCATAGAAGAGATAGGCAAGACAAAGGTAAATGCAGGCTTTCAAAGTCTTTACCAACTTCACCAGTTTAAGATGCTCTCATGTTTGATCCCTATCAAAGTACGGCTTGGCTAGGTGGCTCTTCTATCAACATGACAGGTGTGGTACATGACCTTCCTCATAACCCTAAGAAGTATTTGCCAACATTTAGTCCCAATAGCGTTTTAACCACAAAAGAACATATTAAATATTTCAAAGCTATATTAAGATTGTTAAATGTAGTTTCATGAAGATGTATCATGTAGAATATTTACTTTCAATTTTAAAGATGTTGTATATCTATGGTTTTTAAATTTACCTAAGAACTACATTAATAGTTGAGACCACTTTAACAATGTTTTCATTGACCAATTTGATAAAATTATTAGTCCTTGTGTCTTGAACCAACAATTCACCACAATCAAGAGGGATGTAAATGAACCTATGAGATATTTTAATGTTAGGTTCCAAAATATGTATATCCAAACCATTGATCCTTAAAAACCTAATGATGCTTTAGCTCTGAAAATATATAAAGATGCCTTGGATCCCAAGACCTATGTTTTCATAAGAAAAGTTATTGGACCTATGAATACTCTGGCCTTAGCCTATTTGGAAGCAGTGATCATCAATAATAAAATGTAGCCCCAAGGTCAGATGGCTTACTCAATTCCCAATGTCAACCCATATTTGCCTACCTTGAATGCCTTCCTAAATAACAACTAGAACATACCTACTTTGAATCAAATCCCAACTTTGAACTAATTACCCTTAAGCCATTTTCATCCTACCTAGAACATGAACCATAATACAACTGGATTTAATCTAAATAATCAAAAGGCCTTTGTACCAACCATTGGTACTAATAACAATCAGGTTCATAATTCTGAGGCATCCAAAAATGAAAATGACTCTATCTTAAAAATAGTCTAAAAGTTAAACACTAATTTTATTCATCTACAGAAACAAGTTGGTAATATTGGAGAAAACTTAGGTAAGAACTTTTCTTTCCAAAATTTTAATAGGCCCCATAATAGATTCCATAATGACAATTACAATAACAATAATAAAAATGGATCATCTGCTAGCAAAAATATACTTGATATAAATCTGATTGATGTTGCTTTACCTAATTATTGTAGAGTACATTACACTTCTTGACATGGTGAGATTGATTGCATTGAATTCTATAAAAATTTTAAATCCTTTCAAGAGGAGTTGGACACTTTTTAATTAGTTCCTAATAAAGATAATGGTACAAGTACATCAGGGTCTAAATTTGCTAACCAAGCTTTCATGGTGGAGATGTTTGACTTCCCTTTCCAAGAGGACAATAACCAGATGACATTCTTGAAGAAGTCCATACTTTCCAACAGTTCTTGAAGAAGACCTACCCTCTAAAGAATAGGGAGTAAAAGCATCCCTTGACTACTTGAACTCCTCCAAATAACTTTGGCACTCCTCCAACTACTACCTTAGATAATAACTTAGAGTGTTCGAAGGAAAGTACTTCTAACATAGTATTGATGCATCTAATTATACCAATAGGACTAGTTATAATATTGTGGAAGACATGAAAAAAATTATGTCTAAAATCACATTGCATGAATTTACATATTTAAATGAACAAAAGGACCTATTATTAGAGTATTAATCTAAGAATCTTGGCAAGTCACCCAAAATTGACAACACCAATGTTGATATGTATAAAGCTAAGATAGAGTCTCCACATTTTCTACTTACTATCAAAATGTTTGGTAAGAATTTTCATAATTTTTTATTATATTCTAGTGCATCCACAAACATCATGCTATCAAGTATTTGTAAACAACTTGGCTTGAATCCTATTAAATTTGATATATTTGTTACTAAATTAGATAAGTCTAGAGTCAAAGTAATTTGAGAATTATTAAATGTTCATATGCAACTTGCCTCTGAACCTAGATTCCAATAATTTATTGACATCTAGTTGGTAGACATTCATGATGATTATGGGTTATTGTTAAGTAGGGAATGGACAAAGACCCTAAATTTATATATGTCCACTGACTATTCACATTTGTGGCTACCATGGGAGTTCCAAATCAGATTAAAATGGAAAAAGAGCCTCAAATGAAGCACATGATCACTGAGTATAATGTTATGAATGAAAGGGTTAATATATTGGACTTTGATAAGAACAAAATGATGGATTTTGAATTAGGGGAGTATAATCTTGAGACTTATAAGGTATGTAATTCTAAGACTTCTCATGCTTTGCCTAAAATTTGGAAATGTACTAAGTGTAAGTTTGAATCTAGAGTGGGAGTTGTTATTACCAATCCTATTGGGAAAGAATTGAAATATGCTTATAAAATTTAGTTTTTTTGTATCAATAATATTGTAGAGTATGAAGCTTTGATTATAGGATTGACATTTTCCATTAGGCATAAGGTTAAAAAATGCTTGGTTCATGGTAACTCAGAACTTGTAGTCAATCATGTGATGAGTAAATATTAAAGTAAATTGCCATATCTAAAGAGATACAAGTTTAGATTCTAGGATTTGATGGAATCTTTTGATGCATTCAACATTTTTTCCATCCCTACAAAAAAAAATAAGGCTGCTAATGAGCTTGCCTTAGTTGTAGCCAATCTTATTCCAAACCATGACTCTCAAGACTTAAGAATTAATTTGGATCCTTTCCCTTATATCCCAAATAATATAAACCATTTACATGTTTTTAATGATGACCAATAGATCCTATATTTCATGACCAACTCAAGAGTATTTGAGGCCCATGTCATAGATGAGGACAATGATAATACTCTTGAAGAGGATGGCAAATTTGATGGTAAAGTCATTCAAATGAATGAAAACAAAATTCCAAAAGGATTGATTGCCTTAGAAAGGTTATTTGATCAAGATAATCTAACTAAAAACATTAAAATTCCCAAGGTGAGTGGGAATAATTACAAGGCAATTAATCTTAGACCTTAAGATCAACCTCATCTAGTTAATATTGGGACAACATTTACGACCATTGAAAATGAAAGGTACAAATACTTGATAACAAACTATAAAGACATAATAGCTTGGTCCTATGATGACTTGAATATTTTTGATCCAAGAGTCATCACCCATACCATACCTTTGAAGAAAAAATGTAAACTTTTTAGATAAAAACAAAGGCTTGTAAACCCTATTTTAGAACCTATGACCTTTAAAGAGGTCAATAAACTCTTAGATACCATGATTTTATTTATCATTAGGCACTCTATTTGGGTCACCAATTTGGTTCCAATTAAGAAAATGAATGGTGAAATATGACTGTACATTGATTTTAGGAATCTAAATAAGTCATCTAAAAAGGACAACTACCTTTTGCCTTCTCTAGGTCAAGTTATACAAAACATTTTTTGTTCTACTATGTTGTCCTTTCTTGATGGATTTTTAGGGTATAACTAGGTATTGGTGAATTAAGAAGATAGGATGAAGACTACTTTTACTACCAAGTGGGACACATTTGCATATAAAAGAATGCCATTTAGACTAATCAACATAGGGGTAACATTTTAAAGGGTAATAGATCATGCTTTCCATGTTTTGGTAGGTAAGTACATTATTATATATATGGATGATCTAACTATTTTTTCTAAAAATAGGGAAGACCACGTCATGCATTTATATCAGGTATTTGAAAGGTGCAAAAGGTATGAGATTTCTCTCAACCCAAAGAAGAGTATTTTTTATGTTACTAAGGGAAAGTTGTTAGGCCATGTCATTACTAAGGAGGGAATCTCTATAAATCCTAATAGAGTATAATTTATATCTAAAATAGAGCCTCCTAATAGTAGGAAATCACTAAAATCATTCTTTATAAAAATTAATTTTGTAAGAAAGTTTATTTCTGACTTTACAAAAATTGTCAATCCATTGAATGGTATGCTGAAAAAAGATGTTAGAATCACTTAGAATGAAGAAACCAAGAAGTCTTTCAAGGACATCAAGGAGGAAATTGGTCAATATCTAGTCCTGATAAGTCCAAAATTTTCCAAGGATTTTTACCTTTATTCCATTGCTTCTGATCACACTATTACTACAGTTTTAACTCATAAAATTGATGGATGTGATCATCCAATTGCTTTCATGAGCACAAACTTTAAAAATGTTGAGTTGAATTATTATTTGATTGATAAGCAAGTATGTGCATTAGTTAAAGTAGTGAAAAAATTAAGGCACTACATTCTTAGGAATAAATTACATGCCATTTTACCTAACCTTAATATAAAACTCATGCTGAGCCAAAATGAATTAGGAGAAAGGAGAGGTAATCGGATGTTTGTTATTTAAGAATATGACATTGAGTTGAATATTGAAAAATTGGTAAGATGCCAAGGTTTTATTCATATGTTAGCCAATTCTAACCCTAAGTTAAATGTCATGTATGTTGAACAAGAAAGTTTTAAATCCAATGATTGCTATGATCCTATTATCCACCTACTAGTCAATGTCACTTGTCCTGTAGGGCTAACTAGGGAGCAAAGAAGAGACCTAAGACTTAAGGTATCCCTCTACCTAATTAAATATGGATTGTTGTTTTAGAAATAACTTTGAGGGCATTTACCTAAGGTGTGTATCCAATGAAGAAGCAACTCAAATCATGAGCACTTTTCATAAGAAGCTAGGAAGTGGACATCCATCTAGAAGGAAAGTAGCTCACAAAATCCTTAGAGCTAGTTATTATTGGCCCAAAATATTCAAGGATGCACATAATCATGTAAGGCAATGACATTCATGCCAATTCTTTAGCAAAAAGGAGCCCAAGGTAGCCATGACACTACAACCAATGATGATTGACAAGCCATTCACCCAAGAGGGACTAAATTTTGTGGGGGTAATCAACCCAAATTCATTAAAATGTCATGAGTATGTTCTGATAGCTATTGACTATTACACCAAGTGGACTATGGTAGTGTCCACTAATCAATATAGAACTGAATAAGTAATTAATTTTTAGAAGAAAACATATACACCAGATTTGGAACTCTAGTTTCCCTATTATGTTAAAATGGATTTGCTTTCATATCCATTGAAATGATATAATGGGCATATGATAATGGTACTATTCTCAATTTCTTGTCCAACCATTACCCTCAAGGTAATGGAGTATCTGAATCAACCAATAAGAACTTGATGAAAGTAATAAAGAAGTTTGTTGCAGATAAGCCTAGAACATGGCACAAGATTATCAAATATTCCCATTGGGTATATAGAACAAGGGTCAAGCAAGCTCTCAAGGCATCACCCTTCTTATTGGTGTATGGCCAAGAGCCCATCTTTCTCATCACACTCTAGTTTCCAACATACCAGTTCATGTAAGAGTACATGGAAGATGATCATGAATTGGCAAATTCAAGGCCGTTAGACATTGTTTAGATGGAAGATGCTAGAGAATAGGCTTTTGATAATTTTAGTAGGCACCAAACCATAGTGAAAATATGGTTTGATAAGCGATCAAAGATAAAGGTATTTAGACAAGGAGACTTAGTTATTCTTTGGGATAAAGCATCTAAGACTAAAGTTAAACATGGGAAGTTCACACCTCTATGGATATATCCCTACTAGATTATTGAGACACTTGGAAACACCACCTTCAAGCTAAAAAGCCTACAAGGAGTAGAATTCACATTGCCCACCAATGGGTAGTACCTCAAGAATTAAATTTATACTACTCCCCCTAGGCTCTTCATGGAGTAAAGTATAAGAATAGTTAGAGTAGTGTGGGTATGATACTTTAGTTTATTTCCATCTTTTCCATTATGTCCCTTGCTTGTACATAAGTTTGTGTATATTTTTTTTAATTTTCTTTTGCTTCTTGATTTCTTTGCTTTTTATTTTGTATATTTGCTTGCTTTGCTTCATTCCTTGCTTCTAATAAGTCTTTTTGTATAGACCTTAGCTTAGAGTTTATTAAAATTTCTCATGAAATCCACATTTTAGGAATGTTGGTATGGATCTTAAGCAAATGTTGATGATGGATCTAAAATATGAGCTTAATTATATAGTTTAGAGAAACTAGTAAGGACTAGTAGACAAGTTAACTATTCCATAAGAACTTGGACATTATTTTGATCTAAACTTAGTTTTAAGAAGAATTTCATGTGTGGGATGAAAGCTTAAATTATTGGAACATTTTCATATTTACACTTAACAAACATCCTTACTTTGGATAAAGGTTACAACCAAAGGTCATTATTTGAAAACCAAACATTTGACCAAATCCTTAAACCTAGTCAACTTAGTTCCCAACCTTTGCTAGGAAGCCAAAATGATCTAAAAAAAATACAAAAATAATATCTTATTGCAAAATCAAAATATTTCCAAGAAAAGGTGATTATGGTAATCTCCACTGGGGCTATGGATGCCTAGCTGGTAGTGGAACAAGGCCTTAAGTGGAGCCAAAGTTATTTCTATCAAGGTTATAGATGCCTAGCTAGCAACAAAGCAATGCCCAAGCCTCCCTAAACTAATTCATGATTCTTAATGGATATATACATGTGGTACAAGTCTATGTTAGTGGTTAAAGACACAAAACTTAGAAGTTTCTCCCTAAATCCCATGGCAAATAGTAAGTGGAATCAAAGAACACAAATAACATGGCTAAGTTTTGATGTTTGATCCTAATTCTATAGGTGTAAGGCTTATTTTAACCATAAATTGATCTTGATAAGGCTACTGATCAAGTGGAATAGATAACTTAATTATTTGTCTAAACTAGAGTCTTTGAATTCTAACATATTACTATGTTTCCCCTGGAAGTTGCCATGTGTTGAGGTCAACATATCCCCATTTCTGAATAATGGGGACCTTTGTGTTAAAATTATAAAAATTTGTACTTTAAAGTTAAAATTCACTTAATTAGAGTGTTATTAACATGTTTTCACATTATTTGTATTTTAAAATCATCTACCCCGTGTCCTTATTAGTCTATTTATTCATGGTTTCACTCTAGCTTTGCCTAATATTGTTAACCTTTGATCTTCATGTTTCAAGTTGTAGGTTTAATGTAACCCTCAAAAGAATGGATCATGCCTAGGATTTTATATTTCAATCCCAACTTGGGATTTTAATAACCTTTGGTCTATCAAAATCCAAGCTAAATCTATGTTCAAGATTCTTTAAACCCTCATTCAGAAACCCTAGCTTAGACCCTTTGATTTAAATTCAAAATTTTATGGGAGAAAAATTAGTGGGAACACTCTTAAAATACTAATGACTTAAGGTTAATTTTTATATTAAGGTTTCTCAACATGACCAAAGCTTAAAAATTATAAGCTTGGTACCCTTTATGTCTCAAAACCTTTTCTTCCTTTTTTTTAGTTTTAACATGGTATAAATATTTATTGGGCCCCTTTATTATGTTCCTAGTTTGGTTCAAATTTATTATTTGAAAGGTGCTTTTCCTATGTTATTAACTTAGATTAATGTCTTAGTCCTATGGCCCCAGTCATGTTTATTAACACAAACAAGACCTTAGTCTTAAGACTTCATCCTTAGTCTTAAGACTTCATATTAAGTCTTATATGGTCCCAAGTTCACTTAATCCCTTTATGATTGAAGGAGCTAATGACATCCAATTACACAGATCATAATCAATAGCCTATGTCTACTTTGGCAAAGTTTATCTAATGATGCATATTAAATAGAAGTGTTTATGAGACCCACTGTGTTTCATAGGACTTAAATTTGATGTTTGCATGCTTGTCATTTGACATATATGAGGCCATCATTAATGTCTGTGAGACTATCAAATTTTAGCCCCTATGTTAAATTGTGTGATCTTCAAATTGACATTCATGTGCCCATCATTTGACATCCATGAGGCCATCAATGACATGTGAAATACCATAAAATGTTGTCTCAACCAATCTTTCTTAGAGGAATGAACATGTTTTTATTTGTGTTCTAGGATCAATGGAGTCTCATTTGAAGATAAAAAATGCTTAAGATTCTTTAATTCAATGTCAAAATTGATCATTTATCAACCTTTGACCTATCATAGAATAAGTAAAATTATGTGGGAACAATTATGAAAACCATAGACTTAGCTTAAATATTATCCTAAGGTCAAGTCATTTTTTTAAACATTTGACTAAACCTTAGTGTAAAATCTTATGCTTGGTCCCTATATATCCCATGATCTTTTGGTCTATTTTATTAGCTCGATATAACTAATGCAGGGTCATGTGGTTACAAATCTTAGCCTAAAAGCTTTATCCTAAAGTTTTTTCATGTTTTTTAATATTATAAAACCTTAGGTTAAAAAGCTTACATTAAGTCCTTTTTATTATTTGGGGTCTCCTTTTTACTATTCTTAGCTTAATTATTTTAGCCTAAGGTTTATTTCATGTTTATTAAACATGATATGAAACCATAACTTAAAGTCTTTATCCTAATTTCTTATGTATCTCAACCCTAACTTAAACTTGGTATACCTTTAGAAGATCTATATATTATGTTCACAAAGACGATATTGATCTAATGGAGCAAGGTTAAGTCAAAGTTTCAATGGAACCTTCAACATGTTGAGAAGGTGATAAGTATCACTAACATGACCAAAGAATAAAAGGAAACCAATAGTGGTCCATCTCATAGATCATAATCGATGACTCACATTTAACTAAATGAAGTTAATTAAATGGAGAAAGGGGACAATTTATTTTACAACAAAGCTTAGGAGACCCATGGTAATGACACTTATCATAATCATATAAAACATAGTAAAGGTAGCCAATAACATTCAAATCTTGGATCAAGATCAAAAAGCCACATTTATCTATGTAATATGATCTGATAGAGCAAGATAAGGTATATTTTTCAAAAACCAAAGGTCAATTTTTTAATATTAATAGACAAAATGCTGTGAAAAGTACCATATATATGCCACGATAGTGCCACATGGGAAAAAAGTGACAAAACTAGAGATTTTGTGGGCACAAAAAAGCAAAGGTATAAATTCCAATGTCCAAATCAAATCCAAGGCATGAATTCACTCAAGTGCAAAAGTCATTTCCATTAAATCTTGAAAGGACCTGTAAAAAAACAATAGTATATAAAAATCCCTAATTCAATAACAAATTGATCATAATCAACCCTGAGAGAGTCTAATTTATATTTGAATAAGTGTAAGTTAATCTAGAGGTGAAATTTAGACTGATAGTGATCAATTTGAATAAACTCACAGTCATGATAGCTAAAAGATAGCACAGAGAAGACACAAAACTCTATTTGACCATGGATTCAATAGGGAGAGTCCTCAAAGATACTAAATTTGATGCTTTAGCCTTAAAAATAAGAGATAATAATTGGACTAAGTTTTTCTAGACCATTGAGGAGCTACCAACCCTTACAAGAGAGGATGAAAGAATTGTATCAATTAACTAGAGATACTATGACCTGGTTTCTATTCAAATGACAAGTCTTTGCCATGAGATAGAAAAGTCAGAGGTACTTCATTGTATCGATGTTATTGCTCCTATTTTTAAGGATTATAAAATTTATCAATATATGATAGTGCATAAACGTAGTTTTAGAAAAATTGCTTATATCTCCCCTATTTCTTTTGAGAATATCTATAAACTACCCAATCTTCAGGTATATCTGCCCATAATTAAATAATGGTCCAATAAGAATGACTTGAAAACCTTTTTTTCCCCATGGTTGTATTCAAGAACCCAAGTATTCTCTAAACTCAATGGAAGGATCCCAATCACCTAATTTAGGGATGGCATTAGGATGATAATGATAGTATTGAATAGATTATCTAAAATCCCGTCCACCACCTATGTCAAAAAAATATGGGTCCCTTTTGTTCATTTTATGCATGAGAAAGGACTTACTCCCCCTCTTAGACATATGATCAATATTTGCTTGAAGCAATAATTCTCTGTAATCCAAAAGAAAACTAGCAACCATTTCTATATGATGCCTTATCTTTTAGATGCCTTTCTAGCCACTACCAAAATCCCTAACATGAAAGAATGGTCACCTTAAGGGAGACAAATAGTATCCTAGTATTATTCCAAATTGTATATAGTCAAATATAGAAACCATATGTAATTCATATGTGACTGTGTATATCCAGGCTTGTTTAAGGCTATTACAGGGATCCTTATGATGAGGGTCAGACCTTTGATTAATAAGTATGTTGAGTTCATTGGGGACATTTGGCTTTATCTAGATTATACTATAATTAGGGTTAAAGGAACTAATGCACTCCACTCAAGCTACCATTCCATGTCCCAAATAAGCTATCCAAGAAGGAAGTTACATTATAAATATGCAATAGTGTAGATGGTATTTGTAGAATAAAGAGAAAATGCTTAATTCAAACCCTTCCCCTAACCATTGGTCAAATTGTGTTCTAAAAATGGGATAATGTGGAAATTGCCCCCAAACATAGGGACTCTTTCAGATTCCAACATGATGAATTAAGGTAGTGGGATCCCTATGATAAAGTAATGAAACACTTGAAGGCAAAGGGGATCAACATGACTTATGTGCACCATCATGGTCCTTATGACCATTTATACATAAGATCTTATTCAGTCATAAAGATCTTAGTAATATTAAAGAAGCATAATATTTAGCCAAAGGCTAGACTACTAAGAGAGCAAAATCCAACTAAGGATCTATGGTAGATGGGGCCTGAACAGTATCATTTGTTACCAAAGCCATATTATAGACCTCCTCCCATGCAACCATAGGAGGAGACATAATCGCTTGGAGCACAAGTTGCACAAGGGTCAGATGAAAAGAGACCTAAGGAGAGGAGACCTAGTGAAGTAACATCATCTTCAGCTCAACCTAAAGAACTAGAGTCATAGGTTGAAGAGTTTGATGTAATTACATGGGATCCTAAGGAGAAACTAGAGTATGCCTTGAATGAACTAGCTATTACCTATGAATCAGATAAATAAGAAGTACAAATGGAAGAACCTCAGTCCCAAGAGGAAGAAGCAAATGAAGAAAAGGGGAAGGAAGTAGCTTTAGACTTAGTTCCTTCTGCAACCCAAACCAAGAGGAAAGTTGAGCTAGCTCTAGTTTATGTAGAAGGAAATAAGCCAAAATTGACTTTCACTCAACCTTGGAGTGAAATCAACTTTTTAAGTGAATAAAATACAATTTATGGCCCTTTCATTCCTGAATACTTCATATATGGAAAGTTACAAAAGTTCCAACCATGCACTATAAAATGAAGCCTTATATTGTGACATTGAAAAATAGGAGAAATAAATATGCATGGCCACCCTTGTATGGTCAATTAGGACATATATGGGTGTTCCTAAAACATTAGGTGAAGCATAAGTTGAGATCCCTAATCCTTAAATAACAAAATCATTAGTGGGATTTAGGTTCAACCCAAAAACTACCAGCATGGAAAAGGTAATTGAGAAGAAATACATGGTTGAAGGTGAGAAATTCACCTTTTATAAGGTTGAACCTTTTGTTAGTCTAACTCCAGTGGCAAGGTAGAAGCCAAGACAAGACAAGATGTTTGAGGAGAAGATCCTTGAAGTGGCCTTGGATCAAAGTGATCAGTTACAAGTAATGATCAAAGAAATATTACAAGAATAAAAGACTTTGAAAAAGTCTATTATCCTATATATTCATGAGGATAGATTAAAAAAGTTTGAGGACTCCATGGCTGACCTATTTATCTCTTTAAAGGTAGTTAAAACTAGACAAAGGGAAATAGAGAAGAAAATATCTAAAACAATAGCCCAAGTTGGCTAATGGCAAACTGCAAGTCTTCAGGTGAAAGACTTGATTAAGGTCTTTTCCAAAAATCTAGTCCCAAATTTTAGAACTATCAACAAAGGCCATTTGAATATGGCCATGGCCATATTGGTTGATAAGATTGAGACCATAGACAACTAGTCCAAAATAATGAAGGACATTGCAAAAGACTTCAAATAGGGAGATGACAAGATGTTGAACATCTTGGATAGATTGATCAAGGAGCCTACCTCACTTAGTTATCTAGGCCTTATTATAGATGAGGAGTTGAAGCTTAGAACTACTCAATTTATGCAATAAGTGAGGAGCTAAGGGTAAGGCAAGATACGAGATGATAATAAATAAATCATGGGCCTGATCCTATCATCCAAGGAAAAAGTGGGAGATGTCAGGGGCATCAAATGAGATATATAGAAGGTTGAGAATAGTCTCAAGTAATTGGATATCTAATAGAGTGAACTCTTTATGAGACTAGTCATGGACCTATAGCTTATTAATGAATAACATTCCATATTGAAGGCTCTCCATAAAAAATAAGGGATTTTATCAACACAAGGCCCATAAAGTAGTTAGGAATATTATTTTTGTAGATCTTTGTAAAATTTTGAAAATAGAATACTCTTTGTAAATGCATGTGCATTTTTTAAAAGCACATTCCCTATAGGTCAGTCCATTTTAGAAATTTTAGTGTATTTTAGAACTTTTGTTAAGAGGAAAGCTATCCTGACACTTGTACACTTGTAAATGGATATAAATGACTGACATACTTTCTTGTATTATATAAAAGGGTTATTCTCTATTGTAAAAAAGGAGGGAGTTTTTAAGCTAAAACTAGTGTAAACTTTGAGCAACTAATGTAAGTAGATAATTTTGAAAGGATTGTCTCATTTTGTTTGTGTGAATTATTATATGGCTTATCTCTCAATTGTCTATTATGAATTCTACATTTGAATTGTTCTTGATAATTCTTGGTGTGTACCTTTGAATGCAAAATTTTTAGCATGTGCTTATGATAGGATAAGTAAAGGTTCTCTAGTTTATTTCATTTTATTTTCTATATATCTATAGATGTGCATTAGCTATCTACATAAAAGAGTAAATATTTAAAATAAGCTTAGTACTTATTTAAATTATTTATTATCTTCCTTAGAAGTTAGCCTGATATATGTTGTGAGTTGAGCTTAAGCTATTTTACTTCATATGTTGGTTTTAAGTGCATACCTAGGAAATGTTTGAACTTTGTCATACTGTTTGATATAAAGATTAGTCACGTCTTTCTTCTCTACCTTACCCTACCTTTTTACTTCCTTTTAACCAAATAAATTTAGTTTAAATTCCATTGTAAATATTCACATAGTTTATCTTTAGACTTAGAATTAAACATAATTAAATTTAATTAGCACAGATCATCTTCTTATTTATAAAGATTTTAGAGGACATAGTGGTTCCCAACCACCAATTAATATAAATATTGTGAAATAGTCATTTATTATACCTCTATTCCACCATAGATAACATGATTATCATAAACTATAACTGATGCTCTAAAGTATTTGAATTCTAAAATGATAAGTGTTTCTTAAACACTCTAATCACCTTGTGATATATACTTAGGCATCAACATGATTAAAAATGAAACTAGTATAAAAATCAAGATCCTTCACTCAAACCATAGGGGGAATACACTAGTAAAGAATTCTCAGCCTATCTTAGTGCAAATGGAATCAATCAATAATTGATAGCTCCATATTCACCTTAATAGAATGGAGTTGTATAATTGCATAACAGAGTTATAGTAGAAATGTTTCACAACATGGTTGAGGATGCAAAATTTCTTAATACATATTGTGAAGAATCTTGTCACACTACAATCTACTTGTTGAATAGGTCACCCATAAAAGTTCTTAATGGAATCACACCACATGAATCTGGGATAGGGAATAAACCAAAGGTAACTCACCTTCAAGTTTTTGGTTACAAGGAATACATAACTATTCCTAAGAAGAAGAAAAATAAGTTGGATAAGAAAATAAAAGAATGTATTTTGTGGGATACATTTCACAATCAAAGGCATACAAGCTCCTTGATCTAGAAATAAAGAAGGTACTAATAAGTAGAGATGTAGTGTTTGATGAAAAGAGTGGAACCAATCCACCTTCTACATAGGTAAATGATACAAGCAAAACTCCCATAATATTTTTGATAGTGATGGTGAAAGTGAAAATGAAGATAGTCAAATAAGACCTCAATCACCACCACCTATAGTTCAATGTATGCCCAAGTGGTATACAAGTACTATATGAAATGCAAACTTGAGTGGAGTACCAGATGCATCTACGCCAATACTAAGAACTCAAAGAATTGATCGAGAAGAGGTTAATATGGCCCTTATGAGTATTTTGTAAGAAACATATGAGCCCTATATAGTAACATAAGACCTACTATCTAGACCTTAGAAAGATGTCATGGATGTAGAATATCAGTCATTGACAAGGAATAACATTTGGCAACTTATTGATCTTCCACTAGGGAAGAAGCTTATTGCATGAAAATGAGAATTTAATACCAAATAAAAAGTAAATGGTAGTATTGATAAGTATAAGGCAAGGCTTGTTGTAAAATGGTATGCTTAGAAAGAAGGCATTGAATATGAGGAGACTTTTTCTCCCAAAACTAAGATAAAGTCTATTAGAATGGTTTTTGCTATGGTTAAATAGTTTGGATGGAAATTCCATCAAATGGACATAAAAAGTGCCTTTCTCAATGGAGATTTGAAAGAGGAAGTATACATGACTCAACCTAAAGGATTTGTGGCACCTAATCAAGAATAGAAAGCATGTAGGCTTATCAAGTCTCTCTACAGGCTAAAATAAGCTCCTTGATCTTGGTACATCAATATTAATGAGCATATTTTATAACATGGATTCAATAGGATTCCATATGATCCTAACCTCTACCTAAAAAAGCATGGGGGGGGGAGGTTGTTATAGTGATTGTTTATGTTGATAATCTAGTCATCACTAACAACATAGTGAAGATTATCGATGTAACTAAGAATGATCTCAAGAAATCATTTGACATGACAGATATCAGGATACTACACTATTATCTTGGTTTAAAGTTGTGGAAAAGGTAACATTACATTTTTTTTCACATATGAAGTATACCAAGACATTGTTTAAGAAATTTAGGATGATGGAATGCAAGCCTATTACAACACCTATGGAGATAAGTCTTTAGTTGTATCATACAGATCCATTATGAAAAGTAAATACAACTCTGTATCAATAGTTTATTGGGAGTCTCATTTACTTGACATATACTAAGCTATATATTATCTATGTTGTCAGCTATCTTTCTTGATTCATATAGGAACCAAAGGTGATACAATGGAAAGTAACAAATTAGGTATTGAAATACCTCAGAGGTAAAATTAAGTATGGCCTAGAGTAAAAGAAGAATTATAAGTTCTTCTTGATATAATACATAGATGTAGATCATGTAGCTTTTATTGATGAAAATAAATCCACTTCTAGATTTGTATTCTTTCTAGGATTTGGATCTAGTCCAATTTCATGGGGAAGTAAGAAGCATAATTATGTTTCTAGATATTCCATAGAGGTAGATATCGCATTGTAATAAAATCTATCTATGAAGAAATATGGATACATCATATTATTTTAAGACTTGGAATTTTACAGACTCAACCTATAGTTCTAAATTATGACAATCAGGGTGTTCAACATCTTATTTACAATCTGGTGTTTCATGAGAGAACCAAGCATATAGAGGTTCATATTCATTTCAAAAATTATCTCTTATTCTCTTCAGGTTATGATCTATTAAGGGATGGATGTTAGAATAATTAATTTATCCTATAATATTGTAATAAATGTCTCAAGGTATTACACCTTTGATTGACATAGGTTTTAGATGGGGTATTTCCTATGTATGGTTAGTTGTCTTGTGAGTCATAATATCCTATAGATTAGGAGATCTAATCTCACTTAGTATTATGTAAATAAGTACCTCTTGAAGTGATTTTGTAAATGAAATTGCATTCTATATTTCATTTGGTATCAGAGCAAATTTTAGCTCAAATTGATGCTAAAAATTGCCAATTTTTTCCTAAAAACAAATTACCTTCATTGACAACTATTCTCCTTTTGTAAAATTGGCCAGAATTTTGATAACATTTTGGGTTGGGATGGCTGAAATTTGAGTATATTGATGCATCCAAGGATTTCAAAAATCTTTCTCTTGATCTCCATCAAATCTCCAATGCTTCAAAAAAACTCAAGATTTCTTATTTTGATACCAAATGAAAGTCAGAATAGAATTGAATTAATAAAATCACTACAAGATGTGCTTATTTATATAATAATAAGTGAGATTAGATCTCCTAATATGTAAGATATTATGACTCACACTAACTAAAACCACATATAAAGTACCCTATCTAACTAACCTATGTCAATCAAAGGTGTAATACCTTGAGATATTTTATA
Organism: Torreya grandis; assembly: GCA_037957365.1. NCBI lineage: Eukaryota > Viridiplantae > Streptophyta > Pinopsida > Cupressales > Taxaceae > Torreya > Torreya grandis. Next base: position 3,400,998 of record JARHVA010001359.1, read on the forward strand.
GAAATAGATAGGATAAATTAATTATTCTAACATAATGAAAGATGAAATGGAATTTAATTAATAAAAACACTACAATAGGTACTTATTTATAAAATACTAGGTGAGATTAGATCTCCTAATCTATATGATATTATGACTAGCACTAACTAAATCTACATAATAAATACCCCATCTAACTAACCTATGTCAATTAAAGGTGTACTACCTTGAGAAATTTATTACAAATTACTAGGATAAATTAATTATTCTAATATTCCCCCATTAATTGATCATAGCGTGAAGAGAAGAAGAGAGAGAATTTATAAATGCCTCAAACTTATCATGTGCAAGTGATTTCATGAAGATATCTTCACACTGATCTTGAGTTGGGCAATATTGGAGCTATATGTTATGATACTGAACATGTTCATATATGAAATGAATTTGAATCTCTATGTGCTTGGTTCTCTCATGAAACACTATATTACAAACAAGATGTATAACACCCTAATTGTCACAATTTAGAACTGTAGGTTGAGTCTAAAGAACTCTGAGTCTTGAAATAATGTGATGTATCCATATCACTTGACAGATAGATCCTACTATAGTATGATATTATACCTATGTGGAATATCTATAAACACAATTCTTTTTATTACTTCCCCATGAAATCAGAGCAAATCCTAAAAAGAACACAAATCCAGAAGTGGGTTTCCTATCATCAATAAAAGTTGTATGATCTACATCTGTGTATTCTATCAAGAAGAAATTATCATTCTTATTGTACTCTAGGCCATACTTTTTTAGAGGTAAAATCACTGAGAAGGGGTGGGGGTGAATTAGTGAGCTCAAATAATCCAACTTCAAATTCAAACCTTTCAAAACTCTTAATCAATTATCCCCCAACCATTCATGAAGCATACACATCATTCATAACAATGAACAAGAGAAACAATGCAAGATCAAGCATATAACACATGACATATGTGGGAAACCCTCTTAGGAAAGAAAACTCAATAAAACCTACCTTTATACATCCTTAAATTATCACAATCATCTTTTCTCACCTCTATGTATGCTCAATTAACTCAAACATAGACCTTGTACATAGGAACACCATGAATGAACACATAGTCAACTTATTAGTCTTTGTTAATACTTAATATAGATTGATCACACCTCCAAAATCCATATATATTATCTTCATGTATCCTCAATTAACTCAAACATAGAGTCTAAAACACTTTAAAATAGCTACTTCATCCTTACACATCCAAAAAGTATCAAAACAAGCTCAAACAACCTTCTTGGGTCTCTTGCAAAACACACACGAACACATAGTCAACTTTGAACCTTAAAATCTTTGACTATACACACTTTCAAATCTTTAAATATATATTTATATATTTTCCTTGGAGTCTTATACAATTTTTTTTATACCATGATCAAATTTTTTATATATAAAAATTTATAGACAAAATACATAGCACTAATTTTTCCTTTGTTAAATTCAAATATTCAAATGTAAACAGTCATAGATAAACCTCAACCACTTTGCCCTCATCTTGTATCCTAAATACTTAGATTAAACATGCATCATCAATATTATTCTAACTTTAACACATAGTTTTCCACTAACCAAATGTTAAACTTTGAACAATTGACCTCATCTCATGTACCCTTACAATCTTGACCACATATGCTCTGTTGATCTCTTTGAGATTGTCCTTGCTTTAACAATGCTAGACAACTGTCACTTTGACCTATTAAATTTAATATTCACCATTGATATCAAATATTATGAATACCCACTCACTATCAATCCTTGGAAGAATATTCATCCTTCTCTACTCAATGTTAAACCTTGAACACTTGTCCTCATCTCACTGCTTCTTGACACCTTGGAACAAACACGCTCTATTGATCCTTTTGTAAGGAGCTTGCTATTTAACTTCATTAACCAATGAAACATTTGACTCATTTGAATTTATAAAATCCATTTATTTTTATTTTTATGAATTCTTGCAAGCCGTAGGATCTCCATTTGGTCCTAGTCTTTACCCTTCACAAATTTGGAAGGCTAACTTTTCTCCTTAATAACTTTTGCCTTAATTAATATAATGACCTAAAACTTGATCCATATTATATCCTCACATAGGATAATCCAACCATGTGTCAAAATTATATTTAAACCTTCACATGTCAAAATATAACTCTAATAATTTTCTCACTCAGGTTTTTCTACCACAAAGCCAAGTATGCTAAGAACTGTCTGGAAGGCCAACTTTGCACATGCATATCTTTTGATGCACTTCATCACATGATTTAAAATTTATCAAAAATCAACTAAGATAAAAATAAACAAACCCATATGATCATTTTCTCCTTGAACCTTAATATGTGTGAAATATAACAACATAAAAATTCATACTCAACTTTTCTTGCCACATTGCAAATTTGCTTAGTATGGGAAAACACTATTAAAATGCTTGGGAGCCGAAATTTTCACACACATATATTTTGATGAACTTCATCGCATGACTTAAGACTTGGAACATAGAAAATTGGGACTAATATGATAAAAACCATATGACCAACTCCCCCTGACTCATTCACACATGGAAATTATGATGTCATCAAATTGCCTACTTAGATTTTTTGCCACTGGACCCAAAATGTCTAGATGAAAACTATGGACAACAAAATGAAATTCAATCATGCAATAAAATAATTTTAAACTTATTATAAGACATCTTTCATATTCTAAAATCACCATACTCATCCCTAATCATCTCAAACCATGCCAAAACTGAAGATCAACCAAACATACTAGGACAAGCACATTGCACACTTTGTCATTGTCATTTAGAATATCAAGGCACTTCATCCACTGACTTGGAAACCTACATTAAATCACCATGACATAATTTACAACTCTCCAATAATCTTCCCCTTTATCATTGATGTCAACAACCATCATATAGCAATATACAATTCACCTTCCTTCTCTCTCTTCAAGCACTCCCAAAATAGGAACTTTCTCCCCCTTAGACACAATGATAAAGTGGGAAATAACTAATCCTAAAAACCTAAAAATAATACCAATAAGAGGAAACCATATTATAAATAGAGTACAAACTCCCCCTTACCTTGAGCCTACCTCTTCTTGCCTTGACAACTTCCTCTCACTCCATGCCAACACTCTCTTTAACCAAGCATTGTATTCAATGAAGAAAGAACACATAAAACATTGAAATCTAATGAAACTAACCAAGAAACATCTGAGAGGGACTCCCCCTAATATCTCTGAGCCATTTCACCTCTTGAGCATTTTTAGATCTCCACACACCATGAATAACCACCACACAGACTTACAAGCCTTCTCTATATAGAAACCATAAGAACCATCAACAAAACTTCATGCCACTCACCAAATAGGAAACATTCTCCAAACCAACTTGAGAAATTTTATTTAAACACACATACCTTGATATTTTAGATAAACTAAACAAAAGACACTCTTCTTCTCACTAGACCATTATAGTCTCCTTATAGCCCTACATGGAACTTACAGATCTCAAAAATTATAGTAGACACACATTAAAAACCTAAAACTTCATATCTAGATCACTCTCATATACCCCCTTAATCACATCAAATTTCATTACTTAACTCATCCTCTACAAAATACTTCCTTCAAAAACCTACTAGCCAATTAGGCCTCCATCTTGACAAAAACATGAATAATTTGAAAACCACAAATATTAAGATCTTTGTGAATCTTGATTTGAACACCCTTTTTGCCTATTTTACATATTAATATGCTTTATAACTCAAATCATAAGGAAAACCACCTTCATATAATATCCCAAAACCCTAGAATCTCAAAATAAATAGAGTCAACAAACCTCTTTCTAGTCAATGTCCACCTCTAAACCTTCTTGTACACCTAGAGAAAACCACTACACACTTATACACCAATATTTAAGCTTACATATCTTTGAGAACCCATACATCCTATAACCCATTTTAGGCCTACTTGCCCTTAAGAAAAAATTGAGAAAATTGAGAGCACTCAAAAATCTCCAATTTGACTTAAACAAACCTTCAGACCACAAAACACTTGGAGCATGCCATAATAAGGTCAAAAAACATTTATATGAAAAATATCATCTTGAGAAATCATAAATCTTCCTTTTCTACCTAGAAACCTTCAATATGACCTTGTAGACTAAGCATACATAATTATCCTTATGTAAAAAGGACAAAAACATAACATGACATCATTCTAACATCATCAAAACTCTTCTCCCATCTTGACATACCACCTCCAACTGGATACGTATATCTCTTTCCTTCTAGGAACTTCTATAGAAAGCCATAGAAATACTTGAATTTCCACTGAAAGGAGTCTCTTAAGAAGCATAGACAGAGACACCCTACTTCACAATGTCCTAAAATAATGTGAAACTAGGAGTTTCCCACAACTCCTCATATTCCTTCTCCTCCTTGGTCATCTGATACTTATAATTCTTCTTCTTCTTAGGCTTAAGAGAATGAACATGATAATCCACTATAATATTATCTTTTTCTTCTAGGATTGGATTGACAATACATGGAGATAACATAGATTCATGACATACCTTTTCATCTAAATAATCTACCTTGTAGTTAGGAACCTCATCACTAGGAACTAAAAATTGATGTTCTTTGTATGATACATGCTAAAAAATGATGGGATGCTCACTTATATCCATACATATCTTAGAACTAGCCTCAACTAGTACCTTGGTCCTCTCCTTAAGCTTGGTTTCTTCATTCTCAACATGAGTAAATAATGAGACCCCTTAACACTTTTTAACTTTTTTAGCATTATCCATCATAGCAAACAGATTACTTGGACCTGTAGACTCATCATGAATCACACTTGTAACCTTTGGCTTTCATGAGTTAGCTTTCCTTCTTTCTTGCACTCTATAATCTTGATTAGACCTATTTTGATTAAATGGCCTTTGCCTTACATAACCTATTAATGTGGCCAATCTTCTCATAGTTGTAGAAAATAATACTTGTTGATGGAAACATTGTTTGTCTTAAATTTTTTGGACAAAAACTTACAATGTATCCTATGTCATGACAAATGAAACAACCTCCTCCTTTTTAAGAGGACTCACCTTGTTTAACCTTATGTAGACAATGGTTTGCAAAGTGTCCCACATCAAGATAGTTAAAGCACTTAACTTTATTTATACCTTTTGATTGATGACCTCCATCATAGTTTCATGCAAACTCATTTCTATCATGTCTCTTGCATTTTCTATCCCTATGACCAAATTATTTACATGTGTAAAAGTAACCATTGAATCTTGCATACCTCATGGCATTAAGTTATCTTACCTAATTTATCTTCAATATATTTTCACCATCATTTCTTGACTGATTGGTGACCTTTAAGGGTTGAACCACCTTGCTCTCATTGACTTTCATGTCAACTTGAGAATAAAATTTTGAGTCTAATTAAATCCTAATCCAAATCTATCACTAGCAAACTTTTGACTATTTATGAGATTATCCAGATCATTGGAACTCTTATCAAACTTGATAAATGATTTCACCTTGCTTACAAACTTTTCTAACTCATTTTTTAAAGACTTATTTTTAGAAACATACCTTGAACATTCATCTTCTTTATCTTTTAGGCTTGTAGACATGATTTCCAATTAAAAACTGAGATGATTGACTATATCTTCATACTCCTTGGTGTATTCATTTATTCTTTCCTCATACACACTAAATTGCTCCTCATAGTCTTTGAGTTGAGACTTCATCTTATTCTCAATTTTCAATTCTTCAAGAGTATTTATCAAAGTAGTCTTATAGTCCACCTCATCTTTATCAACATATGAATCACTCCAAGTAGACCCCTTTTGATGTGAGAAATTTCCTTCATCAACCATGAAAAGAGCTTCATCTTCAACAGGACCATCATCTTCATGATTATACTCTGAATCAGTCTTCACTCTCATCTGATGAGCTAAAATCTTTATTGGTGTATATACTCTTATTGTTCTTAAAGGAATTCTTCTTTTTGTTATACTTTATAAATATTTTCTTTATGTATGTCTTTTTGTCTTCATCTTGGTCTTCACCATGTTCATCATCATGCTTATGAGGGTACTTTCTAGAAAAATGTCCTATTTCTCCACAATTGAAGCATTTTAAGGGTAGTTCACCCTTATAATTTCGTAATCCTATTTTTAATTTCCTTTTAAACACAGTAATTAGTTCATCCTTGTCAATATCAGAAATCCCATCCTCCTTGGTTTTATTACCTTGGAACTTCTTATTAGGCTTCATCTCTATCTTGAATGCTACTTCCTTATTTGGTGGTATATCATCATTTACTCTCATCTCATATTCAGTAAGAATACCATGCAATTCATTCATATTAAACTAAGTAATATCATGGCTTTATTTTATAATAAACACTTTTGGATCAAACTTGAGGGATAGAGACCTTAATACCTTTTAAAATACATTAACCTCTTCAAGGTTCTCTCCAAGACCTTTGATAATGTTCAAAATATCATCAACTCTCTAAAGAAAGGATGACACAAAATCTTCTTCCTTCATCTTGAGACTCTCAAATTATCTTCAGTGAGTCTACAACTTTGCCAAATTAACCTTTGAATCTCCTTCATATATTATCTTTAATTTATCACACATTTATTTGGTAGATTTACAATGGATTACCTTGGTGTATTCAATATTTGAAAGACCACAAGTGATAACATTCATTACCTTAGAGTTGTTCTCAAATAACTTCTTATCTGCAACACTAGATAGAGGAATAGTAGGTGTAGAATAACCATCCACAACATATTTTCAAATGTAAAACCTTAGGGACATGATGTAGGTCCTCATTCTTGCACTCCAAAAAGCATAATTGGATCCATTAAACATTGATGCTTGCTTAGTAGAGAAACCTCCTTGATGACTACCCATATTGTACCTTAGATCATATTCAATTTGTCAAGCCTTTACCAAAGTACCTATTTTGATACCAATTGTTATAGGTAAAATCACTGAGAGGGGTGTTGAATTAGTGAGCCTAGATAATCCAACTTCAATTTTAAATCTTTCAAAACTATTAATCAATTACAACAAGCATTTATGAAGCATACTCATCATTCATAATAATGAATAAGAGAGATAATGCAAGATCAAGAACATAACACATGACATATGTGAGAAACCCTCTTAGGGAAGAAAACCCATTGGAACCTACAATTGGACTACTATATTATAATAATAAGAACCAATTTAAACTAACAATAATTGATCAAAGAACTACCATATAAATTTTAATGAGACTGCAATCCTACAAGGAGCTTCTACACTTGTCTAGCTATGTAATCATAACAACTATACCTTTAACAAGTTTCACCTTGAAAGGAGGTTTCAACCCCCTAGATTTTTAGTAGCCATAACAACACCTAAAAACAGCTCCACCTTTGAACCGATGTCTTCAACACCTAATGATGGACCTTTGATTATCACTCTTCACCTTTTCAATAATAACTCTATCACCATAACAACAACATGACCAAATGGTCATACACACATACCTTAATTTTATCTACTAAATAACCCATCCTTTGAGACAATTACTTTCTTTTTACTCTCAACCCTTCACTCTAAATAACACACATACAAGCCTCTTTCAAGACTAGAAATCATCATCTTTGATTTCACTATTTATAGAGAATTCATAATTATCACCATCTTGGTCAACCATTAGGAAGGAATTAACACTTAAGGCATCCCTCAAATCAATAAATGGCTCAAAAAAATCTTTATAGGTCATCCATAACACCCATGGGTCATCTTAAGTAGCTACACTTTCAAAGAGGCCCTTGTAGCCCTTATAGGTCTCATGGAGACCTATTCACCCATTTAGCACTTCATCAAGCAAAAAAAAAACACAATACCACTTCCAAATACATATTTCCACTATACATGACCCCTTATACATCCTAAAATTATCATATTCATCTGTACTCACCTATGCATATGCTCAATCAACTCGAACATAGATCTTGTACAATTGAACACCATGAATAAACACATAGTCAACTTATTAGGATTTGTTCATAAATATGATAAATTTATCAAACCTATGAAATACATATAGATTATCTTCATGGAGTATAAAACACTCTCCAATAGCTAATTCATCATGAAACATCCAAAAAATATCAAAACAAGCTTGAATAACCTTCTTAGGTCACTTGTAGAACACACATGAACACACAATCAACTTTAAACCTTAATATCTTTGAGTCTACACACTTTCATATCTTTAAATATATCTTTCTTGATGTGACTTAGAGTCCTATAAAATTTTTCTTTCTATACCATGAGTAAATTCTACCTATATCAAGAGTTATAGCCAAAATATAGAGCACTAGTTTTTCCTTTGTTAAATTCAAATATTCAAATGCAAACGGTCACAATTAAACCTCAACCACTTTGTCCTCATCTAGTGTCATTACTACTTATATTAAACATGCACAATTAATATTCTTATAAATTTAACACATATTGTGCCACTACCCAAATGTTAAACTTTGAACAGTTGACCTCATCTCATGCACCTTTACAATCTTGACCATATTCGCTCTATTGATCTCTTTGAGATTGTCCTTGCTTTAACAATGCTAGACAACTATCACTTTGACCTATTGAATTTAATATGCACCATTTATATTAATTAGTTCAAACACCTACTCACCATCAATCCTTGGAAGAATCTTGATCTTTATCTCTACTCAATGTTAAACCTTGAACACTTGTCCTCATCTTGTTGCTTCCTGACACCTTGGAACACACATGCTACATTGATCCTTTTTTAGGGAACTTAATCTTTAAATTCATTAAATAATGAACACTTTGACTCATTTGACTCAATACACTCCATTAATATTGATCTCTATGAACACCCACAAGCCATAGGATCTCTTTTTGGTCCTAGTCTTTACCCTTCACAAATTTGGCTATGGGGACCATTACAAACTACTTGGAAGGCCAACTTTGCTCATTAATAATTTTTTATTTGATCAATATCATAGCCTAAAACTTGAGACATATGATCTCCTCACATAGGAGAATCCAAGCATGTATCAAATTACTCCTGAAACCTTTGCACATGTGACATATTACTCCATTAATTTGCTCACTCAATTTTTTCTGCCATAGAGCCAACTATGCCAAGAACTTTCTAGAAAGACAAATTTGCACATGCATATCTTTTGATGTGACTTATCACATGATATAAAATTTAGTGAAAATTAACTAGGAATAAAACTAAACAAACCCATATGATCATTTTTTCCTCATAACTTCATATGCATTAAATATAACAACATCAAAATGCCTACTCATCATTTTTTATCACATTACAATTTTGGCTATGGGAATACACTATCAAACTACCTGGGAGCCCAAATTTTCACACACATATCCTTGTATGTGATTTATGGTATGACTTGATACTTAGACCATAGAAACTTGGGACTAATGTGATCATAACTATATGACCAACTCTCCCTGATTCATCTACATGTAGTAATTATGATGTCATCGAACTACCTACTCAAGTTTTCTACCACTGGGCCCAAAATGTCCAGATGAAATTCACTAATACACACAAGCACTCAAATCATTCTTGAGTTCTAATAGTACCTCTTGCATATTTTCAAATCACCATACTCATCCTTGATCATCTCAAACTATGCTAAAACTGAATATCAACCAAGCATATTAGGACAAGTACATTGCACATTTTATCATTATCATTTAGACTATCAAGTCACTTAATACACTCACTTGGACACCTCTATGACATAATCATGACATCATTGACAAATCTCCAACATACTTAAATGTACCTTTGATGTATCTCAATACCCACTTTATTTCTTTCCAATGTGTCACCTTTGGTTTTTACATGAACTGAGAAAGATAGCTGATAACATAGCTAATATATGGCCTAGTATATATCAAGTAAATAAGACTCCCAATCAATTACCAATAGAGAGTTGTATTTACTTCTAGTGATGGATCTTTATGAGACAACTAAAGTTTTGTCTCCATAGGTATTGCAATAGGCTTGAAGTCCATCATCCTAAATTTCTAGAGGAATGTCTTAGTATACTTCATCTATAAAAAAAAATGTAATATTCCTTTTGCCATAAATCCAAACCAAGACAATAATGTATCAGCTTGAGACCTATCATGTCAAATTATTACTTGAGATCATTCTTATTTGTATTGATCATCTTCACTATACTGCTAGTGATGACTAGATTATTGACATAAATAATCACTATAACAACCTCCCCCCCCCATGCTTTTTAAGGTATAGGTTAGGATCATATGGACTCATATTGAATCCATGTTTTATGATATTCTCATCAATCTTGATGTACCAGGCTTAGGGAGCCTATTTTATCCCATAGAGAGACTTGATAAGCCTACACACTTTTTATTCTTGATTAGGTGCCACAAATCCTTTAGGGTTAGTCATGTAGACTTCCTCTTTCAAATATACATTTAAAAAAGGCATATTCTACATCCATTTGATGGAATTTACATCCAAACTATGTATCCATATAAAAAACCATTCTGATAGTCTTTATCGTAGCTGTGGGAGCAAAGGTCTCCTCATAGTCAATGCCTTCTTTCTGAGCATACCCTTTTTCAATAAGCCTTACCTTGTACTTATAAATACTACCATATACTTTATAATTGGTATTAAAGACCCATTTACATCCTATAGGATTATTCCTTGGTGGAATATCAACAAGTTACCAAGTGTTATTCTTCATCAGTGACTGATATTCTGCATTCATGGCATCTTTCCAAGGTCTAGACTATAGGGCTTTTGTTACTAGAGGGCTCATATGTTTCTTGCACAATACTCATATCCTCTTTTCAATATGCTTCAAGTAATAAATCTTAAAGTGGATGCATTTGGTAATCCATTCAAGTTAGCATCTTGTATAATACTTATATACCACTTGGACATACACTGAACTATAAATGATGGTGATGGAGGTCACGTTTGACTATCTTCTTTTTCACTTTCACCATCACTATCTAAAAAAATTACATGAATTTTGCCTGTTTCATTTTCCTATGTAGAAGGTGGATTGATTTCACTCTTTTCATCAATTACTACATCTCTGCTTATTATTACCTTCTTTATTTCTAAATCAAGAAACATGTATGCCTTTGATTGTGCACTATATTCCACAAAAATACATTCTTTTGTTTTCTTATACAACTTTTTTTTTCTTATTAGGAACATTCATGTATGCCTTATGACCAAAAAATTAAAGGTGAGTTACCTTTGGTTTATTCCCTATCTAATCTTCACATGATGTGATTCCATCAAGAGCTTTGATGGGTGACCTATTCAACAAGTATATTCTAGTGTGACAAGCTTCTACCCAATATGTATTAGGAAATTGTGCATCCTCAGCCATGCTATGAAACATTTCCATAATGACTCTATTATTCCATTTTGTAAATCCATTCTTCTAAGGTGAATATGGAGCTATCAATTTTTGACTGATTCCATTTGAATTGAGATAGGCTGATAATTCTTTACAAGTGTATTCCCCCCCCCACAATTTGAGTGGATGGTCTTGATTTTCTTACTAGTTTCATTTTCAATTATGGCCTTTAATTCTTTAAAGACTTGAAAGTCTTGATCCTTAGTCTTCAATAAATATACCCACATTTTTCATGAGTAATCATCAATAAAAAGATGAAAGTATTTGTACCCTCTATGAATAGAAGCAAAATATCTGCAAAGATCGGTGTGCACCAAGTCCAACTTACCAAGTGATCAATACTCAATCTTTCCAAAGGGAGCTCTTTTTTGTTTTCTTACTAAGAAACTAGTACATATATCATAAGATTGTTTGAGTTTGGGAAAACCATGAATCATATCTTATTTTCTCAATTATACCAAATAACCATAACTCAAGTGGCCATAACTTTTGTGCCATAAATTACCTAGTTCTATATCTTTGACCACAAGTGTTTGATGATCATTTTGAACAAAATTAATTTGAAATATTTTGTCAATTCTGGAAGCCTTGGAAATCACTTTTAAATGCCTAGAGTTATCTTTGATGTGGAAAAACTTTTGACCATTTTGGTTATCAAATTCAACCATGACATTATGTTCAAATAGCTAATTAATAGATAATAGATTTTTTGTAAGTCCTATAACATAAAGAACATTTGAAATGTTATAATTCATGTTTCCAAGCTAAAGTTTGATGTCACCACTACCTTTTGCTATATATGAGGTATCATCAAAATGTGAAACATTTCCATTTGATTCTATTTTTGTCAAAGTAGAAAACCATTATTTTCTCCCTATCATGTGTCTAGTTGCTCTTGAATCAACATATCAAACTACACTTGGATGATTGGTAGACTCATGTGTTTGGGTAGCTAAACCATATTTCTTATTTGAGGAATGATTGTCTTTAGATACATTTCCATGTTATTTAGTCTTGGAATTTTTTTGTTTCCACATATTTTGCTATTGTGGTTGCTTTTTTCTATTTGTGGTGAATTATTGAAAGAGGGATTCTTGCTTGATGTGCCCTTTTGAAATGTGTTGTACCAACAATGTTTTAAGTCATGTCCCTATCTTCCATAAATTTGGTATACTTTAAAAGAACATGAATTATTCCCTTGTTAATTTTGTTCTTTATTCTACTTTGGAGATTGCTTTGGACCCTTCATGGGTTTCTTGCCATTTTGATTCGATATTAGTACATGCTCATCATCTGCTTCCTCTCAATTATGTATAGATTTCTCTTGTTGCAACAAATATACCAACACCTCAAAGGTTGGTTTTTATCCTATGACATTAAAAGTGGTCACAAAGATCCTATATGTGGGGGGCAGTGATTTGAGGACTATAGGGACCAAAGAATCATATATCATTGATTCTCCTAAAGATTGAAGTGAAGCCCAAAAATTTTCAACCCATATAATGAATGCTTCTAATTTTTCATTTGATTTGAGCTTGAGAGTGTGTAATTATCTCTAAAAATTGAAGATTTGATTTTGATTCTTACCTTCATATACTATTTTAATCTTATCCCAAGAATATTTTATAGTTGTAGCATTATGGATATGAGGTTGTACCTCATTTGAAATCCCAAACATGATTATTAACTTATCCTTTTTATTAGCCTTGTTATATTTTTGTTGTTGATTAACATCTATTGCATGTTCAACCCATGTTCCTTCTACAACTAACCAAATATCTTTAAACTCAAGATGTGTTTATACTTTTATTTTCCATATTGTGTAATTATCACTGTGAAGTAATTGTGTGTTGAGGAGGATAAATCTAGGTCCTGAACTAGACATTGTGAATATAAATTTGTGTTTCACAAACTGCAAAAGTATTGTTTATGTGTGAAAATGAAAAGTGCATTTGAAATATGTAAGCGATTGAAAAATTTAAAAATGTATACATAAGGAGAATAAATCACACACCAACACATAAAAGGATGTCAGAATCCATTGAAAATGCATATAAAAATGTAATAGAAATGAGAAAACTAGACGTTACTTTCAACCTAAAATGCATCCAAGGAGATTTACAATTTTCCCATTACAAGATGTATTGAGTGAAGGTAAGAAAATGCCCCCCCCGCCCCACTTGACAGTCTTTGCAATTATGAGAAAAAATGAGATTTTCTCCTTACAATTTGTAATGTTGTGATAAATCAATAAATTTTACCAATGAAGTTTACAATTTGATATAGAATCAGAATAAATAGATTTTATGGTTCTGAAGATCATAGAAAAACATAAAACTAAAAATTATGGAAATATGGGTGATCAAAATGTAAAAAATAACCTTACCACTCCATATATCTCAAAAAAAAAAAAGCCAAGGTGTGAAAAACCACCTTCTTGGGCTTCACAGATTAAAATTTATGAGCCTTAGAGGAAAAGATCTTCAAAGATGGCTCATAGTGGTGAAGGACAATCCCTTAGGGGCTAAAATTTCCCAACAGGTGGTCATATGGCATGAACAAAGGATAAAAAATGATGGTGGCATAACGGTGGTGTTACTTCTAGAAGTGGTGGATATGGGTGGTATTCCACCCAAAAAATTAACTCTACACCAAATGAAAACTTTCTAGATTGCCCTCTACCTTCAAACTTGCACCACAGGTGCCTCGGTACTCCATTTTCAAAAATGACTACTTTTCAAAAATATTACAATGTGAGTAATTTGGTGATATAAGATTTGATCCATGATTATATAAAAAATGTCAAAAAAATGCCATTTTTTCTACTTTTTCTCACTTATTCTATAAAATAAAAACTTAAAAAAATCATAGAAAATCACCAAAAGCTCCAAAAATTCTGATTTTTTTTATGTTCATACTTTTCTGAGTAGAATTTAGAAAAAATATAGGATTGGTTCCAGATATTCTATATTTTTTCAAAAATTTGCTTCAGGCTAGGCCATTTGATTGATTTTTTTCTTAATTGTTGGATCAATTTGATAAACAAATTATCTAGAGGGTCGATGGAGTCATGCTGAGACTTATAACAATTTTTTAAATAAATATTATACCAAGATTTTTGATATAAAATAATTTTTATATTTAGATCTGAATAGATATGATATATCTACTAGATGTAGATCAAATCAAATACTCAGTAGTGTAGAAAATATATGGCTTTTGTTATGATGATAAAAGAACAGATCTATTCCTCCATCAATTTAAAATTAAATCCTAACCAAAAATAATAAAAGTAAATTCAAAGCTCTTGAACCTAATCTTAGATATTTTTAAAGCACATGAAAACTTAGATCTAAAATTATACGATCAAAACCCTCTAAAAAAATATATTTTTAGCTCGAATTGATGCTAAAAATTGCCAAAATTTTATAAAAACAAAAAAAAAATTACCTGCATTGACAACTATTCTCCTTCAAAGGGATGGATGGAATTAGAATAACATGAATCATCCAAGAATCAAACAAATCTTGCTTTTGATCTCCATCAAATCTTCAATGCTTCAAAAAAACTCCTCGGGATTTCCTGTTCTTATAACAAATGAAAGCCAAAATGGAATTGAATTAATAAAAACACTAAAAGAAGTGCTTATTTATACAATACTAAGTGAGATTATATCTCATAATATTTAGGATATTATGACTCACACTAACTAAACCCACATAGTAAATACCCCATCTAACTAACCTATGTCAATCAAAGGTGTAATACCTTGAGACATTTATTACAAATAGCTAGGATAAATTAATTAATCAAGCATAATGAAAGAATAAATGGAATTAAATTAGTAAAATCACTACAAGAGGTTCTTATTTATACAATACTAAGTGAGATTAGATTTTCTAATATGTAGGAGGTTATGACTCATACTAATTGAACCCACATAGGAAATACCCCATCTAACTAACCTATGTCAATCAAAGGTGTAATACCTTGAGATATTTATTACAAATAGCTAGAATAATTTAATTATTCTAATATTCCCCCCTTAATTAATCATATCGTAAAGAGAAGAAGAGATATAATTTTTGAATGCCTCAAACTTATCACATATAAGTGACTTCATGAAGATATCTACACACTCATCCTAAGTAGGGCAATACTAGAGCTATATGTTGTGTTACTAAACATGTTCACATATGAAATGAATCTGAACCTCTATGTGTTTGGTTCTATCATGAAACACTTGGTTGTGAACAAGATGTAGAACACCTTGATTATCACAATTTATAACTATAAGTTGAGTCTATGGAACTCCAAGTCCTAAAAGAATGAAATGTATCCATATTGAGTTGTAGATAGTTCTTACTATAGTATGATATTATACCTCTAGGGAGTATCTATAAACATAATTATTCTTCTTAATTCTCCATGAAATCATACTAGATCCTAAAAATAACACAAATCCAAAAGTGGATTTCCTATCATTAATAGAAGCTACATGAACTACATCTATGTATCCTATCAAGAAGAACTTATCATTCTTCTTGGACTCTAGGCCATACTCAATTATACCTTTGATGTGTCTCAATATCCACTTTGTTAATTTCTAATGTGTTATCTTTGGTTCCTATATGAAACAAGAAAGATAGATGATAGTATAATTAATATCTATCCTAGTATATGTCAAGTAAATGAGACTCCCAATCAACTATCGATAGTGATTTGCATTTAATTTTGGTATGGATCTATATGAGACAACTAAAGTCTTATCTCCATAGGTATTACAATAGGATTGTAGTCCATCATCCTAAATTTATTGAGAAATGTCTTGGTATACTTCATATATGAAAAAAAATTGTAATGTTCCTTCTACCGTACCTCCAAACCAAGACAATAGTGTAGTAGCTGAAGATCTATCAGGTTTAACAATCACTTGAGATCATTCTTAATTTCATTGATCATCTTTATTGTACTTCCAGTGATGACTAGATCATTGACATAAATAATAACTATAACAACCTCCACCCCATATTTTTTGAGGTAGAGGTTAGGATCATATAGACTCTTATTTAATCTATGTTGTATGAGATGTTCATCAATCTTCATGTACTAGGTTCGAGGAGCCTATTTTAGCCAAAAGAGAGACTTGATAAGCCTACACACTTCTTGTTCCTAATTAGGTACCACAAATCCTTCAGGTTGAGTCATGTAGACTTCCTCTTTCAAATATCCATTGAGAAAGGCAATTTTACCATCCATTTGATGGAATTTTCATCTAAACTATGAAGCCATAACAAAAACCATTATGATAGTCTTTATCTTAGCTATGGGAGTAAAATTCTCCTCATAGTCAATGCCTTCTTTATGAGCATACCCTTTTATAACAAGCCCTACCTTGTACTTATAAACACTACCATCTGATTTGTAATTAGTCTTAAAGACTCATTTACATCCTATAAGATTCTTCCCTGGTAGAAGATCAAAAAGCTACCAAGTGTTATTATTCATCAGTGACTGATATTCTACATCAATGACATCTTTCCAAGGTCTTGACTATATGGATTTTGTTATTGTAAAGAGCTCATATATTTCTTAAATGATACTTATAAGGGCCATATTAACCTCTTATCAAGCCATGATTTGAGTCATTAGTCTTGAAGTGGATGAATATGGTACTCCATTCAAGTTAGCATCTCGTATAGTACTTGTATACCATTTAGGCATATGCTAAACTATAGGTGGTGGTGTTGGAGGTCCTATTTGACTATCTTCCTTTTCAATTTCACCATCGCTATTTAAAAATATTATAGGACTTTTTATTTTATCATTTGCCTATGTATAAGGTGGATTGATTCCACTCTTTTCATCAAACACTAAATCTTTGCTTATTAGTACCTTCTTTATTTTTAGATTATGAAGCCTATATGCCTTTTATTGTGCACTGTATCCCAAAAAAATACATTATTTTTTTTTCATATCCAACTTATTTATTTTATTCTTAGGAACATACATGTATGCCTTACAACCAAAAAATTGAAGGTGAGTTACCTCTGGTTTATTCCCTATCCAAGCTTCATGTGGTGTGATTCCATCAAGAGCTTTGGTGGGTGACTTGTTCAATAAGTAGACTATAGTATGAAAAAAATTTACCCAATATATATTAGGCAATTTTACATCCTTAAACATGCTATGAAACATTTTCACAATGACTCTATTACACCATTCTGTAACTCCATTCTACTGAGGTGAATATGGAGATGTTAATTTTTGACTGATTCTATTTACACTAAGATAGGTTGAGAATTCTTTACTGGTGTATTCCCCCCATGATCTGAGCAGAGGGTCTTGATTTTCCTACTAGTTTCATTTTCAACCATGGACTTGAATTCTTTTATGACTTGAAAATCTTGATCCTTAGTCTTAAATAAATATACCCACATTTTTTGTGAGTAATCATCAACAAAAAAGATAAAAGTATATTTACCCTCTAAGACTCAGAGCAAAATGTCCACAAAGATTAGTTTGCACCAAGTCCAACTTACCAAGTGACCGATACTTAGTTTTTCCAAAGGGATATATTTTTTGATTTCCTACTAAGCAACTGGTACATATGTCAGAATATTGTTTGAGTTTGGGAAGACCATGAACCATATCTTGTTTTCTCAATTATACCAAATAACCATAACTCAAGTGACCATATCTTCTATGCCATAAATTTATTAGTTATGTATCTTTGACCACAAGTGCTTGATGATCATTTTTATTAAAATCAAGCTAAAACATTTTGCCAATGTTGGAAGCCTTGGAAATAACTTTGAAATGCCTATAATTGTCTTTGATGTGGCAAAGTTTTTGACCATTTTGGTTATCAAATTCAACCATGACATTATGGTCAAGTATCTGATTAATAGACAATAAAATTTTTGTAAGTATATAAAGAACATTTGAAATGTTATAATTCATGTTTTCAAGCTAAAGTTTGATGTCACCACTACCTTGTACTACATATAAGGTATCATATTCATGTGAAGCATTTCCATTTGATTCTATTTTTGTCAAATTAGAAAACCATTCTTTTCTCCCTATCATGTGTTTGGTTGCTCCTAAATAAACATATCAAACTACACTTGGATGATTGTTAGAATCATGTGTTTGAGTAGCTAAACATATTCCTCATTTGAAGAGTCATTGTCTTTAGCAACATTGCCATGTTGTTTAGGCTTGGATTTTTTCTATTTCCACCTGTTTTGTTGTTATGGTTGCTTCTTTTCTATTTGTGATGAATTATTGAAAGAGGGCTTCTTGCTTGATGAGCCCTTTTAAAATGTGTTAAATCAACAATGTTTTAAGTTATGTTCATATCTTCCATAAATTTGAAATGGTTTAAAAGAATGTAAATTGTTCCCTTGTTAGTTTTTTGTTTATTCTACTTTGGAGATTGCTTTGGACCCTTCATGGGTTTCTTACCCTTTTAAATATATGTAGGCAAAACCTAGTGGGAAAAAGGCCTACACAAAAGACAGGTTATTGCTTTGAGATCCTAGACTACCTCTTTACAACTCACAATTTAGAGGGGTTAGTTGTAGGCATCAATGGGTACCATGGCTAGGCCATATGATAGATATGATGGAGCACATGCTTAGAGATATAGATATTATATTTTATACTTTATGTTATATAAAACACATGATATACATATATGAATGTTGATTGTTTATTGATCTCATGATTTGTGCTTGGATTTATATGTGGATACATGGATATATTTCCTTTTTAACACATGGGTTTATATTTAATTATATATGCTATGGAAAATATGTGATGTATGTTTTATTTTATAAAATTATGTGATATGCATGCATGGTTAAAAATAAAAATTCAAAAGTGATTTGGAAAATTATAAGTAATAAAACAAAATGTAATACACACTATATCACAATGGGAAATGTGTAAAAACAAAAGATGAATAAATATAATAAACTAGAGATGGTAAAAATGATAACAAATGTTTTTAAAACCACGTAAAGATTTTCACTAAATTAAAAAAAAAAAAATCACACTATATCACATTGGGAAGTATGAAATTATTGTAACAAAATGGAAGGCACATGAAATACCAATGGTATAAAAACAAAATAATTAAGTCAATCAATCATACTAAATTATGTTGGGAAGTATAAAAATAAAGACAAAAATGTAAAAGGAAATCAAATTAATCACACTAATTCAAGCTTGGAAGTATGAAAAAATTAATAAAATGGTTGTAAGCATACATGAAATTGGAAAATAAGAAGATAAAAATAAAATAATTATGAACTAAGAATAAAAAATACTAAATCAAGATGGGAATTATGTCAATGACGTGTAACTCATAATCAAACACTACTTATCTTAAATTTGACACATATAATTTCATTATGACTTGGTCATAGTAGTAACTGAGTATTATTCTTTGTGAGGAGAGTCTAGTACTATCCATGGTGTTACACTAAAACTCAAAAAGGGAACACCAAAGAAGTGGAAACAACTATGGGAATGATTATAAAAGATGTTTTTAAAGTGGTAATTTGTGAGGAGGGCCTAGTCCTATCCATGGTTTTACACTATATCTCACAAATAGAAACCCTAAGGGGTAATTATCAGCTAAAAAAATAATATTTCTCATGGGGAAATATTAGGAATGTTGTATTAAAAGAGGGAATGTAAAAATCATGACTTAGGTATCTATGAGAAGACCTTAGGAAACTTGAGGCATACTAAGTACAAAAGAGAGACACTAAGAATATAGTGACCATCAAAATATAGAGGACATCTATTCAAAATAAGCATAAATTTATATAGTAAAATAGCTGAGATACTAATATTAACTCATGATGGTTATATGAAAAACAAAATTAAAATGGACCTACCTTCCCAAAACATGTTCCCCATTCCTCAGGACCTCTTATCAAGTCATTGGTATATTATGAAGATTGGGTACTTACTAAGAAAGTAGGTAGCATTATAATATTTTCTATTATCGTTTCCCAATATACTGGCCTACCATACCCCAATGGACCTAAAATCTATCATGAGGTCAATTATGGAAAAAAATGAGATGTATTATGAATCATGTCTTTTAGTATGATTTGACTTTTAAAATTTGTATGTTTCTTTTTGTATCAGTGCCTTTTGTTTAAATGATTTAACTTTTAATTTTTTATGTCTTTATGGTTCCTCCTCCATATATTTTTGGAATAACCAACATGAGTGATATATGTAATTTACATGAATGAGATTTAGACTTTGGTTAAAGGAAGCTAAGTATCTAAATATTTGAATGAATAAACACTTAGTCTTACCTATGAACCAATATGTAATCTCAAGTTTCAACCATATGTATGGTTAGTATGTGAAAGGAATATAGAGAAATAAAGGGATATCAAAAGTAGATTAAAAAAATAGAAGGATAACGAGATGTCTTGTTTGCTAACTGATCATATGGTAGAGAAATATTACTAAAGATATCAAGGCTTGTATAATGAAGTCACAATAATAATTATTTGAGTTTTTGAGATAAGATAGCAAAAATCCTTTGAAAAAACAAAAATCCATGAAAGAAAGGAAAAAATAGATATAAGTGTGCAATCAGGGAAAAAATGAAAAGACTCCATAATAAAAAGAAAAAGAAAGTAAATGAAAGCATACACAATACATAACACATAATATAAAGATCCATGTGAAATAGATAGGTAAAACCAAATTTGACACATAGTCAAATGATATAAGATATATAAAAGTGGATCACAAGTCCAATCCAAAATCATAATGAATAATAAAGTGAAATAACACCATGCCATGTTCATAAATATTGATACATTTTCCCACAAATATTATCCATGATATATGAAATATCTCTATGAAGTTGGATCCTAATGGCATCTACAGTCTCAACGATCCTCATGGAAAATTGTCCAAACACTTCTCTCTAAATATCCTCAATAGAAAATGTAGGTGTAGTTAAAGGATCATGCTCATGAGGCTTCTTAGGCATAGAATACTCAAGGAGAAAATAAGTGTTTGAACATGAATGGTATTTATGAGATGAGAGGGAGGCACTATCGATGGAAAAGAAGGAGCCATAGGTGGGGATGGAACCATAGGTGGAGAAAAAGGAACCATAGGTAAAGAAAGAGGAACCTTCTTACATGTGTGACCTATGGAAGGAGGAATAACTAGTGCATGTATTATTAGAAGGTGATCATGAAGGTTCTACTTGAGAATGTGGTAATGATCAATGTGATGGGTACTACACTAATGTCAAAGATAATATACCTCCCTATAATTAGGGATATACTCAGGTAATAACTTAGGAGGAGGTATAGCCTTGTCTTTGGGCTGAGCAATGGTAGGATGTAATATGTAAATATATTGTTGAATATTTTGACAATGGGTGGGAAAATGATTATCTATTCCATGGAAGCAAAAAATATGCTTATTAGTAAACTTTGTGAGCCTACTAATGAAAGAGGTAGAAGGAGAAGCTGAGGAAGGCTAATATAAATAGTAGTCTCTAGTCTAATGACCAAAAACTTTATGGATATCACAATAAGGTTGATTGACCCATTGGGTAGGCATGGGATCAAGCTGAGGTAAAGGAAGAAGTCCATCACCCAAGGAAGGTAGGGTTGAAGAAGAAACTATGCTAGGCTCATCCAAATTTAAAGTAGAATTATAAATAAGACAAGGCTCAACTAAAGATAGAGAGGGAGTAGGAATTAGGCTAGGCTCAGCTAAAGGTGAGGCTAGACTTGTAGAAGGATTAAGAGAAGTAGTTAGCATCTTTGGGGGGAGAAAAATAGAAGGATCTTGGTATCTATAAAACTGGTAAAAATTGATCATGGAATGATCCACGAGCATGCTTCTAAGATGCTTTGGTAAAAGTGGAGGTGTACAATGTGATCACTCCATCTCTACCTTACAAAGCATAGGAAGAATACTAGAATTAGGCACTATGAAGGAAGGAATGCTATAAGATGAATGAAAATATTCAAATAAATAAGTAAGATATTGAAGAATCTCATAATCTCTATCCTAGACAAGTCTACCTAAAAATGGGTCATCTAAAGTATAACCATCATCATAGTTTGGTGTATACAAGTTGATGGTACATGTAGGTGTGACCTTATCATTAGAATTCACATGATGAATATAATGTATATTTTTAGTTAGTACCATAGAGATATCATCGATAGGAGGTTGATAGGATCAAGGTTACAAAGGGTGAGGATGTTCAGAGATGTTATGAGGGGATAAATTAGAAGTTTTAATCTTGAGGCTTATCTCATCCAAGTCATCACCATCAAAATCTAAGAGGTTATATGGTATGTTCCCAATGAGTTTGGGGGGACCATTATAACCTTAGGTAGAATTGATAGGATAATTAAAGAGATGAGATTCCCTAAATGGGATACTAGGCAAAGATTCAAGGGTAGGAATTTTAAAGATACCACATTTTTGGAATTGTTATAAATTACAAGGGTTTGTATATCTTTGAATCTTATAAATAAAACCATTATGGGGTAATTTTAGGCATTGATATGCAGATGAGATGATAGCCCTCATATACTGAGTCAAAATTCTATCAATAAAATGTTATAAGAGAGGGGAAAGTTTAAAATAATAACTTTCATGTAGATAGTGATAAGAGGGATGGTAATGGGAAGCCGCATGCAACCTAAAGGAGGAATTTTCCTTCTATAATAACCTTGACATGTGTTACATGTGGACTTGAGATTGCATTCAAAATATCCAAGATTTTTAATGAAATCATGGGAAGTATCATGAGTCCCTAAACCCTCATCAATCAAGGCATGCTTGACTTAGATATCACCAATTTGGATGCTAATGAATAGAGATGGATCATCTACGTGAAGAAAAATATCTTATAGAATCGTAAAAGTGATAATAATCTTAAGGAAAGAGATTTCTATTGTTTCATAAACATGTATAGACATCTCTTCACATTTTTGAAGGATACTATCTTTAAAACCAAACAAGGTAGCTTCACATATAATTAAAGGAGCATGAGGGATGTTCATTTCAAATAACACTTTAATTATATGATTTTGATGATGGGGGAAAGTTTTCATTAATTCAAGAAAAGGTATTTGATATGGGAGATGATAAATTTACACAATGGGGTCCCATTCATCACAACCAATGGGGGGATTGCTAGATATAGGTACATAATCTTATAAGATCACCTGTGAAGGAGGGTTAGAAGTTAAATTAAAATTATGTTGGTTAGATGTAGTTGGTTTAGGTTGAGGATAAATATTTTTATTGACTTTAGGTGATGGGATGGTTGTTGAAGGTATTTCTTGTGATTGGGTGGAAGAAATACTATTAGAAGGTTGGGAAATGTTTTCTAGATTTGGAAGAAGAGTAGAGATAGTGTGAGAGGTATGATCAAGGTGAGGTGTTCAAAGTGTTTCTTGGAAGGTTATAAGGTCCTCTTACCCTAACTCCATGATATGAGATGGTGAAGTATCTTGAAAAACATGAAAGGTTTGAGAGGTTTGATGCATGGGTATTGGATTAGAATTGATAAAATCAACTACTCTTCACATATTAGTCATATTTACCATATTTTATTCATTAGTAGTGAGGTCTATAAGACTTTCAACATTATTTATGGAAGGAGTAGGCTTATCATTGCTATCTTGATGATTGGTAAGAGGATCTTTGTATATAACAAGATGAACATTAACTTGATTTAAAGCTTGAGTTTTATTTTGTGTTTCATGGGCTTTAAAATCTATGTCATATGATTGTTGGTGCTTTGAAATTAGTGATTTGTGATCAAATTTTGGGACAAGAATAAAATACATTACTTAGATCACATAGATGTCTACAAGTCTTCGATAGAGGCCCCAACTTGCATGAAACCAATAAAATTTGTTTAGATCAAACCATGATTTCATTGGATGATTGGGATCAAGATATCTTGGTAGAGGCCTTAGAAGATGCTTTTGAAGATCAATAAAGGATAATGGTTTATGGATATTAATGTTGTTTATTTGAGAATATATAATATTAAGAGTGTTGTTTGGAGGGGGAACATGATCCATGGTGTTGTTTGGAGTGATTGCTAGAATGTTGTGAATAGTTTTATAAGTATGATTAACACCATCATTATAATTATGATTATTTTTACTTTTAATGAGCATGCAAGTGCTCACAGTAGGTTGAGATGGTTAAAATTGGTGTATGAGAAAATCTTATTACTTACCTTGGTTAAGGGATTCTTCTAAAGTTTGTGGAGAGAGAGTCCTAACCCAATATTATAACTTAGGGTAAAGAGAATTAGTGAATAGGTTATCATCTACTATATTATGTTCACATTTGTTAGACAAGATATTCCATCATTTGATGAAATCTAATGCCATTTTAGTCTCAAGTTGTTTACAATTTATGAAGTCAGCAATGTTATTCTTGGGAAGATCACTAGTTTGAAATTCTATACAAATGAGTTAACCAAGTCTTCTAAGCTAGTGATAAAATAATTTTTTAGTTGGTTTTACCAATCTAAAACATCCCCTAAGAGTGTTTTAGATAATAGTTTGGTAACAACAAAGGTATTAAGTTTGACCTAATGTTTATAAAGGTTACCAAAAGTCTTTAAGTGTAATGTGGGATCAATAGACCCATTATAGGTGATGTAGGTATGATACCTCCTATATCCATATTCTCAATTTGAGGTACAATAGGTTGATTTTGGAGATGTTTGACCATTTTATTAATGAGGCATGGTTGAGGAAAAAGGTTACCATGGGAATACTTAAGGTGGGTGTAGGGGGTGGGGAAATTTGGATTTTTCAGCCCCCATGAAATCTCTTGGGGTTGATTTTAAAGGTTAATGAGATGGTTTTGCATCTGTATCATTTAAATTTCATTATTTGTTTGAAAATTATGCATTTGATTGAGTTTTTGTAATAAAATTTGGTGATTTTAGGTAAAATTTTAAACTAGTGTGCTTAGAATATGAAGCAATAGTATTGGTATTAGTGTCTTGTATTGCATTATGAGTAGTAGCATGCACCACACTAGTGGCATGCGAACCATTGGTATAAAAGGAATTACTATTAGCATGATTATCATTAGTAACAAAAGATGCACTAGTGGCATGATTGAGGGGAAGGGTATTTAGAAAAGGCCCACTAATGTTAGTGGAAATACTTGTTGTTAGGTTGTGGAGCTAAAAGCTTCAACTGTTGCAGACATGGAGGAGGTTACTGAGTTCTAGGGAGATCGGTGTCGGTAGAGTATAGTGCAAAAGGCAACTGACATCGACAGGTGTGAACTGAAGGGCAACCGGCATCGGTAGGAGTCAGCTGATGTCAGTCACCTCCAGGTAGACAGGGACTGACGTCGGTCACCTGTGAGGTTCCAGAACTGTTCATTGTATAGACAGTTAGTTTGTTGAACCGAGTGTTTACATGTTAAGAGCTAATTATAGTCTCGAGCTGCATGTCTAATTATTGTAAATTAAAAGTCTAAGTTATTGTTTAAGTCTAGGATCTATTTATAGACCCATTGGCATGTATTGTAATTATGAGCTAAAAAGGAAGGCAAGGAAGATCCTTCCAAGTGTAAGATCATTTGAGTTGCAAGCTATTGCAAGCTCATGGGAGAAGATCTACATGGTAAGTAAGATCACTTTGAGATCTACTTGAAGTACTTTGAGTACTTGTGTACTGGTAGGGTTATTACTGACTGGTTGAGGAGGTGAACACCAATTCTGTGTGTGAGTTGTGTGTTGGGACCATTTTTGGTAGGAGAGTGAACTCTTGAAGAAAATTATTGAACACTTGAGGTGTGGGAAGCTTCTGAGAGGTGTGAAGAAGAAGTGGCATCTTCTTTATTGTATTTTCTTTTTAGATGAGTATTAATACAAGATTGTGTATTGTCTCTCATATTTTGTGCTATTTGTGAATTCTAGTTACTTGTACTTCTGGTTAATTTTGCATGTTTAATTACTTGTATGTGGTAATCATATTGTGCTCTTTCTAAGGAGCAAGATCCTAACAAGTGGGATCAGAGCAGGTTTGTTGTTCTGGATTCCCCATCACTTGGCATGGGGGTTGAAGAAGTCATAAAAGAAGATGTCATGGTGCATGAAGGAGACAAAATATAAGGAAAATGTTGAGAATAAAATAAAGTATCTCCCCAAATTCAAGAAAGAAGGTAGGGGAGGGTGAAAGAGGTTATTCTACCTGAGGACCTTTCATAAGATTGTAAATGGTTGAAAGGTCCTTTCCTTTATGTTGAGAAAATTCATTAATGAAGAAGAGCATTTCAGGTGTATACTCTAATTCATCTCATCTTATAAAGAAAATAAATGATTATGAATGAGGAGGAGTCCCATAATTGGTAGTAAATGTGGTAACACAAACATTTCTTTCATCTAAAGTGGAATCCATAATCTATTTCTTGGGAATCTTATTAGGATTGGTAAGACTCATCATGTTTTTTATATTTAACTCTATGTTATCCTCAATAGGAAATTAATGATAAGAAAAAGAGGATAAAAAAAGTTAATAAGATACAAAATCATATCGGTCAACTATGTTCTATAAAATATGGGATAGAGCAAAGAATAAGAGGACAAAATCATGCAGGTCAAATTTGTACTACTGAATAAAAAATAGAACATGAAACAAGAGGACATAATTGGATAGGGTGAATGTGTACTACTTAGACAAGGAATAGAACAAGGAAAAAAAGATACAAAATCAAACATGATGGCTATGTGCTGCTTAGATAAATAAGATGAACATTCTATAAGAGACTATGTTAATGGAGATGATAATGTTATAAAGATAGAGAAAGATTTTGTAAGGGAATATCTATGAAAATAAAGTGAAGCACATAAGAAATGTAATTAATGTGATTGATCTAATTGGAACACACAACACAAACCTTGCACTAATGCTGACAATACATGTTTTAAAATATAAAATATAATGATCAAAGATCAAGTAGAAACTTGAAAGTGAATCCTACCTAATTGGTCATTCCTAAGTGTTATTAAGTTATAATAAAGTTTGAAATTAATGTGATGAGAAGTTGGTTATAAGAAGGAACTAGAAAACAATCTATGGATAGGTTTAGGAAGTTTAGGAAGAAAGGGATCTATATTGGAGATAATATTGAATTGGTATTGGGGCCTACCCCTCACTTCATAATAACATGGTTATAAGGGTGTCAAGTGATTTGAAAATATATAGCATCAATCACATGTTTATACTTATCCATAAACCAATTTATCTTCCCCCTTGGTGATGAAATCAAATAGGTAGGCCTTGGGAATACAAATGTTTAATGTTTTTTTGTGTTAAGTGATTTGGAAGTGTGTGCAAAAAATAAAAATAGTGTGAATAAATAGATAAATTAAAAAACACATACTTAATATATGTTTTTTAATTTAATCATGCAAGAAACTAAAATAAAAAGTGAACTAATTACTAAAAAAAGTGGCTTAATTCTTTATACTGTGAAGAGTACAGAGGCAGTTCAGGTGACATTGTATGTAAACAATGCATAATAGAATTGACTGGGTCATTACTATTATGTATAATTAAGATATGTAAGAACATAATCAAATATATCTACTATATCTTATAAATATAAAACAAGTTATATAACTATATCAAGTGAATCGACCCAATTTGCTATAGGGCTATAATTTTATAGACTATAAACTTGTGAAAAATAGTACTTAAAATGTAAAACTAAAATGGTAGAGTAAGAATGAACCTTGGTTATATTGAATTTTTTTTCTATTATACTTAAGTGATTATTTAAATATTATACGAATAGAGTCAACTAGCTCAATGGAGTTGGTAGAACCTATGTGCTGAAAAGAAGTTACAAATAGAGTCGACTGATGTGACTATGTTTGTAAACTTGTATGCTAAAAAATAACTATGAACAAATTTAAATGGTTTGACTATTTATACAATCATATAACTAAAGAATAATATTTTGTCAAGTTGATTAATCCAGTCACCTATGTTTGGAGAAGACCTATATAAATAGAACATAGTCATTTTGGGGTGATTGTATGTTAAAACTTTACACAAACTATCATAACTATACTGATAGGTTCAATATAGTACTAAAAAATATAAATATATAATATGATGATAAAATTAAATCTTGAATAAAAACCTACAAGGATTTGGTTCATGTTGGGTTCACCAGAATGCATGCAAAGGAAAATGTAGCTAATCTATTAATCAATCCTAGCTCAAAGAAGATAAATCTTACTTACACTTATGATTATTGATACATTAGATATTTTATGTCATGACCAAGATGGATCCACTAGACCTAACCAAAGGATATCTTACCACAATAACATCACTAGAGAGGGTTCCAAAGCTTTTAGTCAAGCAATAACATACAATAACCCTAACTAGGTCATCTATTTTCATATTCACTAAGTAAATGAAAGGTAAATTAAAATCTAATATAGTTCTCACCAAATCATGTGGCACAAAGTGGGGGTTATAAACATAAAAAAATAAACATGCATAGAAGATCTATACTCAATTCAATGTACAAGAAATCTTAATACATGGGAGAGAAGTAAAAATACAAATCTATCTACTCTTATAAAGGATGAACAAATTTAGTAATACTTACCTTTGAAGATGAACCCATCAAGTCTCAATCTTTCCCTTGGCCAAGGTGATTCACAAGATCTTTTTATGATATGTAAGGATAGAAAGCATAAGTCAAATCTAGGCTACACAACTTTATGTATCCAAAAGGCTTTTCTACAAGACAAGATCCATATCTCCAAAGAAAATATTGAAACCCTAAGCAATTCTCCTTAATTAAAATGGTGGATAAGAAAATGTACAATATAATATTCTTCTTCTCTTATTTTATAATGATGGAAATAGATGTGTGTATATATAGCTAAATCTAATTCTAAACCTTTTTGAAAGTTTAATCAATAGGGTTAACCCAACTCGACTTTGTATCATTATTTGATATAATTAAGTTAGGTCCTAGTCTAGGCTGGCCAAGGATGACCTCAATGCATAATGTGCTTTTACCAATTTGAATATAGGGTTGGCCCAAGTTGATAATATAATGTAAAATGTCAAAAAGGTTTTTAGGTTCAGGTAAGGGCTAATAAATATGGTGAATTACTTGGAGGAGTGTGTAAGAGAGAAGACAAAGCTTAGGGGAGTACATAAGATATGGTTGTGAAGATATCAAGTGATAGTATAGGGTACACCAATCCTATGAAGCACCAATAATCTACCCATCCCTTTTTTAGTGCACCTTTTAAGGCATCCATTAAGAGATTGACAATTTATGGGTTCTTTTAAGAGAGAAAACATTAGTAATTGATAAAGTTTGAAACTTTATGTGTATACAATTCCAATCTTATGAAAACCTGAGTTATTATGTGTGAATGCAAAATAAATTAATAAAGTACTTGTTCAAACACTTGGATGGTTTTGGATACGATTTTGGCTTAGTATTTCACTTGTTCCGATAAACTTTAGTGACTTTGAATTATGGTTTGTTCTTAGTAATTACTTATAGCTAATTATTTTTCTTGTTGTGAAATTAGAGATTATGGATTCTCAAAATACTCAAGAGTATTTCCTAGTAGGATTCACCATTTTTTTTTAACTTGTATAAAACACCCCATTTTCAATCTAAAAATAGGGACCCTCTTTTTTACTTTGGAGTCTATTATTATATGCTTCAAGAGTTCATTGTGGTTGTTAGTTCAAATTAGCCTTCTTGGATATCTACTAGATTATTAGTTACAAGTGACTGAATAAGTTTACTTTAATGTATTTGAATTTCTTTAGTGTAGTCAAAGCTTTTATTTAGCATTGAGTTAGTTTCAATGCTTGAATTTGCATCAATCTACTAAGTCTTAGTCTATTCATTTGCTTGTGTTTTGAAACACATTTTACAAATTCCATTCAGATTATTCCACCTTAAATTTGTGTAAATTATCTAAATTTTTAGATTTATCTACCTCTTTTTTTAATTGTTTTTTCCATTTCTAGTTTAATTTCAATCTGAATGACTAAATGCTTATAAGGTTTTACTTCTTAACTTAGTCTCTTTTTATGTAAATGGATGAAATTGGCTTTGTAATCAAGTAAATGGCTAACTTTGTGTAGATTTTATATTTTCTACTTAGCCATTGGTTTTTAAATAAATTTAATAACTATTCCTACTTATATTCTCCTCATAGATATTTTGATAAAATGCTACAATGTTCTTGGAACAAATGTTCCAAACAAAAGTTTTGAATACTTCACAAAGAGTGTTCAAGTTTTTGGGAAAAAAATTTGTGACTAGCCAAAAATTTTATTGTGAACAATTTTTTTGAATACCAATGCTCATAAAAGGTGTCATGATAACAAAATTTTATAAAAATAGTACAAGGCAAAGTTATGAAGGTGAAGCTTGCAAAGACTAGGTTTTTAGAACATTTTTCCAAAAGACTAGATTTTTGGATCTGGACTTAGTCATTTTAATTTGAATTCTCTTAATCATTCATTTTTAGATGTTTATCCATTGGATTTTAAATCAAATATTACTGACTTGGCTTATTTTCCTTTTACCTACATGTGTTTAAATTCATCCCAGTGCCACATGGTAATTTTTGATAGTCCCCAAAAATCTACCCCATCCAAAAAATACTTTTGACACTTTGATGATTTCATAAAATTTGCCTATAGCCACATGGAACCTTTTTTATTCTTCAAAAATATTTATCAAATTTAACAAATGGTTATGTGATGCCATGCATTGATTTCCTGATGTTTTTAGATGCATTCGAGAGTTTTTCAAAGACTTAGTCAATTTTATGTGAAGTTTTCCTAGTGAGTCTCCATGTCAAAAATGTTTCAGGTGAAAAAGTGAGAAATAGGACACCATGTGTCATAATCCCACTACGTTGATCTCCCAAATATTTATGTGTCTCCCATATATAATGTTAGATCCCTGAGTAAGTAGGTAAGTAGATGACACCACATGGCACAATTTTGTTACTCTACAACCCAAGGGTGGTCCATGTAAGAGGAATAATATTTTAGGGAAATAAGTGATTAATATGTTATCATATCATGAAATATCAATGTTCCATAGTCCCATGGTGGTCTGTGCAAGCCTCGTAGTTTGTTTGAGCATAGGTAAGAGAGATTGTGATGCATGGCAAACTATCAATTCATAGTGGAAAGAATAATCAACATGTGCATTCCAATTTGTGTCCAAGCAACATAAGAGTGATGAGTAGGCATATGGTAGGGACCCTATGATAGCTAATAACACATTGGTTGTGTAACCAACAAATCATGAGTCTAAATTTAACCACCCATCTGCCCATAAAAATCATCAAAAGACTTGGGAGAGATAGAAAAGGCCACATAGTCCATAAATGATAAAATAAAATGACAAATCTAAAGTCTACTAACATAGATGGGATGCCAAGTGTCAAATTGGGACCCAAAAAACTAATCTAGTAATGTAGCAAAGGAATGGGAAGGATAATCCAAATGCAAATATCCTATCAAAGTAAAGGACATGTTGGTTCTGTAACTAAAAAAATACTATCTTAAATTTGATGGCCCATTTGGCTACCAAAACTATCAAAAAGACAAGAATGGACTATGCATCCAATATGATTTATAGAATAAAATCATAGAACAACTAAATCATGAATGATATGGGAATAATCAACATGATTAGTGCATTATGATTAAGCATAAAGTATAAAAAATAGAATATATGCCTTAAAGAGGCATGGATGTAACTACACAAGACATGGCACTGACTATCCCAAGGTGATATCAACTTCAATCCATCGTAGTTGTCATTCTTGATTTGGTCTAGCATGGTCCCTAATTTTTTAATGATGTAGCAGAGTAGTATTCACCCCCAATTGATCTTAAGTGGGCATGACACATTGATGATTTATGAAACTACCCCATGAGTGGATGAATTCAAATTCAAATTTGAATTTACATTTCAAACTTCTCATGAATGCTTGCCTATATAAGACCAGCTCTTGTGCCATAACAAGGGTTAGCTCTTTGTGTATTATAGAAAAGAGACATACATAACTAAACATTTTCTTGCTTTTTAAGGATAATTTCTCCCATTTCTCATTTTATCTTATAGTTACATAGTTGTTTTATGATTATTTGATGATTTTATGAGTTTCTTAGTATTGTTGAACAAAATAAATTTTTTGATAACTAGAATACTTTCAATTCTAAGTCATCATTCTTATAAATTTTTATGGTAGTGATGCCCCTTCTTTCTATAATCTCTCTCTCTCTCTCTCTCTCTCTCTCTCTCTCTCTCTCTCTCTCTCTCTCTCTCTCTCTCTCTCCTAAAATATTTCACCATATTTAATTGGAGTTGTGCTAATTCTAGATCAACTACAGAATGGTTTAAATGAGGATTTATCAGTCAGATAGCTTAGAGTTCACTTGTGTTTATAACAAGTATTTTTACCTCTCTAACTCTAATCTTTTGTTTTTTTAATTTATAATTAGTTTAATCTAGGGATATAGTAATATAAATTCAACTATCTATCTTGGTTGTTTTTATCATTTTATCTCTTAAGTTTATCATTATTATTGAATTTTTGCAATATTAGACATGATAAACTCATGAGAGAAGTTAGCTTGTGAAATAAATTAAATCCTATAAGCCTAATAACCATTGGATACTTTAGTTAGAGTTAATTATTTTGATTCAAATCATTAATATAGGACCTTGACATGGAATATTTCACATCAAACAAATAGGTGAAGACCAACATACCAAAACCTAGTACATTTAAATCTTGGGAAGGTATTTTATTTACAAGATCTCCCTCATTACAGGAGAGGCCAGGTATTAACAACACTTTTGCTTAGTGTTTTAACATGAAACCAACAATATCCATGTCACCTCATAGCAAAGTAACATATCCATGTAGCACATTTTAAGATATGAGTAAATAACAAGACACTTTTAATATATGTTACTAAACTTGGGATAGAGGTCATAGAAAATTATAACATGTTATATTATAACTTGTGGAAACAATATGACCCTAACATAGACATGATATAAGATATTCCAACATCTAAGAATCCATGTATGATATGAATTTTCTACATCACACTCATATACCTTATGAAATACATGTGTGTATAGATAAGAATATTTTATCTACCAAACATTGATAAATAACATATGAAAATTTGTAAAATAGAAATTCATGTCATGCTCAAGACTTGATTTTTTTTTTTGGATTTTTTTAATAATTTTTTTTGTGTTTTTAAAATATTTGAATTTTGTGTTTTTGAAATATTCAGAATGCCAAGTATAAAGGATTAAAAAATAAAATAATGGGATGGATCAAAAAAAATTGCAACATGTCCCAAGGCATAGTATGCACTGGATGTGATATCATGAAAATATGGGGAAAGTAAAAGCCAAAAATGTGTTTCCTACTATATGTATATATTGGGACAATGTAGCTAAATAAACATATGTGGAGATAAGAATCAACATGCCCCCATAGTAAAAGAATCAATGTGTGCTCATGTAGTATGTATAAGTAAGAGTATAAAATCATGTAAGCTTAAATGGAAGCTAAAGTATGTGTAGATATTTAATATGCAAGAATGAGCAAGTAGCATGCCACTAAAGATGTGCATTATAAATACTTCAATAAAAGTATCATATAAGTTTATATTGGGATAGACAAAAAGGAAAGAACAAAATGAAAAAAGTCTAGGCCTTAAATGAAAGGTATATGTAAGCACATATTAACACATTTTTACCAATATAGGAGAATAAAGTGGATAAGTAATCAAACAAACATGATGAAGTTATGCACAATATAAAATGTTAAGTTCACCAATGATTTTAACAATAAGGCATTCCCATGGAATTCTTGCATTACTTATGTAATCACCTAATGAATTCTAGGCTAAGTCACCAATTGAGATGGGATGACAATATGTAGGTCTTGTATCATCAAGAGTATCATACCAATATTTTGTATAATCATAATCATCCTCTTGGTCATGAAATTTTGATATGCCACTCCTATCATAATTTTAATTTGTATATGTAAAACCAACTAAACCATATTATGGTATTGACCTTTCAAATTTATTTTGCTTTGTCATATGTGTTGTATCATGTGTCTTTGTTGTGATTATATTAGTTTGCTTTGATTGAATATTATCTAAAGAGATATTTTACTTTTTATTTTGTTTTTTATTTAAATATGTTCAATATTTTGAATTGGAAATGACCTTGCCTTCATGATCAAATGTAATTTAGTCATGATTATTTCCAAGTTCGCCCCCATTGCTCTCATCCATGATTTTTCTAGTTTTGAATTGTATTTATCCAAAGTAGGGTTGATGTGAAATATAATGGAATATGTTTTGAGTCAAAGTGTTATTGAAAAATCAATGGATCCAATGCAACACTGAGGCCGAATATTGTTATTAGAGAAGTGTCATGTTGCACATATTTGATTCATGAAAAGATGCAATCTTGACATAAGTAATTTTCTTATCATTGATGTGAGGACTAAGGATCAAAGGATCTATATATGTAGTACATTTTATAGTTATATCCTTTGGAACCATTATTGTGACATTATCCTTTTTAAGTTTATCTTGATTTTGAATGTCCTTTGTGAGAAACCCTTTCTTAAGGATGTTTTCTTGCTATTTTGAGTTTGTTTTTGTAAATTATCTTTTATTAAATTTTATTTTTCACTTTAACCCCTTTGATAATATAATTATTCTCTTTTTAATTATTATTTATGTAACCTTTATTTTTTCCTCTTGTTCTTTATGTATCCTTTCTTGCTCTAATTTTACCATTTTCAACCTTTCTTTCTCTAAAATTTCCTTCTGCAACCTTTCTTTCTCTAATTTATCCTTTTTCAACCTTTCTTGATCTATTTTATCCCTTTTTTAACCTTTCTTTCTCTAATTTTTCCTTTTCAAACTTTTATTACTTTATTTGTTTATTTAGTTCCTCTTATACTTTTTCCTTAGGTGTTGAAATCATAGTGTGAGTGGGTTGCTTGATTTATTTATCTATTATAGGATATGATAACCACTATTGATGATACTTTTTATTTTGTTCTTCAAATCCCTAAATTGTCCATATTATGTCCTTCCATTTTATGATACTCACAATAGTATTTTCATCTCCTTATAGGATGGATTTGAGGTAATTAGATTAACTTATTTTAAAACATTCATCTTAGAATCTCACTTGGACTACTATTAGTCTTATGTATGCTTTTCAAATAACAATAATAAAAAAAAGTTGTTTTGGCTTCTTATCTTAATATGGAGTCCTTTTAGGCACAAAATATTTGGATATAGATGTATATATATGATTTTACATTGGCATGATATGGATTCTTTATATATGTGATCTTATTTTCAAGTGATTTCATCCTTGAACTAAAATCCTAATTTTTATTTGCAACTCTTCTATGGGCATTTTCATAATATTTGATATTAAAAAGATTCACAATCAAAAGACTTAGGTACTTTTTATTGGCATAAAAATATCATTAATAAGGTTTGTGGGAGGTACAGGGGGTTAAGGACATGTTGGACACCTTCATTATATCATGGAGGATAAGGGAATTGACCTTATCTATTGTTTACATCTTAAACAAAAATCTACTATGATCCATGGGTGAATAATGGGAGTGAGATGGTAAGTGAGACAACCTTGAGGTTTAGAGGTAAGAGTAAAAAAATGAGTCATTCACACCTTTTGAAACATAGTGTTGATAGGTACTAGCTCAGATTGGATATTTAAAAAATGTGAATTGAGGAAGGATTCATATTGTACATTATTCATTTTAGCCCTTTTATTATATTTTAATTTGATCCATACAAGTATATATTGAATCCAACTAACACATTGGAAATTAATATAAAATGTGATGATGAACCTCATGAGATAGATAAAAATATATAATCAAAATTCATTCATTATCCATGATTTTATTTTGAAATTTTGAATTTGTAAATAACATTAGGGGTGTAACTAGGCATGGTGTGTTTAATTTTTAGGTTCTTAGATATACTGATCCTAGTAATAAGTAGTGAATAAGAACCAAAGGGGAAATTAATACAAAGGATTCCAACATACCATAACCACTCTATCCCATCTTTGAGGTACATTAAGAGTAACTTTTTAGGGAAAACTACTTACTAGTGCACTACAAAACCAAATGGCCGAAGGATTCCTATCGCTGAAAAGTAGAAAACCTATGCACTTACAATATATGTGTTAGGTATGTGGATTATTAATTTCATATATAATGTTGTATAATGACTTGATTATTATATAAATATCACTCACACTAAGGCTTAGATAAAATTGATTACCATTTTTCTTATAATGACAACTTTTATGAGTTTTAAAACTACAAGAACACATTTCTATAAAGCAAAAAAAAATAAAAAATAAAGAAATTGTAAAAAAATATATCGAAATAATTTTATGGATGGAAATAATAAATTCAATATAAAACCCTTAGTTCAAAGATAAATCCTAGATTAATACTCAATCAAATTCTATAAAGGATGATCAAATTTCTCTTTAGTGTATGAGAATCATGAATTCAACTAAAACTATAGGATAAACATTAGAAAAATAATGTTAAAGGAATAAATAAATTGGTTAACCAATATGTTTTAACCTATATTTAATTTCAAAAAATTCAATATAAATAAAACATTAATAAATTATTCATATTTTAATCTATGGCATTCAAGCATAAATCTGAATGTAAAGGTTGAATTAATTGATATTGAATGATAAGTGACATATGCTAAATATAGTAAGTTCAACTAATAAGAATATACTTAAAATTTATGGTTAATAGTTGAATATATCAGGTATTTTATAGTGGAAAAAATGATAATATAAGCCTGTGATAGCTCATATATGAAAATAGAGTCTACAATTATATCTAGACAAGTCTGTTCTTTTTAGACAACTACTTAGTGTGACCTTGTCCATTAGATTTGTCTACTATGAAAATGATGAAACTGTGATCCCTATGAAAATTATGATTATGTTTTTAGAGAGGGATAAGATATTCAAATTATATTAAATTTTTTTATAAACCTATGATTTCCTTCTCCTTGCATTGGAAATCCTAGGTGTACTTCTGAGAGTTGAAAACTTGTAAAAAAGAAGGAAAGTGTAATGGGATAAGCCTAACCCAATCAATCCCATTAATGATTGACCATTGCATAAGTATATAGATAATACAATGAGGTAATTAATCCACACATAGTTCTCCCCTTTAGTGATTGTGTAAATTATGCTCCTTCACTATATGCATGTAACTAGTAATTTATCTTTGATACTTGACAATTCTAGTTATTGACTTGATTTAAAATGATTCAAACTTGATTTATGATTGATCCTAGTGAGTGGTATTTAATTTTATAAGAATTGGGCATATTTTATCTATGTAAATTATTATAATATATGGATTCCAAATATATATCAAGTCCCTTTGAAATGTGACCATGCTTTATCTATATAACGATCATTTTGAGAAATTTCATTTAACTAACTAAAAAATGTGTGGGATGACCCATACATATATTTAAATTTTTTGAAACTAATATCTAAATGTTTTGGGTACAAGTCCATGTTAATTGTATAGGTTTGTGATAGCATATCCATTTGTATAATTCAAACTTTCCCTATAAAATTAGGGATAATGGGCCTGAGGCTAAAAGCATTCTAAGAGTGATAGAAAAATGGTTCAATTAATGAATTGGTAACTATTATGTAGTAATATTAGTGAATAGAGGGGTATATCTCAAATTTAAATAAATTAATATAAAAATGGATAATAATATTCACATATTTGAGTGTAATTCAAGTGGTTTAATATATGTTAAGAATTAACATTATCAAGTACATGCACCCAGATTTAGGCATCGACAAAAACATGAGAATCTCAATTTATTCTATTTTACCATGTTTCATTTCCTTTTGAATTTTATAAACCATGCTTTTAACTTTATTATCCCTAGTGTATAATATGATTACCCATATATTTATGTCCCCTTATTGAGCTGAATTTCCACCACCTTCATGATGCACATCTTGGACTTTCATTGGCACAATCTCTATCTGTACCTACCCTTATGGATTATATTGAATAATTTATTGTTCATGTTATACCACATTATGAGTTTCACAAACCATGATCTTAGTAGAGACTTTTATTTTATCCTCTTGCTTACCAACTGCCTAGCCTTGTGGGATCCCCATCAAAATTTCATTATTTGACTCTTCATCCTCATACCATACCTTGCAACATGATTTTTCTCTTCTTTATTGGGTTATATATAATTTTAAATATTTTCCAAGATTTTTTTCATCATCTTAATAGGATAATTGTCAATATTATGGTATGTTCTAGAGAATAGGATGTATTTAATTTTTTTTTTTCAATCATTATGAATATAATCCACAATAACTTTCTCTCCATTACTTTCTCTCTATTTAAAAAATATCTAAACATTCTTTAAAATAATGAGGGTAACTAATTCTACTATGGTTGATCTGGGGCCTAAGAGGATATTATATGAACAACCTAATTAAATATATTTAAGAGGGTTATGCATGGAATAAAATTTATAAATGAGAGAGAATATGAAAGTGCACTACATTCAGAGAACAAGGAAATCAGGAAAGGAATGAAAACCATTTTAAAATGATGATAGAAATATTTTATTATTCTAATTTCTATACAATATCTAAGAATTTAGATGTCTAGTGTCTACATACTTTCTAACTTCATTATTCTATATGCTTATGTCCTATATAAATAATTGAAGTGTATATTATTATATAACAGAGGAAGATGAAGGATCAGTTGAACTATTAAAATAGTTGGTATAAAAAATTCATAACTAAAGAGTATGGTAACATTGCTAATTACCATTACTAATGAACTAATTTCTAGAATACTAATGATGCAAGAGTTTTGCAGTAACATAGAAGTAGAATTGGATCTAAAAAATGGTATGTAGAGGAGGAACCTACTACCACTACTACTAATATTAGCATAGGGATAACTATGCAAAAATGGGAATATTTAATAAGATG
Organism: Torreya grandis; assembly: GCA_037957365.1. NCBI lineage: Eukaryota > Viridiplantae > Streptophyta > Pinopsida > Cupressales > Taxaceae > Torreya > Torreya grandis. The sequence goes on from JARHVA010001359.1 coordinate 3,440,777, forward strand.
TAATGACCCATATCCTTTTGGATCAATCTCCCTTCCTTAAAGATAAATGGTCCCATTTCATTCATTTTCATAATAAGACATGGAAATAAATTGATAACCTTTATTTTTGTAAAATATTTACATTGGGAATGGACTTGACCTAATTTGATGATCTAGAAGAGAAAGATCCCTTGCATATGTGTCATTTTGACTCAATCTTTAGTGAATTGATTTGATTATATTGTGATGTTGTAATTTAGACTAATCTTTATTTTTCAAGATAATAATATAATCTATTGAGAGTGTTGTAATCGATGAAAAACTCCATGTGACATATTTTTTTTGGAACAAGCATAATGGGGATATTTCAAGGCAATGATTTGGACATTATATGTTATTTGTATACAAGTTCATAGATTTATCACTTTATTTATTCATTCCTCAAAAATTATTTGCACTATAAATATCCATTAGGTAGAGGTAGTCCATGTATCAAATTATTAGTGTGCTTCACCACACAGTGTATAGGCACTTCCTTTGGTATCTAAAAAAACATCCTTGTATTTTTCCAACTTATGGTTTAACTTTGATGTTTTTACTAATAATGTTGTAGGAACTGTGAAATGGATTGGTGTGGCATGGAATTTCTTATGTTTAGATATTACCATTAAAAACATACTTATTATTATATTCAACTAGATTCTTACACTTCTTGGCACTAATGAGTTATAGCTTAGGGTATAATTATGATATGTAATATCTCATATTACCAAAATCTATGAAAACATTTTTTGGATTTTCCTCATTAACATCATGTCAATGGTAAATATATGGTTGAACAAGAAAAAAATCATATACTTATAATGGAGAGACTTTACAAAGGATTGTATATTAAAAAAGTTTGATGTTGTACACAAATTAAAATTGTTAGGTGACATATTTCTCAGATCCCACACTAAACCATATAATAGATTATGGTTGTGGGTGAGGTGGAAATGGAGAAATTAGGTTATTTTGACTTCCATTGCCAATAATGACATGCACTAGTTCAACATTGATCAACATTTGAAAATGGAACAATATTTAATATTCATCTATTTCCAGAGGGGTATAAAGGAAGTAGAGATGTTTATGGTACTCACCATGGTACTAGATCATAATCCAAGATATTATTATCTTTTTCCCAATGATGTTGTGTTTATACTTGCTAAATCAAGATGTGCAAATAGATTCCTCATGGTGGGACAATATTCATTGGAATGACTATTGAAGTTAAAACTAAACATCACTTTATAGTCTTAGACTACTTAGTCTAGTCATTTGATGATTAATATTTCTTCTATGGATGGTGTTTTTCACTATTCCCTAATTTGGAATTATTTTTGGAAGATTTAAATTGTTTCTTAGTTTGAGACTTATAATATTTTGTCTTAGTATTGACCTTGTCCTTTGATTCAAATTTGCAAGTAAATTTGTAGGCTTTTTTGATTGAATATATTTGTAAAAAATTGATATTTGACTATATATGTGGTCTCAAACCTGACCTATATTTTAGAAAAAAATATCCAAATCTTAAATACCAAGTTTGACACCAATGTATGAAATTTATTTATGTATTGATGCACAAATTGCTCTTTGCCTCGAAAAAATTAAGATAACTTGATGTACTTGTCATAATAGTTTCCAATAAGATAATAAGTTTATTTCAGTGCTTCTATAAAACCATTCTATGTTTTTATATATGTGTCTAAGTTAACTTTATCTTCATTATTTTCATGTGAATTGAAATATTTTTCCGGCCATATATTTATCAATAACAAAAATTTGAGAAAAACAAATGTAATATTTTATCTATTAGATAATTTATTGACCACATAATATGAATATAAAAGGTTAATCTAGCTATCTAGTGTATTTGCATCTATTTTTACTTCAAACATAGGGATGTCTAGATTGAATTTTACCTTATATGTAGTTATACAACCAAATGGTCCATGAGAATGAGAGGTTTTGTAAAGATTTTAATACTTAATAATCTGTGAAAATTGATCAATGATTCTTGTTCAATCACATGAGTTGTTCAATCACATGAATGAAATTATTAAAAATATTCTTGTTGTATTTGAAATTTATCCCTTATCATTTTATATAATATTTATGAATTTGGTGTTGTTGAAGATTTTCTCCCATTTGAGGATGTGAAAGAAGGTATGATGAAGGGTCATGAGTCTCAAACCCTAAATTCCTATAATCAAACTTTGTATGAGTGGGCATAGTTAGATAAAACACAATACCACTTGGAAATGATATGAAGTATGTAAGCTCTAATACCACTGATTTAAGGCCTATGAGGAGACATTGTGGATAACCTACTTAAATGAATTTAAGAGGGTTCTGAATTGAAGTGAATTTATAAATTATAGAGAATATGAAAGTGCATTACATTTAAAAAAAAGGAAAGCATGAAATGGATGACAATTCAAATGTTTGGTGTCTATATACATCCTGACTTCATTACTATATATGTATTTCTCCTCTACAAATAATGGAAGTGTGCATTATTATACAATGGAGGAATATGAATCATCAGATTAAATTGTTATAATAATATTTGGTATAATTTATTTATAACTAAATATTATAGTGACACCATTAACTACTTTACTGATGAGTTGGTGTTACAATACTAAGGTTTTAAGAGCTACATTGTAAGATAGAAGTGGGATTGGATATAATAAATTGGAGCATAGGGGAATGACGTACTACCAATGTTGATAAAGTTAGCACAAGGTTGGATATGCCATAATGTTATTCTTTAGTAAGATACAATGATGCATATCCTCTTATATTAGTGGTTTTTTATCTTATATCATCAATGACTATTTTTGGATCACATCTCCTCTTTTATTTGGTTCTCAAACATAGATGGAATATGGTAGTCATATAAATAACTAGGGCACATATAGTTTTAGAGTTGATATTTCCTAGATGGACCTTAAAAGTAAGAAGACCATGTTTTTACCCTCTATAAAAGTATTTATTTTCATAATCTATCTATCTAATAAATTTTAAATAAAATTTTCTAAAGTGTACATCTAATGGGAAAATTTTAAGAGCCACATCATATCTATATAGTCTAATATAAGTAACATCTGGAGTCAACCACCAATAAACCTAATTATAGGTGGCAAAAAAAATTAGAACATATTCTAAAGGTCTAATAACTTTCATTGAGACAATACTCAATATAATTATATCTCTACCATGAAAAATATTGTACAATATTTAAACAAAGTATTCCTCAAAATAGGTATATTCACCTCATTGATATTTTTTTAAATCTAAATGACTTCCATGTCTAGAATGGTTTTAAGAAAATTTATTTTCTTTGACATCATGTATCCATATTTTAACCTCCATTTTTTTTCAATTCTTTGGGGTGTTTGGAGTGATACATATGGAAAATATGGGAATAGTACTTGAATTAATATTGTTCCAAATATATCTTATTTACACTAGTTATTTATGTATTTATCAAATGGAAGTGTAACATAATCATGAGTAACTGGGTTATGGTAATGAAAAACTTATACCAATACAAATTTTCATTTGATTTTGACCTACATATCATCTTCCTTTACAAAAAACTAAGATAACATTGACATTAGATGTTAGAAATATTAAAAATATGATTATGTAAAAGGGTAATATTATGCAATCCTCCATGTATATCTCTTTATGATGTCTACCCTTAGGATCATTGATATGCTTTTGTAATTCTATATTCCTATAAAACCCCATCACTACTTCTATATTTCAACTCTATTAGTCTCATGTTTAAATTTTTCAAACCTATCTTGGTGAGCCCAGATATGTTTTTAATATTATTATCTCTAATATTATTTTATTTTCAAAATTTTTAAAAATTATTTTATTTTCATCATAATTATTAGATGTCCATTGATGATGTTAGGATTTTCAAAACAATTTTGGACAAAAATATTTCCTCAATCATACTTACATATGTTATTTACTAGACTATCATATTTAAGCCCATGCCATGCATCAAAGAATAAATATTTACAATAAAAACTAAGGGTAGGATCTTTCTCATTATCTCTATTATATTATTTATAACAATCTCATATGTTTCTCTTTTTCTCATCAGAAGGTCACCTTTTAGGACATATTTATGATGCTAATGATGTTTTTGATTCATTCATAGATATATATTGATCTAATTTTATCTTGAAATCCCTCATAGGTTCATTAGAATATGCCATTATTTTAATAAATAAGAAAAATTAGGTTTAAAGTGATTTTTTAAATAAAATATGGAATGCTTACATTTTCAATTATTTGATTGTAACATCTCCCATTTTCTATAGCCACATTTTAATTCTATAGAGTTATCACAATATTTTTTTAATGTTTCATTATGGATATTGAATAAATTAAATTGATGAGTGAAATTATTATCTTCATGGGGTTTGATATTTTAGAGTGGCACCATTAATTTTTTGATTAATTCATATTTTTCATTCAATGATTCTTTCCACTTACAAATGCTCATGCTTTGATTTTATTGATGAACATATGGATAAGCCAAATGTTGATCATTTTCCATTTTTATCTTTTCACCCTTGAGTATGATTAAGCCAAACATTCAAATATGTAATACCCTTCATGTTGAGTCATGATCCTCTTGTTGAACTCATATTATTCATCATATTCAATGCATTTGAATAATCCTTAGTTCTTGTGGGAATTCAAATTTGGCTTCCCTCCTTTTGTGAATATTTAAAATTTCCATGTGATATTAGGGGTGTTCAAAAAAATATATTATACGTATATAAATATTAAATATTAAATATAAAATAATCCATGTTAAAAATTACAAAAATTTAGATATTTAAATGGTGTGAGTGCATAGGCATTTTCAAAAGGCTATGAACACTAGCTAGTCTTGTGGGGTAGACTATTTAAGTAGCCTATAGGACCTATGATTAAAGTATAGGTTTGGTGGAATGTGCAAGTGGATAGACTTTGTAAGTGAAATTATAAGTGCATTTAATGAAATTCTAAGGATCCCATGTGGGTATGTAATAAATTAATTGCACTTTTAGAATGTGTAAAATAATGGATCTATTTATGCAAATAAACCTATATGAGGCATGTGAGAGAATTAAATAAAACTATAATAATAAGCACATGATTTTAATAAAAAATGAATGCATATGTAATGAAGTACACCCTAATTTATGAGTTTTGGTGGATCTTTTATTAGGGGATGTTTTCTATTTAATTTCTAATGTTGTATTGAGTGGGGGTTGAAAATACCTTGTTGGAGTTGGTTTTAGGGAAGCTTGTTTGGGGAGGGAGCTTGGAAAAAAGATCTTGGAGTGTTCTCAAGATGTGCTTGGCAGAATAAAGATAAGTTTATTATTTCCTCATTACTTAGTTTATTTCCTTGCTCTCTAAAATTGGTTTAATCTTAAAATTATTTTCACAAGTAGTTGGTTATCACATTTTCTAGCTTGTAAAAATCATTTTAAAATTATAGGTGTTTTTAAAACTTAATTCCACAAAAAAATTCTCTAATACTGAAATCGTATTTTCTATACCTTAGAATATATGATCAAACCATCAAAATAGTTTATTGCTAATTTTTTAAATTAAGTAAATTATGTTTTTTGTATGCATTTTATTGACTTGGAGATGGTGTGAAAAATGTTGATTCAAAATTTTATTTTCATGGGATAATGGTTTAGTGCATATTTATATAAACAAAAATGGTTAGTGATTAATATACACTCTTACTAGATTAGGAAATGGACTTGAAACATTATTTCTAATTATTGGCCATAAACATATTTTATTTTGATAGAGTTTCAACTAAAATTTTTTAGGTTTAGGAAGGATAGTTTTTAGTTGTAGAGTTTGAGCATGTTATTGTAATAAAACCTATATTAATTTGCTTAAACATGGGGAGTCTATTTGATCCTTAAATATGTGTGTATGAGTATCACTTCTTAACCCTAATGAGGACTAATTGAGTGTGTTTATCAATTAGTGGATGGAATATTACATGAGGGGGTAACTCTGAGAGATAAATTTTTGAGTTGTATAGAAAAGGCTAATTGCATGTGCAGTAAGGACTAACACTCATTTTTTCTAATTAGTGATCTATAAAAAACACTAATTCTACTTACGTAGGTACACATAAATTGATATGTAGGTAGCTTGGGGAGTGAGTGATGCAATAATGACTAAAATTTAGGGTGATTTGTATTATGAAAGCATAATTATTTACCATTTTAACCATGTAAGATGTAACAATAATTAGAGTGTGTGTCTCTTTATAGTATAATTGGGCAATGAAAAGAGTTTTTTATAATGTTGAGTGAAGTTTGAAAACATGTCTATATCTAAATATATCATTATCTTTGACATAAATATCTTGGAGTTAGAATGAATCCTAGTTTATGTGAGTTTAATCATTATTTATAATTCTATAAATTTTTTATGACTAAGACACCAAAGGATTCCTCAATAGTTATAGTACTCTAGATGATATTGTTGTGAGATGGTAATTTTGTGATAGCATAATGAACTTAGTATGTTGAAGTGTCTTGTATTATCCTCTCACTAACATCAAAATATGAGAATAAATATTGATAAAATGAAATAAAAAACTTAATATTCTAGTGTTACATGTCTATATATTATAGAATCTCATTAAAACCATGATATTTTTATTCCTTGCATTGGCTTAGCTAGCCAACCCATTTTGAGATGATGTCTCATGGATAATATGGTTCACTCATTCAAACAAAGAACTACATATGACCTTGAATCCTATGAGTAGACTTTTAGTCTTCCAAGTTGAAGGGGAATTGCATCTTAGGTCTTATAATAGGTTACGGTTGTTATATTGGTAACCCTTGAGTTAGTGTTAGACTCTTTTCTAGGGACATTAGTATAAGAAAGAAGTAAAATTATATATGTTCAATACAAGTTAGAAGTATTATCGATCTTACTATTATACATATAATGAAATGACATTTTTAAACCTATATGTTGAATGTAGTGGAGTAACACTTGTCCTGTGTGCATAATCACTTGAAGTGATGTGTGGATAAGGATTATACAAAATAAATTATCCTTGGATTTATATAGTGCAGAAATCATATCAACTATAATACATAACCCAAGTTTATTTATGATCAAATTATGTGTTGAATATTTATACTGAATGATTTCCCTTAGGACAATTACAAATATTTTTACTTGCATAAACTTGAAGTTATAAAAATAAAATATAGTTACAATAAACCTTTTTATATGATTTATTATTTATATGTACTATTTATTTTATGTTTCACTATACAAAAATAATGATAGTTGATTGATAAAATAAGTCCTTACTATGTGGTGAATTCTAAAAACATATTAGGGGCATAATGTCTCTTAGAGATGTTATATGCTACTATTATGAAAAGAATTAGTGTTGAATTATAAACTTATTAATAATACATGACACATTATTCTTTAACTTGAGAAGGAAATTAAATTCTACCAAACCTCCAATGAATCAAGAATGAGATTATATTTTACTACCTAAAAAGGTTATTGATTACTTCATAATCTTAATTACATTGAACACATTTTCATAATGTTGTAAGATACATTATTACTTTAGTTTGGCATAACCCTTTATTTATGAAATATATTTTTGGATTATAATAAATATACAATTAATTAATCAATTAATTGAAAAAAATAAAATGTTTTTCTTGGTTTTATTAGATGTAAAATAAGGGCATGATACTTGGTATCATATCATAGTTTTAGTACTAGGAGGTCTGGGTAGATTGACTTGTGATGATTCATTTATCTTTCATAATAAACATAAAAATTATTTGTGTGTTTTCAATGTGGACCCTGATTAGATAGTTATATTCATGGTATAATTATGATACTTTTGGTGTACTGAGATACTACGTGTGGCTATGCTTTCTTTGACATTAGTCGTTTTGACAATACTTGATATTCATTATTGAGAAATTATTAAACATACCAAGAAACCATATATATTTAATTTTGGGCTGATAGGATGACTAATTACCTCATGTATACAATATTACTTAGGTTATTCATATGTTTTCTAAATCATGGTGGAATTACATGTTTATACATATGTGACACATATTTTCCAACTCCTTGCATCATTTTGTATATGTATGAAACATCTAGAGAAAAACTCATCCTCTTTAAAATAAATATGTTCTATGATCATGATGTATGTGTTATGTGATTAACATGTACCTATGTGGATTTTGGTGTACTTGTGATTAAAATTTTCCATATAAAACCTATGTGTAACTATTATGTAGTGTAATTCTCATCCTTGTAATATAATTTTATGTTGTGTGACCTTGCATCATTGCTTTATGGATTGAATATTAATGCAAGTGTGTATTTTGAGAGAGATTTTAATAACTTGTCCATATTTGTCTAAACTAGGTTACATGATTCAAAGTGAAGCTTCACATAGGTTGAAAACCTATTATTTCCATTTTCACATGGAAGAACCTTGAATAGTGACTATAAAGTGAGTGATATTTGCAATGACTATAAAGTGAGTGATATATGCATAATGGTCACTTTATGAACAAGGTGCCTTAGGCCTTAATTTATGGTTGTATGGTTGTATTCATATTTTAAGCCATAAAATACAATTAATTTTTTAGGAGACCATATTAGACGCAAGGTAAAATTTTAGGTAGAATGTAAAAAATTATTACTCTCTCTCTCTCTCTCTCTCTAATATTTCCTTCTTATACTATTAATTCTATTAACATTTGAAGGGCAATGTTGAATAGATAACCATCATCAATAAATTCATGATAGGTAGGTTTGACCATAAAAATTTAGGCCTTGAAGGTGCCCCTCCACTCACCTCTTATTGGTTTTTGAAAATACGAGCTTTTTGAGGAGAACTCTATGTTAAGCCTTGTGGAAAAGATGATATACTCAAACAGATTATGGATATGTTCTAATTCTATTTACCTCAAGGAGATAGAAGAATATTTTATGATGGTTACTTATATTCTTTTTCCTCTTAGATGGCTTATTAAGCCACTAAAATATATTATGTTTTTGATAGATAAAAATAAGGGAATATGGGCCCTTACCGCAAGGTACAAAAGGATTTGGCTAGTAGATAAGACCAAGAAAGAAAGCAAAGCCACTAGGAGAATGAGAGGAGATGAGTAGAAAGAAAAAATATAAAGCAACCGAAAATACCAAATGTCAATTAAAATAGATAAGACTAAAGAAACTGAAGCTTAGAAGCTTTAAAACCTAGAGAAGTCCTAAAAAGTATGAGGGAAGCACCACCAAGGAACCATGTTACACCCTTAACCTATAGTGTGTCTAGGGATATGTGTGGCTAAATTATTGATTACATAATTTTCATATTATCTTATTTCATTTATATATGTTATTATTATGGCCAATTTATGGAATAACCATGACCAAGTAGAGTATATATAGAAGCTAGTGGTCAATTTTTTATCATCATATTGTGAATTCTACTCTTATTGCATTGTTGTGGAGGTTTCCCCATCAAAGTAAATTAATCATAATTATCAAATATTCTTCTCTTTTGTTAATTATTACTGAGGATTTAATTATTATGCTCTTAATTCTATGATATATTATTCCATTATTGTGATACATCTAAGCAATTTCATTATAAGAGGTATTAGAGCATCAATTTAGGCTAGTTTTTGTGGCATTATTTTTAGTACCTAGTGTTTTTATAATCATAAAATCCATAGGATAAAAAATACATAACTTATGATCCAAGAATATTTTAATTTTGTATCCATTACAATATTGTTCAAGGATTTTTTTATTAAAAAAATAGTTTGGTATTGTTTTTGTACCCTTATGCATATTAGAAGTCATTGGATTCATCTCAATGAGATGATCACAATATAGTAATATGTTGGTACACATTTTTGGGGCCCAAAACCCTCCCTCATATGGTTTGTGCATGGATATTCCTAACACTCATGAATGTGGGAAAGGTCAAGACACTCTAAAAATACCTCACAAGGATGAGATGGAGTCCTAAACTTCAAATCCATCAACTTATGAGGTGGTCCAAAAATTCATTAAGATATACAAATCTTGATGAGGAAGGTTGATATATATGTAGTAAAATGGGAAGTGGATTATATGAATAATCAATTGTCAAATTTGAGTGATTAGTTGACCACTATTGCAGTTAAAATTTTGTAGAATAATCCTTCATCACTCCATTCAATTTCCCCTAATTTGAATATTCACAACTCCAATACTAGTTTGAAAAACATTCTACCAAGGGTGGAAATGATCAATTTTGATGTAAGGATCCACTCATTTGGATCAATAAAATATAATTTTGTTTTGATCTACATTAGACCCTATGTGTGTAAAAGGTGATAAGGTCATCTCTCTATTTGGAACATGATCAATTCATTTAGTATAGGTAGTTATGTGATATTTTATTATATATTATTCCATTATTGTGAAAAATATAAGCAATTTCATTACAAGTGGTATTAGATCATCAATTTGGACTAATTTCTATGGCATAATTTTTAGGATTTAGAGTTATGAAAATAAAAAGAGTTGTCGGATTGAAAATACATAACTTGTGATTCATTAATAATTTATTTTTTTGCCACTACAATATTGTTCAAAGACTTTTTTATTAAAAAAATAATTTGGATTTTTTTTGCACCCTTACACAAATTAGCAGTCATTAGATTCATCTCAGTGAGAATATCATAATATTTAATATGTTGGTACACCTTTTTGGGTTATAAAACCCTCATTCATATGGTTTTTGTATGGTTTGTCTTAACACTCATGGATGTGGGAAAGGTAAATACATTCCAAAAACTCCTCACAAGAATGACACATAGTCTAAGATTTAAAATCTATTGATTTCTGAGGTGGTTCAACAAATTCATTAAGATATAAAAAAGATGATGAGGAAGGATGATCTTGATGTATTAAAATGGGAAAGGGATTATATGAATTATCAATTATCAACTCTGAGTGATTAGTTGACCATTATTATGACTTAACTTCTAAAAAATAATCTTCCACCACTCTAATCAAGTTATTCAAATTCAAACAATCACAACTCTAATACTAGTTTGAATAACATGTTTCCAAAGGTGGAGGTGTTCATGTTTTATACTAAATATCCACTCACTTGGATCAATAAAATATATTTTTTTATCTACATCAAACCCAATGTATGTAAAAGGTAATCATGGCATATTTCTATTTGGAACCTAAGTATTTCCTTTTGTATAGGTGGTTGTGTGATAAAAATAAAAATAAGGGTGCTCTTATTACCTAGTTAGTGTTTAATAAGGAGCTAAAAATGCACCATCATAACAAAGTCTTAGAAAACTACTTTAATTAATTATAAAAATTATGATAATCAGGTACCATTAAGGATTATTTTCAATAATTTTATAATTTATCATTACACATAGATGAAATCAATAAGAACAACACAACTAACATGTTCTTAAGGGGGTTTCAAGGATATCATCTAATTTGAGGTTTGCATGGTCAATCAAATGTCTATTTCTAAATCCATACCATTCACATGTTAGGCAAAGGAAAAATATTTGGTCAAAAGAAGGGCTTTCACTCATAGATACAAACTCAATTTCAAAACACCATCATTTCCAAAACCTACAAGATTATCCCTTAAAATTTTGAAAATAAGTGTGCCAAAGTGTTATGTTTTGGCTATGATAATATTGAAGTGTATAAAAGGACATAAATGTGTTGAAAATAAGTTGTTATACATTTAAGGATATAATTAATATGAAGAAGATGATTAGGTCTCAAGTGAGGGTATGGAAGAGATAGAGGAGGAATCTAAATATTTTCACCCTAATATCTCCTATCATGCCCTTTCAGGAATAAGTACTCCTCAAACTCTTAAGGTGGTAGGATTCCTTAAGAAACAAAAGGTTATAGTATTGATTATCTTAAGAATTAAACATAATTTCATCAATAGTAATTTGGCTACTCGTTTGAACTATATTGTTTATACAACTCCATAATTTAAAGTCATGATTGTAGATGATGGCATAGTTAATTGTTCTATAAAATACCATAGTATTAATATTTCTATGGGGGACTACTTGCTTAATTATATAATTTTTATTGTTCCCATGGATGCGGATGACATTTTTTGCGGGATTAAAATGGCTCATGACTTTGGGAACAATAGATATGAATTTACAATAACTATTCATGCACTTTCATTATGAAGGTAGGACATTTAAACTATAGGGATTATGGAAAAATTCCCCCTAATTGGTTAATCCATGTTAGATGATTAATATTATTGGAAAAAGGGATAAAGGATTTGTATAATGATTGTTTTCCATAGAAATTTATCCTAAAAATGTGTCTACACATCCTAATTTACAAATGATTCTTGATGACCACCCAATAGTTTTTAGCGTAATGTTAAAAATCCCACCATCAAGTAGAGAACATGATCATACCATAAAAATTAGTCTAGGTAGTAAAAAATCAAGAATCATACCATATAGGTATCCATATGCCCATAAAAGTTAAATTGAAGAGATGGTACTTGATATGTTAGAGGCATGTATTATCTGACGTAGCCAAAGTGAATTTTCATCCCTAGTGGTCATGGTATAGAAGAAGGATGAAACTTGGAGGATGTGACCTAAATACATAGAAATCAGTAAGTAAATCATCAATTCTAAGTTTAATATTCCAATAATTAATGATTTTTTAGATGAGTTACATGGTGCTATTTATTTTACCAAACTAGATATTCACTCTAGGTATCATCAAATTTAGCTCATAGATGAGGATATCCCTAAAACAAATTTCAAAAATCATGATGGCCATTATTAGTTAATGGTCATGGATTTTTGTCTAATAAATTCACCATCTACATTTCATATGTTGATGAATACTATTTTTGGGTCCTTTTTAAGGAAGTTTGTATTGGTGTTTTTTGATGATATCTTAATATATAACAAAACTTGGGAAGAAATTTTGAAGCATGTGAAATATGTACTATTAATTCTATAAAAACTTAAAATTTATGAGAAACCTTTCAAATTTTATTTTTAAGTCCATGAGGTGGAGTACTCAGGTCATATTTTTTCACATGAATGAGTCAAAGTCAACCCTAAGAAGATCAAAGCTATGATGAAGTGGCAAGTGTCAAATACCCTCAAGAACCTTTCATGTATTTTTGGGGCTAACATGTTACTATTTTATATTTGTAAAAAACTATGGTATCATAAAAAATCAACTCATAGGCTTGTTGAATAAATTTTAATTTCATTAAACTAACCCAACTACCTAGGCATTTGAGAAGCTAAAAGAGGCTATGTACACCACTCCAATTTTTATGACCCTTAATAATTATAAAATGTTTGTTGTTGAATGTGATGCATCAATATATGGTATTGGGGAAGGAATACCCATTTCATTCGAGATTCATCAAATCAAGGGAAAAAATAAGATCAATCCAATCTATGAGAAAGAGATGATGGCTATTACTCATGAAATCAAGTAAAGGAGATATTATTTGATGAGTAGACACTTTTAAGAAAAAACTAATCATGATAGTCTAAAATAATGTTTGGAACAATAATTATCATAATAATAATGACAAAAATGGGTGACTAAAATATTGGGATATGACTTTGAAACATTATATCATAAAGGAAAGAGAATGTGGTAGTAGATTTACTTTCTAGGATGGATGAATTAGTTGAGGCACTGTTATGTGTAATGATCACTTTGTTAAGAAGATTGGTTAGAAAAACAAGATCATAATGAGATAATGACATGGATAAATAGGATCTGATTCAAAATATTCAACATTTTTCAAGTGTTTTTGAAAAAAAAAAGTGGAAAGGGAACACATTATGGTATAAATATAGATTCTGTATATGTAAATATTTTGTCCTCAAACATAAGATCATTCAAGATCTTCATGCATATCCAGTAGCGAGAAATCAATATTTTTGAAGACATATCATCGAATAAATAAATATTTATATTGGGAAGGAATTAAGGGGGGTATATAAAAGTTTGTGAAAGATTGCATGGTTTTTCAATAGAACAATGGATGAAATATTAAGTCACGAGGTCTTTTGTAGCCATTATCCATCCCTAGCCAGCAATAGGAGGGGTTTCCATGGATTTCATTATAAGGTTTCCAAGGTTTTAAGGTAAAAATTAAATCATATTAGTTGTGTATAAGGTCACAAAATATGCTCATTTTTTCCTTATCACAACCATTTGTATCGAATACAATAGATTCTACTTTTCTCAATACAATTTAAAAGTTACATGGTACTCCCAAAATTAATGTAAGTGATCATGATCTTGTATTCACTAGTAAATTTTATATTAAGTTATTTACATGTTTGGGAAAGTATAAGGGTGGTACAACACTTCCTTCCATACCTCTTATAAAATATATCCCTTTATGTAACTTTATGGATATCATGTCCCATCCTTCAATTCATATTTAAAGGTGAAACCCAAGGTTTGATCCATGAAAAACACATTAAACATCAACATGAGATACTAACTAGTTAAAGGGAGAATTTAGTAATAACACAAAATAGAATGAAGCAACAAGATAATCAACAACATAGTGAGATAAATTTTTATATCAATTATTAGGTCATTTTTCACTTATATCCATATAATAAGATGTATTTGAAATAATATAAAAATGATAAAAAAACTTTCTCCTAATTATTATGGCCCTTATTAGATCTTGTAGAAAATTAGAAGTGTGTATTAAAATATAGATCTAATCAAATCCACTCACATACATCCAATATTTCATGTATCCTACTTGATTAAGGTCATTGGATAGATATTTTCTACCTAGACTTAGCTACCTAAACTAGATAAAGAAGACAGAGTCATTCTATAAACTGAGGAGATCCTTCACACATGGACTTAAAGGCTAAAAATAAGAGAGATTAATGAGTATTTAATCAAGTGGAAGAGTATAAATTTTGAATATGTAACATGGAAGGATGAAGCTTTCTTTAAATAATATTATGAGTTGATTCAATATTGAGGGAAAAAATTATTTCAAGGTGAATGACACATTACACCCTTAACTTATAATGTGTCTAAGGATATGTGTGGTTAAGCTATGGCTTACATACCTTTCATATTATCTTATTGAATTTCTCTATGTTATTAGTATGGTCAGGCTATGGAATAACCATGGCCAAGTATATTATATATAAGAGGTAGTGGTTAGTATTTTATCACCATATTGTGAATTTTGATTTTACTGCATTGTTGTGGAGGTTTCCCCCTTGAAGTGGCTCAGTCATAATTATCATGTATTCTACTATTTTATCAATTATTATTGTGGATTTGATTTTTATTCTCTTAATTAAGAAATATATTATTCCATTATTGTGAAAAATCCAATTGATTTCATTATAAACCATTCCTAAGAAGCAAGAAAATGCTATCACCATAAGCCAAGGTCACCAAGCAGCTAAAGGAACTTCAAGAACTAAATCAAGATCACTAATATAAAAAAATAAATGAAAATATAACCCAAGACATAATCCAAGGCTTATATAAGTCACTCAAACAAAAATGATCTAAGGAGATAAAATTAGGAGGAAAACCAATGACATCAATGGATACTCCAAATGTTATACCACTGATACCCACTAATATGGCAAAGAAATGGTACTCATCTCATATATTTTAATCATGTACACCCCTTATACTTTTGCAATTTTCATATCCTTACCCATACCTTTATTAATATTTTCATCCATGCTACATATGTTTACTATTGTTATATAAGTTAATGATTTATAGATTAAATAATATAGTTTAATTATTTATATGTGGATTTACTAATAATTATGTTTGATGCACTCACATGTATAAGAGGAAAAGGATTTATGAAATTTATAATAGCCTAAATTCATTTAATGTATAACACATTTAACCATTATGGTAAATGTAATTGTAACCATTGGCTAGTAAATCACCCATAATAATTAGGAAGCACCTATACCTCTTGTTTGTAACCACCTATAGCAACTACCTAAAATAACCCAAAATAAATTAATGTGTAAACAAATTTATAACCATGATAATTGGTGCATAGTTGGATCCATAAATGTGCTACAATTTAAGAATATAATTTGGTGCCATGAATCTAGGGATGAGAAACTTTAATATTATTTCTCCATTTTGGTTTTGTTATTATTGAGATGAACTATTTAATTTTTTGTATTGTTGTAACTAATAATGCGTTGTAGGATAGTCATAGACTTTTAGTTGTAACTATTGACTAATTTGACCATAAGTAAAATTAGGTCAACCCCCTATATAGTTAAAACTTGTTATAAGGTCTCCTAGGTAAAAAATGTGTACCATGGTTTTAATGAGGTCAAACATTATGTTAACACCCATATCATATTTGTTAGTTTATCCTAAGTCATTCTAAGGTCACCTTTTTAGTCATTAAATGAAATTTTATGATTTATACAAGAGGACAAGTGTTTAAAAATAATATCCAACATCCCATATGTTAGGTGCATGTCAGAGATGGTAGTTTTAAACTGACAATTATAGGTTTAACATGGAAAAGAGAAGATCAGATAGTTTTAGGTAGTTTTACAACCTGTAAAGTAGTTATGGCACATGGTAAGAATTAAAAAGTGTTTGTTTAGGTCCCCTTAATTCACTTTCATGCTCAAATATATTTGATATGTCCAAAATTACTAAAAACTAACCTCTCTCTCCCATCACTCTCTTAGACAAGCTAAAAAGGTCAACTAGTTTCAACATGGTACAAACAGGAGGAGGTGAGTTGATAAATTAATTTTTGTGGGTGATATTAGTATTTTTACACTATAAATTCATGGTCATAGTTATAATTTTGGTGGTTTGTGCCTCATGATCCATTTATAAGAGGGTTGGTGACTCTTTTCTGCCTACACATCCCTAAGACCTCAATTTTCCTTCTTTATTTGTATTGATATGAATAAGCCAAGTAATGTACATGATCTTAGAGAGTGTGACCATCATTATCATATGATTATCATTCTATTCTATACATGTGGATATCAATTAATGATCAAGACTATCTTATTTTGTTCATGGAGACTTTACTAAAGTTTGCAAACATTATTTTCATAGTTGAAAAGCTTAATCTCCTCCATTGGTCTTCAAAACAAAGGTAATGCATTTTATTTAACCTATCATGGCATGGTGATTAGTTATCCTTTAAAATATTAGTCTCAAGTAGCCATGGTTAATGGAGTGAAAATCTTAATACATAAGCATAGTTAGATTTCATTGTGATTATCACCTATAGTCAAGTGAAACTAGGAGTTAATTAGTCATGTTAATGGCACATGAAGGTTTCAAGATTATGAAGAGGATTATAAAGTGGAAATAGTAGGAAATATACATTTAAAGGGTTAGAAATTGGTTATGATATCAATTCAATATGCATAGTGTAATATCATGTAGATCTATAGGTAGTATCTATCAATGGTCTAAGTTTAATCTAATGAGGTCTGAGTAGTGTTGAAAGGTAGATGTTTGAGCTCATTTGAAACATTTAATTAAGTATAAGAACATATAAATCATCATGGTAACAATGGTGAGTTAATTATATGCATGTAGTCTTTAATCCATGTTTATAGGTTTAAAAAGTTACAATTGAGATAACTTACCTTAACTTTTCTAAATCAAGTTTTGCTCATACACTTGGTCTTTCCATGGTGAAGGGTCTTGAGGTCTAGATAGGCCTAGTAGTTTCCATCTTATAGCCCAAGCCTAGAGGTTAAATTTGAACATGATAATGTAGTTTTTTGATTAAGAGAGAATGTAGTTGAGTGGTTTCTAAGTCATATAGGTTTTGACTTTAGACACTCAGTAAATACTGTGTTGAGATGACTAAAGAAACCAAACTTGAAGTGACCTATAATAGTGAGTGAAACTATGGTATCCAAGCATAAGATGAAATAATATAGGTATATAATGACACTAGTGAATTTAAGATGGGACCAAGGGAGATAAACATAATACTTATGCCTAATGAACACCTATAGGAATCCCATTTTCTTGAGAGGAGTGTCTATAGTTTGATATAGTCACAGACGAGTTTTAATAAAGGAAAAATGTGAGATAAGAAGGTTGGATGAGATGTAAGGTGGATGGACATGATTTAAAACACTATAATAGTATTAATTTAAATATAATATTGTATTCATAAACTAATAAAATAGTTTAAATAAATGTTAAACAAATAGGATTTAACTCTACATGCAAATCCTACACACAGTTAACTCTATAAGTTAGTCTTGAAGAATTTGTGATCTTGAGAGAAATACAGAGGTGATATGGATATGAAACTTTACATATATGGTATTTATTGTCTAATATATCCTTCCATATCCTCAATTTTTAAATATGAATGGGGATATTCCCTCTATTTTATCTTAGATAGAGGGCACTCCTAGTCAAGAAAAGACTAAAAGAAGAGCACAAGATTGAAGAATGGAAGAAAAAGGGAATAAAAGGCATTATATAAAGGTTTGTATAGTTTTAATGAAGGTATAAAAATGTTTATAATCACTCATAGTCACTGTAAACCACTTAGAGATGATCATGGCCAATCAGACATAGTCATGCCTATTAGGCCTAAAACTAGGCCTAAACCCTCAGGGTGTCTAGTTCTACTTCCATGACCATATGAAATTTATAATCCCATTAATAAATTTAAGAGTAATTACAATTTTGATTTTAGACATTACTTTTTAGATAACTACACCAAGTTGGTCATTTTAACCCAATTCCTATTAGAGGTACCTAGAATGCAAGAGAAAGCTCAAGAGGCCATTTTCAAATGCTCATATCCATACGAATGATTACATGCTTCCTAAATCACTTAGGGAGAGTTTAATGGGTTCATGTACCTAATTTTTTTATAATTTGTTCAAAATACTGAAATCTAACTTTTATGAATAATCATTAACAGTCCAAAACACCTAAAACCCTCTCAAAACCCTGGTTTGGACCCAATGGAAAAGAAATAGATGGAGATGCATCTAGAAAGGGTAATTTGGTCTTGAAAATGTTTTTTAATTATTTAAGACTCTCTTAGACTCCTATAAACCCAACTTTTTTGTACTATCAATTGTATAGACAAACATATTTTAGGGTTTTCTACAAGTTTTTAGGTGTCTTATAGGTGTAGAGGGGAAATAATGAATGAGAATCATTGAGGGAGATCTGTAGAGACTTATATAACTCTGTATCCTAATTATTACCTTAGATACACATAGAAACCTCTATACTACATTGTTCACTATAGGCAGTCTTTGACAGATAGTGAAAATGAGAAGTAACTACCTAATAAGAAGATGAAAGGTATATTTTTGGATATTTTAAAGGTCTAACTCATGGATTATAAGTAAAATGGGTTCTATAAAGGTTTCCTAACACCTATTACATATGTTTTCTTAAGAAACTACCATTCACCTTGATGATAAATGTGAAAATACAGACATAGGGCTATTGATAATGACTACAAATGGTGAACATAATTGTTAAGAGGAAGGCTAATAGTTAGGGAAGTATATGATGAATATTATATATTTTTTTAAAATTCCCTAAGATATTGCATACATGTCAATAATTCCTATTTAAATTTCAAGGGGTCAAGAGATGCTTCATCATGAAGGCATTTTCAAGAGGGCTATTTGAAGTCTTTATGCCAGTTCGAAGAGTTTTTCATGATTCAGATGGACACTTGTCTAAGAATACCTTAATTGTATATTATACACTCCATTATATTGAAATGTAACTAGTTTACAATTCTTGAAACTTTTATTTGTGATCTTTCCACTTCCCTTCTTCTCTCTCCTCTCACATGCTCTATAAATGCAAGCCATTTTAACTTTTGTAAAAGAATCCACACCTGGTATGGTGAAGTGTTGCTGGTTTGAATATTGTATTTACCTTTGAAACAAATTTTTACAATATAGTTTTGATCTCATAAAATTCTTATCTAAGTGTGTGAAGTGGTACATAGTGAAATGCCAAGTGATTACTACCTATCCTTGCTTTCTCTTTACACTTCCATGTTTGATACAAATAGCTCTCCCTCTAATAGGTCACATGAAGTGTAGCTAGTGTAATATTCTATCTTTACATGTAATGAGTAGCATTAGTGTCTAAAATATGACCTAATTTTAAATCACCTTGATAAGTGCAATGCATATCACTTCCATGTTTGAAATACTTATGTTAGAGCAATCTAGGATGTTGAGACTAGTGTTGTCAGTCATGCTTTATAGTGAAAGTGTATGGTAGTATAGTGGAGATCATTCTAGTGTATCACCTCATTAGATTAGTTTACTTTCATGTTTATTTATATCTCTTTCTATTCAAGTAAGCAAATAGTGTAGGTGATAAGCTATCAAAGTATAATCTAGGGAGCTAGCCCTTAAACCTAGAGCTTTACCTCTACTATAGGCAACCCATAGGCCTAGAGGTATTCCAATGTTTCACTAAATTTAAAGTATGATTGAACAACCATATCCATGGTTAAATATTTAGTGAAAAATATAACCACTATAACTTATGAATCTTTGAATAAGCAACTATCTCCAATATATAAGGAGTAGAGATCAAGTTGTAAGCTAGTTAAAAGTTAGCTAGTTAGTGGAGTTAATAAGCTAATTTAGTTAGTATTTAGAATATTATATATATATTTTTAATTATGTTATATTAGAACTATTATGAAGTAAATATATTTTGAACAAGTAACTCACTTTTATGAAATTAGGGAATCAAGCTCCAATCTAAATGAGGTAGGGCCCACCAGCATGACTCTTGTAGACTAATTTATTGTATGTCATTATTAGTTTTATTTATTTATGTATTTATTATTTCATTTTGATTATGTTGTATGAATGTTTTTTGTTGGATTGGTACATAATGAGGATCAACTAGATAGGGTTAAATTCATGGAGATGAATCTATATGGAGTAGTGGAAACCTATATATAACTCACAAAATGGAAGAATCTTGTATTCACAACAAAAGTTGTATTAATGAGAATTCAACATTATTAAAAATTGTATAGGAAGATACATTATATAGTGAGGAATTAGGTCACAAAAAAAGGTAATTAACTCAACTCATAATTAAAAAATGATTTAAAGTACATTTCCCTTAATGACCTATTATTAACATAAGCAAGTTAAATTAGACCATGTAGATAAAACCCAGAGGGACAAAAGTCTACATCAATACCCCCCTTAAGTGTAGCATAGGTGGGTAGAATAATTGGTCCCTATAAAAAAGGCCTGATGAGGTAACCAATTAAATAGAGATGATCCCTTGAAGGAGGAATAAGACAAAATTTCTTGAACCCCAAGAAGAGCCCACAAATGAAAATACTTGTTCTTAGTGAAAGGTTTGGTGAATATATCAATAATTTTATCTATTTTATATATGTAGGGGAGATCAATGAATTCATCATGGATGAGGTCTCAAATGAAATGAATATAAATCTTGATATGCTTGGTTCATTGATAGAGGACCAAATTCATGTAGATATAGATTATGCTTTGGTTATCACAAAAGATGATTGTTGGTTATCAAAGCTATATCCCAAACTCAATGAGGATCCCCTGAAGATAAATAGTCTTAGTCGAAACATTAATAGTTACTATGTATTATAATTCTATAGAAGATAAAGCAATATAATTTTCTTTTTCTAAACTAATTAATCAGATTTGAACTAGGGGAGAAACTATAAATGGAAGTATATTTATGATTTTGAATATTTCTAGCCCAATTTAAATATGTATACCTAATTAAGTCAATGTTGATGTATGATCCATAGTGAATCCTAAAAATATGAGTATCTTAAACGTAGTGGAAGATCCACTTAGATAATTTTTAATGTAGCTCATTTTGTTCCTACATGAATCTTGAGACCATGACCACTACATATTAAATGCCAGTTCTAGTGTGCGTAAGGTAGATGAGACTAACAAAAATTTATCTATATGAGGTAACATAAATTAAAATATATGGGAAATTAGACTTAATATTTAAACTAGATATAAAAATAGTCAAATCTAGTTTATAGTCAACCATGTTAAATCATGCAAGCAAATCAAGAGCATAATTGGATCATGTAGTCATGATCCCAGAGTATGACTGAGAAATTTCAATCATGAGTAAGTAGTGTAACAAGCCCAAGTCAATCATTGAGAAATTATTAGATAAAGTAATTTTTACTATTTTGATGGTGGATAGATAATTCCTTGTGATCAATAGGTCATCCACATAGAGAACCAAAATCAATAGTGAATCATCCTACTACAAAATGTAAACATTCAGATCTAAATGGAATATGGTGAGCCCAACCAAAAGAAGAAAGGATTCCACCTTGTCATACCAAGTTTGAAGATATTATTTGAGGCCATATATATATTTATAAAGATTTAAAACTAAGGAGGAATATTCCAAAAATCCTTGTGGTTACTCCTTGTTAATTTCCTCTTTGAGGTCACCATATAGAAAGACACTCTTCACATCCATTTGATGAACATCCCAATGATGTGTTGCAAAAATGGTCAGAGTAAGTGAAATTGAGTTCATTTTAGTAATTAGGGAAAATATCTCATTGTATTTAATACTAATAACCTAAAAAAAACCCTTTGATACCAAATGTGCTTTGAACTTGTCTACATACCCATCTGCTACAAACTTTGTTCGATAGATCCACCTACATTAAAAAAGTTTTATTCTCTTAAGAATTTAAAATAAATACCAAGTGTTTTTATTATTCAAAGAACTATACTCATCTTCCATATATCTATCCCATGAAAGATTTCCTAATGCCTTAGCAAATAATTTTGGATTAGAATCAAATGCATTGAAATCACATGGGGCATCCTATAATTATGAACAAGTTTTCCTATTGTCTGAGGGATCTCCAAACCATTAGATAACACTTTATAGTGTCTATATATCCCAAAGAGGACTAGTGAATAGAGATTTAGAAAGAGATTCATTGTTCTATAAAGATATTATAGGATAAGGGTAAGGGGAATCCTCATCACTACTCTCATCATCAAAACCAAAAAAAGAATCTAGATCATTAGGAAGTTGCATAGGTATATCTGAATCATTAGAACTATCATCAAATCATAGTGAATATAAGGAAGGGAGAGAGGTGTCAAGTGTGGAGTTTTAAGTATCATATATAAAATGAAAACTCCTTTCAATGAATGACTCATGAGTGGTGGGATGGATAATCTAATATCCCTTGACACCATTAGGATATCTAATGAAGATGCATGATTAGCTCTGAGGTTTAATGCCTTACATTTATTATTTAGAATGTGGACCATAATAGGTTAATAAAACACTTAAAAGTGCCCAACTATGGGTTTTTAACCACTCCAAGCTTCAAAAGGAGTTACTCCCTTCAATTATTTGAGAGGAACTTAGTTTTGGATGTAATAAGCATAATTGATGGCCTCGACCTAATACTAAGGTGAAAAACACTTGGAGTGTAACATACACTTGGCCATTTCCTTTAAGGACCCCTTATTACACTCTAAAACTCCATTATTCTAAGGAATATATGGAAATGTACATTGTATTATAATCTCCTTTGGTGTACAAAATTTATTAAAATGTTTACTTACATACTCACCACCATTATTGGTGCATAAAATATTGATAGATTTACCTGATTATTTTTATACAACTGCCTTGAAGTCTTGAAAATAGTCAAAAACCTCTAATTTCTTATTAATAAAATACACCTATGCGTACCTAGAATAGTCATTGATGAAAGTAAGCATGTGCTTTTTTTTATTGAATGAAGGTTTTAGAAATGGACCAATAATGTCACTATGAACAATCTCTAATATTTGTTTAGATCTACATGATTTGACATTGTCATACTTATCCTTTGGATAATTACTAAGTATGCAACCCTAGAAAACTCTATAATAAATTTTATCTCATGGACACCCTGAAACCATGTCTTCATGACTGAGTTTCTCTAAGTAGGGATAATTGAAATGGCTAATTCACTCATGCCATAACTTACTCATCTCATCTGAATGAGTGAGAAATGTAGTAGAAGGTTAACCAAGATAAAAATGTGAGAAAGTATACAACTTGTATTAGTGATATGCTTTCCCAAATGAAATAATGGATTAATTTTTAGCTTCCATAATAACCACATAATTGGGTGTGAACACAACTCTCTTGCTCAAATTAATGTAAGTGATATGGTAAACAAATAGGAAATTGGTGGGTGAAGAGGGAACACATAAAACATCATGAAATGTCCCATCATTCACTTTAATTTATCCACTCCCACTAAATTTTGTATAAGTATCATCACCCAATATGATGGAAGTCATAAAACAAGGCTCTAAGGATGTAAACATGTCATGTGATAAAGTCATGTGGTGTGATACACCAGAATCAATAACCCATGTCGAAGGCTAGGATGTAACTGTAACAAGTGATTTTCCTTTATGTTTTCCCTTATTACTATTTTGGCCTTATAAGACCCATATATTAATGATATATGAGTGGAATAATTAGGGACATTGATATTATGCTTCTTGAGCATTTTTTTAGTTGGTCAATCTGTTTATTCATGCATTTGAACTCATCATGCCCATATTTCTTGTAATGGCCACATGTGAGTCACTTTTTCTTAGGTTTCCCATTTTAAGAAGTCTATTTTGATTCTTTTGGCTTATAATCATATTTTTTCACCATTTCATTACTCTAGGTCCTTTTTGTTCTATTTCTTCTCATTACTACTAGAAGAATTTTTTTTATCATGACTCACAAATAAGGCATGAGATTTGGAGGACTTTAGTGTACCCATTTAAATGAGCTTGTCTTTCTCTTTAGTCAAGTCTACAATAAAGTAATCCAAGGATGGAATTATCCATGTATCTCTAAGGGCATTCTTGGTGGCATGGAAGGTATAAATGAATACATAATAGTAAGATTCCAATTTGGAAAGGATGGAAAGAATCAATTGATCACCCTTTTTGTCAATTCCACATAGTTTCAACTATAACATAAGTGATTTTAACTTTGTGAATAAGTCTTGTATCATATCAAATTCACCTGGGCCCAAAGTAATGACCCAATTCTCCAACTCATGACCCCTCATTTCATCTTACTTTCTAAAGAGTTTATCTAATAAATTCCATAATTGATTTGAAGTTGTTTCATATTTGATATGAAAAATCAAGTTATAAGAAATATATAAGCACAATAGAATTAATTTTTTGTCACTTTATTTGTACCACTTCAACTTCTCTACATCATGTATCAGTTTAATTTTTGTACCCATCATGATTTACACTTTAACTTTCCACTCATGATAATTGAATAGGGTAAGAAGTGGAATGAAATTGAGATCAATTGTGCATAAAATAAGTATTTTTTGAACTATGTAAGCTATACTAATAATATGACACCCCCTAAATATACATAGATTCAAATTGGCAATGCATGAGAATAAAACTAATGCGAAGAGCTTAGAAAAAGATTCACTTTATAAAACTAGCAAATAAAAAGTACCAATGGGTTTAAAGTTATGTTTAATTGAATTTCAATATTGTAAGGTGATTCTCTAATTTTTAAAATTTTAAGAAAAAATAAGTGTTTAAAACTTATAATTGGGTGTTAGATTTAAGCCCCCACTAGTAGATATCCAAATTTAATCTCCCTTCATGTGACCATACCATATGATTATGAGGTTAAGTGGTAGGATATATGCCTTACACCACCATACAATTTTTTATGGGGTGATTTCACCATTATTAGGTTCTATTAAGGGTGATTGTACCACTATTAAGTTTTATCAGGGGTGTTGGCCCCACTATCAAGGTCCATGAGTCATGTTGGCACACCTATCAAGGTTTTATGGTTGTGTTAGAAAGCTATTAAAGGTTTACCAAAGGTTATGCCATGTTGGTTAGGGTTTTTAGAGGTACTAAAACATTATTCAAGGTCTATTTAATTTGTTGGCATGATGTTTGGGGTTCATCTAAGGTCTCAGGACCTGATGGGTGTGCAACCCTCTAAAAAAGGTCATTAATTACATGTCATAAAATAAGGTCATTTGGGAATTTGAATCTAGGGTTTAAGTACATATAAATTTAATGGTGTTCATTTTTTATCTTAAAACTCCAATATATATATATATTTGCATGGATTTTAGAAAAACCCACCAAATCCTAGAAAATTAAAATTAGTGAAAAACCTAAACAAGTTAGCATGCGGTATCTCACAATAAAATTGATGGAAATCATTTAAAAATATATATCTGATATCATGTCAAATTATAACATAATGAGGATCAACTAGATAGGATTGAATACATGGAGATGAATCTGTATGTATTAGTGAAACCTGAAAAATAACTCATAAAATGGAAGAATTTTATTTTCATAACAAAATTTGTATTAATGAGAACTCAATATTAGCCAAAAAGTGCATAGGAAGATAAATTATATAGTGAGGAGTTAGGTCACACAAAAAATTAATTAACTCAACCCACAATTATAAAATGACTTAAAGTACATTTTCCCCAATGACCTATTATTAACATAAGCAAGCTAAATAAGACCATGTAGACAAAACCCAATGGGAAAAAATTCTACACCAACATTTTCATATGTGTATAAACATTATACCATTATTTACATTTAATTAATTTGGTGTGGGAAAATTCCCCAAAAAATATGATTTACCTTTCATGCTATTTCTCTTTTTTGTCATATCCCTTTCATGCAAAGTGTGCTTTTAATTCCTATATTTTCCCTTAGTCAAGTGTGTTTCAATTACAAACTCAACATTCAATAGAGATTAGTGTCACCTATATATTTTCAACATATTACCAAAGTATTCTAAATAAACCAAGTGGCTAGCCCTATGGAGCACATATTTTGGGTTATACGTACAATGATTGGACTGTGTTAGTTAAATTGAGGAGTTAATTTTTATCATCATTTCAACCCCATTATTGGTGAAGATGTCAAGTAATATAATATTGATAATGTTGGGTTAGGTAACTGCTCTCATAAATTAGTTTATTTCTTTCTTAGATTAATTTCTTGCTTTCTAGATTAATTTCCTACTTCATAGAGTAGATTTAATTTCTAAAAATAGGTATTAAAAGATCAAATATTCCCATATTTCATTGAATAATATAAATTGGGTTATCTCATATCTCTATTATATCTCTAAATGATATAGTATTGATTATGTATAATCATTTCCCCCCTAAAAATAGATTAACTTTATCCAGGTGAAAGCAAATGGTTGTTAAAAGCAAAGTTGGGGGAGCTTCGGTTGTAGATATTGGTAATGATGATGTAGGATAACTTAAGAGTGTGTTATCTTATATATACCAAGAGATCAAAGACCTCAAATATAGAATTAATGAGTTAGAGGAAAAGACAAAAAATTGAATGCTTCAACTAGAGTAGATGAGCAAGATGTTGGACATGATAATGAGAAAATATTTGCACTTATTGGAAAGACCCAACCTAAAAAATCCATATAAAAATATAATGGTATAGGACTAATTCATAATGTCTACATAAAAACTTATTCATATAGACTAGCTTTTATAAATAGAAATACATGCACTTCTTGAAGAAGACCAATCTACAATAGTTTATTCAACTCTTGTTGGTAAATAAGATCAGTTCATAGTAGATGGTATTGCAAAAAATTGATCTATAAATAATTCTCATACATTCATTGGTAAATAATTATGGCTTATAAATATTACTCATATGTTAATTCTTGAGTCTGATGAAAGCAACTGGTTTATAGCAATCATATCTACAACAACATATGAGTCAGTTGGTGAAAAATAACCTATAAAACTCACTAATAGTTTTTAGATTTGTTTATCATACACATAATAATATAGGATAACCACTTGTGACACTTTATTCCATATAAACACATAAACATGTTGAATAAGGATGACATGTAGAAATCATTTATATGGAAATGTTTGTATCTATTAAATAGGAATGAACTATAATAATTAGATGTGCACCTGGTTGTGAGGAAAAGTGTTGACCCCTGAAATAGGTTAAGTAATAGATAAGAACATGATTTTTAACTTCAAATGAGTTTTACACCACTATATGATAGGTGTTTGAAATAAAAAACACATAAATTTCATGCACATCTTGAAAAAAATACTAGTAAATCATATGCTAGTTGTTAAAACCATGCCAATGTGTGTTACGTGAAAAAGTAGTAGTGTGAGATGATAAATTTGAGTAATTGATTATGACTTGAAAAATATATCAAAACCACCTAAATATACAATCTAATTCTTAAATTTAGATCCATTATACTATGATTCAATCAAAATCAACATCTATAACATCATTATAAAATCTAAACCTAATTGTTCTAAACAAGATTCAAAAATAAAAGACTAAATGACTATAGATTACTTACAAACTCAAAATTTTAGTGTGATATTTGACTTGATTCAAGACATGGATTAGAGAATTATTTTACAAAATACCAATGGATTATGATCAATATATTGGCATGGAAGCTCGTGAATTTTATAGTTAAATTTAAATTGGAGGATTGGATAGATTTAAATAGAATAAGTGGATGGAATAAATGGGAATTAAAAATTCCCAAGAAACCTCTAGATTTAGAGGTTTCTAGAGAAGATACAAAGAATAGAGGAGGATTCATATAATTTGAGAATTCTATAATCCATTAGGATCTAATTAATATTAGTAGGTTGTTATATGAGGTGATTAGATGGGTGATTAAGAACTAGGGATGTAGGGGATCCTAGGAATAGGCTAGGGTAGGTTGGATTGGAATTTTAAATTCTAACATAATGGATAAGTTTGGTTAGAATAAGATTAAATGATAAATTACATATTATAAGAAGTATTAATTGACTTTTGGGGGGATATAAGGTTAGTAGATGAAATACAAATAAGGGGTATAGTAGAAAAATGACTATAAGGGGTGATATTAGGATAAAATTAGAAGAGATGAATGAGATTAGATGAGATAGGTGAAATTAGTGTCTACTAATAATAGTATTAATGATGAGGGATTAGGTGAAAAAAATTATATGCATAGAGGTAGGGCCAATTTTAAAGTATCCAATTGGACCCATGACCTAAATATATAATTACAAGGGAAAGTGACAGGTAGGTTGGTTGACTACAGGCCTTGACATAGCGTTATGGTGGTATGATGATAGATGATGTGGTAATTGGCCTCACACTAAGTTATAATTTAAAATATGTCATTGGGGGAAATTTTTAAATGTGTGTATATTCTCGTAGGGGAAAAAAAGGCAATAAAATAAGATGAAAGGATTGCCAAAGATAGGACCATTGGTAAAACCACATAAAAATAGATTGAAATGACCATTGGAGAGGTTACTAGAGAGGTGAGGATAAATCAATCAAAAGAAGAAAGGGAAGTTGAGAACCAAGTGAGGGATATCAGATGATAAAAAATAGAAGAGAGGAATCCATATAGAATAAGAGTAGATAAATACAAGATAACATTGGATTAGGGAATCTAGGTCCTTGCTTTTGGGATTGAAGACTATAAATATCGAGACCACTTAGGTTATAAGCCCTAATGTAATGATTGTTGTTGATTAATAAAGTTATCTCTTATGTATTTAAGAATATTATATGAATGTTAATGGATAGGTTGATCTTGATATTATTCTATAAAATTTGTAACTAATGTATCCCTCTTCCCTTGAGACTCTTCCCCCTCAATCCCATCATTGACATTGAAGGTTTCTCCCCAATCACACTCTAACACCCTATTCTATACAAGACAAACCACCACTATATGTAACTACCCCAAACCTATCTTTATTCCTATCTCTCCATCCTTAGGTGAGTGTGTAGGGATTGTTACTTTCATGATATTTCAGCATAAGGAGATTATAATGGCAAGTATGTGAATGTGGATGTGGCTTTAGTTAACTAGAATGCCAAAATTTTATTATCATTATCAGGACCAATTGCATTTTATTACTATAGTGGTCTGAAGAAGATGTATTTTAATAAGTTATTGGATATTTGGTTAAACCTCCTCACATGGCTGATTTGTGAAGGAAGTTGGTGTAAGTCTAACTTACATAGTGGTAGAATGTACCTTAGGATGAAAGGCCTAGGTAGTTATGAGCTCAAACGGAATCAATATGATGAGAATCACTAATGAATAATGGTTGGGATGTATCTTAGGGAGTGATACATATTGACTCAAGATATTCCATGAGGACAAATAGAGTTTGAGAAGGGAATGAGGATGACTCTTGCATAGTATAAATGCACTTCAGTGATGAAGAGGTGATCACCAATGATTAATAGTGATATTTAGAAGGAGAAGTTATAATATCTTTGAGAAAATATAAATATGAAGAGTCTAATGATGGATCACTTGAGCCCTAGGAATATCATGCCCAAGTTCATCCAGACTTAGATTTAGATGAGGATTTACAATACACCACCAAGTTAGAAGCATTACCAAATTTGTTTGCCAAAGACAAAGAAATAACCTGTTAGAACACATTTTCCCATACCCCCTTGTTAAGGGAGGATTTGAAACCATGAGCTAGGGTGGATTCCATGAAGTAAAATATTTTACCATTGGAGATAAATAAGTATCCCTAGACTAGTAGCCTATCCCAGGGAGGAGTAGAAGGCATTAAGATATTGAGATAGGACCTCAGGCATCCTAAAAAACTAGGATAAATACTCCATAAGGACTGACCACACCCATGCCTATTACTAAGATATAGTAAGGGACACCCTTGAATCCTCCTAAGTACCAAAGAACTAAGAGTGATAGGGACCATGTTCGCAAGTGTGAACTTATCTAATGAGCAAGGGGTATTACATCCCAAAGAATAAGGTATCCTAATTTTATACCATGTTAATGGAAATATCACATATGGTACATGAAGATATACCCCATGTAGACCATTTTCACTACTTGAAGGATGAATTCCTGAAAGAGTTTGATATTAATAAGTTTGAGTAACATAAAAAAATTTCACTAAAGAAGATCAAATAGGAGTTAAATAAAGTGTTAATTTTTATGATGCTAGGTTTAAAAACTTGATTTATAAGTTACCCTATGTGCTACACCTAGTAAAACATGTTTAATAATTCATAGGAGGGCTATGTGTCCCTATTTAGTGCACTCTTGTAATACAGACATTTGATAAACCATAAGAGGTGTTGGAGGCCACATTTTACATATAGATGGATGGTACCATGGGAGAAATAACCACTATATACATAGTAGCATATGTATATACCATGGAGATGATGCTGAAATACATTTTGGTCAAACAAGAAGAAGGTAATGCCTTGGTTTATGGTGTATTGATTACAAAGAACAATGGCATAATCAAATAAATTACACTAGAAGAAACATCCATGCCTTAAATATCTCCTATAAAGTCTACTACATGAGCCATGACACCCTCTTGTTCCCTCTTATACAATGCAAAAAAGAAACTAAAAAGTCTTTATATTATAAATTTTGTAGTGCCTTCACCTATAATACAAATAATTATCAGGTGATAAATGAGTTCCATAGGTCCCAAGAGTGAAACATGCAATAGTTTTGATAGGACCCTTAAGGTATGGGAAAGAGAACTTGGGTTATGGTTATACCCTGCAGTAGTATGACATGAGGAACCCAAATTGAGGTTGAGGTGAAGTCATATTTCCTTTGTGATACTACTACAAGCATGGTTAGACTTCCCATAGCATCTCATGTGTGCTTATTATCATGGTATGCACATGATTGAGGACTACCTAGACTTATATGCAAGGATAATATATAAGTTTTAATAAACAATTATGATATCATAATCTAATATGCATAGAATTCATGGATATGAAGGTGATGAAGATATAGGAATAATGGGCATCAGTTATAGGCCTTGGTCTATCCCAATGAACTGGTGCTCTAAAATGAAACAAGGACACATAATTCACCCCAAAGATAAAAATATACAACTGTAAACTCATCACTCACTTTCAATAGAGTAGTGAATGGAATTATCTATATTGAAGTTTTGAGTCACCTTAAACATAATCTAGAGGTTATAGATAGAAATTGACTAGGGCCAACAATACCAAGGCATAAGCCATTGGTGTATTAAGTAATGTTGACATCAAGATTAAAGATTGCAAGTTTAGTGCTAACTTTGAGGTGATCAAACTGGTAGAAGAATATAATTATAATTCATTACTTGGAATAACCTAGTGCTATGAAAATAATGTGTAGTTATGTTTCAAATAGTTTCACATAAGTATTTATAATTATATCAAGCACATGATGATCCCATTTACCATTGATCTAGGGACTGTGTAAGTTACACTAGTTTATCCCTCTCATAATCCCTACTCATGTGATGTTGATATATGAATATAACCCAAACATGAGTGTGATAAGGATGTTCAATAATGATGTAGGGTAATATTATCCAACCCCTAATTTAAACTTGTACACAACACACATGGCTCAAAATTAACTTTCTTACCCCTAAATATGTTGAAATTATGTGAAAAGATGAGAACTAAAATAATGCAACACTCCCATTCCACCCAAAACTAGACCAACTAGACTTGACTAGTGCAAGTTTCAAAGACTCTATCACCCATAGCTCATGCCCAAAAGAATAAATCTCATGTCAATAAACAAAGAAGATTTTATCAAGTGCCAAAATTAGGAAGGGTAGCATGTGAATTGTGCCCCTCTATTATTACCATGGCATCTAGATGACTGTAAAATAGACTTCACGCTAGTACCAACATGCCCCATTACAAGCACTAATTTAGGTATCAGATTTTGTATTATGATGAAATAAGGTGTTTTGTGCCATTGTGTAATAAGGCTTCCTTATCTATTAATCTATCCATTTTTGGTGGTATAAGCTATTTTTGGGTAATAAGATGCACTCAACTCTTAATATCTAATTGGGTGAGTCAAGTGGGGACTTTATTTGGATATTCTAAATTCTAGATGTCTATGAATCTTTGTTTTAAGCACCATAAAATTATAAAATTAATATTCACACCACCAAAAATAAAGATTACATCAGCACCTAAATAAACACATCTCAATTTAGCATTGTACTAGGAAACCAAACATAAATTTTAGTGTGGGGTAGGCTATGGTGCCGAGAATAGGGGAAGCAAGGCATATGATGAAGATGTCTAGAATAAAAATGCACATGAGGAGATGTTAATAATCACATAGAAGAAATAATATAATGTGGAAGGAGCTGGCCTATTAACCAAGTCAAAGAGATAAATAGGAAAGGATAGGTGTCACATTTGTGTAAAAGGAATAACTTACAACCAATTATCCAACTCAATGAAGAGAGGATTGATGATGACTAAGATAATGTACATAAGGATTGACATGATATAAGATTAGATATGAAATTATTGATGTTATATTTGAGTGGTGATGGAAATGACTCAGCTAGGGAAGGACAAGTGTGAGAAGGATCAAAACATGTGCAATATCTACCACCTATTAAAATTTAAAAATTTAAAAGCATGACTTGGATAAGCTACCATATTCATAGGAATAAATAGGTGGTAGTATGGACAACTGTCAACCTATCTATTGGATCAACTAGTCACTCTTTTTACACATATATGTATTTAGATATATGGAAAATGGTACAAATTTCCAAATTAGGAGTAAAAGTAGAAGAGACTATTGATTACTTAAAAAGGTAGCCTTAAGAGGCTTTCTTCTAGAGATATAATAGATAAATCCAAAGATATATGAGGAAGGATGAAATTAGACTAAGAGGGTCAAATATTTGGAGGTTAGATAGAAGGATACAAATTCAAGTAGCCAAATACACCACACTACCCTTTAGATATGGATTATTTGGTTTCATGAAGGCTACATAATGAAATATCCCTTTATGTCAGGATACTAGAAGAAAAATAGATACCTATAGATAACATTAAAAGGAAAAAGGATCTTATTGGCTAAAGGTAAGAGCCAAGTGGAATATGAATCAAGATAGAGTGATGGTCCTCCATCATGTGTAGATGAGTAGAGGCTAGATTACACTAGATAATATGCAAATGTCTTAGGATGAGCCTACACTTGAACCCATCTTGGATCAAACCACATAACATCATGATGTTGACAAGTGAAGCTCAGTACCAATAGGAATTCATAGCACCATAAGTGTACTAATATAAAATGTCATTTTAGTGTAATGAGTGTCACTTGAGACCACCTTATCCTTAGCTTAGCCTTATACTTATCTTAGGGTCTCTCTTGATCACCTTACATATTTTATGTGAGTCTAACCCATTTCAAGATATGCCAAAATCAACATTGAGCCTTCACTTAGGCACCTAAGTCCCTTTTTCACCCATTCATTCCATGTGGGCATTAGCATAACCCTTTAGACTATAACACACTAAAATATTGGAAAAGGGGCATCGTTATTATCAATTAGATCTTTTCACCTCCAATAGATATCTTTCTATTTCTCAAATCACCTTAGGTTATACTAGACCCATTTCATGTCTCAAAAATCACCAAAATTCTATATATAGACCACTTTCATTCATTTATCACCTATGTAGAAATTAGATGCAAATACTCACAAATAAACTAAAAAATAATTATGCAAATCAAGGTCATTAATCCCAACACTACCCTAATTATGTATACACCCTAATAAAATATACCAAATCTTAGACTACTAAAATTTCTAGTCTCGAGTCATACTCAAATCACCACTCATAGTAGCATTCACTTGCACTTACACCAACACTTATATTGGGAGAAATACATCAAGGTTGATCCCCTTTAAAAGTATTGGTATGTAGACAACAATCAACACATGCGATGTTGAGGTCATGTATAGCCTACCCTACTAATGCCACTCTCTTTTAATTGTGCTTCTCAAAAACCATAACAAACATGGATGCTTAGGGTTTTGCATTAAAATTTTAAAAATGGGAAACATACAATGATGTAGCATTCGGTCATATAGGCACATGCTTCTTAGAACTAGGTGAAGGTCGACCTAAAAATTCATTGTCTCTGATGCATAAGGACATTAACATGACATAAAGGAATTATCATGGTGTAATATTAACCAGAGGACTACATTACTATCCAAGAGGGTTTATGACACCTATTTACTATTGTGACACCTTTTACTATTCCTATATTAGTTTCCAACCTACCACTTATTTGTCTTAGTCAATTTTTTAGCTAAGTGCACCTTTTCTAATTCATTACTTTTATAAAATAGTAAAATAAATCAATTTGGTATAAATAAGTGACTATTGATATTTCTTTATTTATTCCCTAATTTATTATTCCAACACTTTAATAACCTAAGGTTTTTCATTCCATAACTCAAAATAGATAAATCATTTGGTGGACCCAACTTAATTCAAACATATTACTTAAAAACTTAGTGTACCATTAGGGTTTCCATTTTTATTTCAAAAAATTACTCAGTTTTTAGTTTTTAGCCTTTCATCATGCTTATCATGATGGAAGCCATTTTATATCTTTGGTACAAAATTTGGTGGTTTTTTTTGCATGACTATTACCTATCATTCTTATAATAATGCACATATATGTTACTCCTATCATAGATCACATTAGAACTTAGTTTAATCCACACATTGGTCCACCCCCTCTTGATCTCCCATACCATGGAGAACATTATTTCATGGCTAATTTTGAGTTACCTCTAGTTACTACTCAACAACAATGAACTTAGAGACTCCTTTTGTTCCTCTTCGACCTAGACTTGTTGACTACCTTCACTCACATCCTACCTATACTACTTGCCCATGGTAAATAATAAATCCTATAGTTTGAGCTTTTACTAGATGAAATTAGATGCTTCCTTAGCTTATAAAGTAACACCATAATATCATGATCCCCATCATCCCAAAACTAATACAATGGGACCTACATATCAGCACAAAGCATATGACATTGTGGATCAATTGAAAAATGCACCAATTAATATTTTATATTATAATTAATTCAAAAGGAAACCATATTTAAAGATATTTTTTTCAAACATTCAATCATACATCTTTTCCTTGTGATACAAAGATAACTTATTTTATATATATTATGAACACTATTGTAATATTTGGCTAAGATAGCCTAACAAGATTCTAAGGCCTAATGGAAGCATTCTTATGTTAGAGAATGAAATTGAAAATTGTATTATATCAAGGAATGTAAAAAAAATATAATGTAATGGATTGATTCAAATAGAATCAATGGTTCCACATTACTCCACATTATACATTTTATATTATATTGTTTCACATTGTATATTCCATATTACAAATACACTACTAGAGTTCTCAATAAATAGGAAAGAGAGAGTCAGGTATATAACCCATAGTGGGTATGTCAACACTATGTGAACCACCAAAGTGGGATACAAAGTGGTAGACAACCCATAGTGGAGTATGGTTTACTTATAGTATTGTGACTACATGTGCACTAAACACATGTGCACATAATTACCATCTAATTATGCACTAAACATATGTTTACACTATTAAATCCGAAGTATGATTAAAGTGAAGAAGTGTGAAAGGAACCCAAAGGTAAAACTAGTTTGGGTTTAGAACCCTTTTCAAACCAACACCCCCACATAAGTGCAATTTAGAAGGAAATAAAACTAAATATATATAAAAAATAATGGGTCCTGACAAAAAGGCTTGATGAGGTACCCATGTACAAAATGATCCCCTCAAGCACAAGATATAAGGAGAAAACCCATAGGAAAAAAATCATCCCTATGAGAGGATGATGAGATAAGGTCAAGTGTCTCTCTCTAAAGTATTTTTGAAGCCGAGTGTCCCTATGGATGCTAATCCATCTTATCAGAATGCATGGATGTCAAATTGCTACAACTACCAAGTGATGTAGGAAATGATTTTGAATACACAGATAATTGAAATCAAACACTAGATACCAAGGCAATGGATAGTGGAATAAACCCAAGGAATCATTACCTAAATATCCCCCCTCAATGCTAAACTAGGAGAAGGTAATAATGCATGTCTTTATTGATGTAGCTGGTGGAAGTGGTGACAAGTGAACACAAAGATTATGTCATTAAAAAAATTCATCAAGATAGGAATAAGTAATCCAAGAATTAATGTCTCTAGAATGTGTTTGGAGAAAATATATCACAAACCCATTAAAAAAACCAAAGATAATTGAGAACAACGTGAATCCAAAAACTGTACGAGTAGACAAAACCACTACTCAAAAATCACCCTATGAATATTGGTATATGCCAGAATATCTTTGAAACTATCAAATAATTTCAATAGGTGATTGAGATGTCTAAGATAGCATCAAGAAAAATATGATAAAAATAGTGAAAAAGTATGCAATGATGAGATCACACACACATAAACACATGCTATGGTATTATCTCAATGCAACTGAAAGAAACACCAATGAAAATGAGACATGTAATAGTATTCATATAGGTTCTACAAAATAATGTTCCTAATAATATACAACTTATAATGGAGGAATCTATTTTGTCATGAGAAAAATTATAAAAAAAACTTGAGGTGCTAAGAAAGAGGCCTTGAGATCTCTCCATTGAAGAATACAAGGCACTAAAAAATGAGCCTTAAGGAGATATGAACTCTGTAGAAGTGCACTGAATAGAGGATGGTCTAGTTGAATGTGAGTATGTCAAAGTCATGATAATTACAACTGGGCATGTAGACTAAATAGGAACACTGATGTGGAAAAAGAGTTTTTCCATGAGGTGGTTGACCACTTATTAAACCAGACCTCACTCACTGGGATTCATCAACAAAAGGATGTATTGTAGAGGGTATAATTAATTACCAACATGGGTGACAAAATGAGGTGGCCACTTGTATAATTTTATTTTTGGCATGATAAATTTTTTTCAAAAAAACTCAAAGTGCAATTTTATTTTTATGCGAGAAAAAATAATGAAAAAACTCTTTTTTTAATATTTTTTTAAATATGTGAGAAAAAATTTAAAAAACTCACATTTTTTTACTTTAAAAAAAAATATATGTGTGAGAAAATAAATAATATAAAACTCACATTTTTTTAGTGGTGAGAAAAAATAATAAAAAAATCATTTTTTTAAACTTAAAAAATTTCAATTTTTTCTTTGTAATAATAGTTAGTAAAATTGTGATAACTTTTGTGTTACTACATGAAATTCAAAATTTTAAATTGTTATGGAAAACTAAAAATCCATCACAAAAAAGACATTTTTTTTAATATGATAGTTTATAGTTATAAATATAAAAAATGTTGTGTTGATTAAGAAATTTAAATATGCATTTGTAAATGGTAGATCTAACTTCAAATGTCCAACTAGGACAAAATAAGAGGTAGATCTGACTTTATCACACACTATAGATACAATGGAGAAATTATATTTTTTCCATGAAGCTCAAAAAATGTGTCTATAATAAAATACACATAAATAATAAACACTTCCAAAAACTAGAATTTATTTCACACCTTTATGATTCTTAGGACCACCTAAAGAGGATGAAAAAGAAGAACATACTCAGTATGGAAAGAATATGTCCTAAGAGTCTACCCCAATGATCTTCACCCACTCTAATACCATGAAATATTTGGATAAGATAGTGTAATAGGATTATAAGGCCTAATGGAATCACTCTTATGTTAGAGAATGAACTTGAAGAATAAACTATATTCTATCAAAGAATGTAAAAATATGCAACACAAATGCAATGGAATGCATTGATTCAATTGGAATCAATGGTTCCATATTGTTCCATATTATACATTACATTATTTCACATTCCATATTCTATATTAAAAATGCACTACTATAGTTCTCAATATATAGGAAAGAGGGAGTGGAATATACAACCCATAGTGGGTACGTTAACACTATGTGCACACACCAAAGTGGGGGACAAAGTGGTAGACAACCCATAGTGGAGTATGGTCCACTCATAATGGAGTGACTATATGTGTATTAAACACATGTATTTGTAATTAACCATCTAATTATGTACTAAACATATGTTCACACTATTAAGTTTTAAGTAACCTTAAAGTGAAGAAGTGTGAAAGGAACCCAAAGGTAAAAGTAGTTTGGGTGAGAACCCTTTTCAAACCAACAACTAGAAATGACATTGAGGATGTTATATATTTTAGAAATGAGGATTCACCCTAAAATAGTTATCAATTAGAATATACCACTATTAATTTAGGCACAAACTAAAACCACCACTATTGAACGAGTTTTAATTGATAGTGGTTTAGGTCTTAACTTATGCAAACTCACATTTTTATAGATTATAGTGGTTGATATAACATCCATTTAGAAGAAATATAAGAAAATTCAAGGTTTTGATGACATTTACTGATAGGCATTGGTATCTATTACATTATATATCATAGTTGGGATGGAAACCCTATTCACATAGTTTTAGGTGATTCCTAATACTTGAATTATAATTTATTACACGGGAGACCTTAGATACATGTAATGGAGTCCATACCCTATACCTTGTATAAATGTGTCAAGTTTTTACATGATGTATATGTATACACTTGTCTAACCAAGAACCAACCATTCAGATATTATAGAGTCACTGAGCTTGATACTCTGCTTATACGTTTAGATGGCATACCTCATGTTCTCATAGAGTCTGTACCTCATATCATTCCTATAAAATAGATGTATACATACAATATTAGGGATTCTATCACCAATATTCCTACACCAATTATATATCCCCCTACAACACCAGTATCTTCATCCATGATGGAGAATGAGATTCACATAATACATTTACCATTACTTGTTAACTTAGAGGAAGTATACATAATAAATTTTCATACAAATTTTGAGACCACCACAAA
Organism: Torreya grandis; assembly: GCA_037957365.1. Taxonomy (NCBI): domain Eukaryota; kingdom Viridiplantae; phylum Streptophyta; class Pinopsida; order Cupressales; family Taxaceae; genus Torreya; species Torreya grandis. Next base: position 3,480,914 of record JARHVA010001359.1, read on the forward strand.
GGATAATACAACACCCATGAACATCAATGATTATTTATGTGGATTGAGACTTCATACTAGTCAACCCTAGAGAGTACAAAGATGATTCTAAGGCACTCATACCTTTACTTACATAGGAATCACCACTAGTTCATAGTTCAACATATAAAGGCCCATATACTCACTTGTATTTAGACGTAGATTATTCTATACACTTAGTACATATGATTACATATATGGATATTGACTTAGCTATCTATATTTAGGTAGGTAGTATATAAGACAAAGCACACCAAATTTTATAGATATTACTTGATAGAGAATTGATAACACTACCCACAGTTTCCCACAAATCCATTAGTATATTATCACAGTAGGATGATAGACCATTTTTTCATTTTCACATGAATATAGATACATGATTAACATTCAAATAGAAATTGAATAAATTTAAGGCTTATGGTACTATCCAAATTATGTATCCTTCACCTCCACTAGTACATGTAGCACAAAAAACTATTTGCTAACATAGACATTCATAGAATGATCTTTTGAATATCCAAGCTTTCATCAAGGATAAATACATCCCTAATGTTGATATAAATGAGCATTTTTATCCCAACACTTGTACATTAGGATTCTTACAACACATAAGACATTAGGATATTAAGCTACAACATGCTATACATTATCAATATTCCTTAGGACATATCACACTACCAGTTTCATGTGGACCTAAGGTGGTCAATACATTAGTCTTAGTCATGAGAATAAACACTCATATAAAGTCTATGCTTGGCAGTACATGGTTACAATGAATGGATGACATAGTTGATCAGATAAACACATCTTTGACTTTCAGTTATGAGGGACAAATAATTTTCATCTTACATGATGGCCTAGATGAGAATAATAGGTTTCATGTAATTATCTATATCTCCAATGTGGTTTACCCTGGGATCACATGGGAGGCTTATTACATAGCAGAGCAACATGCTATTCAAATTCATAGAATCTAGACTAATACAAAGGATAAGTCTATAATTATAATGACAACATGGTGTGATGATCATGATGATGATGATACATTTGAGTTTGGGTAGATTCAGTATCTGACATTAGATGACCTCCCACCATATTTTATATTTGACTATCCACATCTTGTGGATGTGTTCTTATGTATATAGAGGCACTATATTTCATTTGTATATAATCTCATTTACTTACACATTACTTGTACATAGCTTCCTTTATTGTTTATCCTTGTACATAGTTTCATTTTCATATTTATTGTACATAGATTATACTTGGAAAATACAAAAACATTTAAATATTATTCAAAAAATACAAATTTTAGATTGTATGCATTTCCATGTTTACATTCCTTCTATTTTACAGATATTACATATGCTATCAATGTTAGTGTAGATGGTTTTATCATGCATACATACTTCACTTATTATCTTAGAGTGTTCACATATCATTATAAGGTAGAGGTCCATCATATAGATCCATAGTTACTACTATTTACCCATTGGGGTCACATACATAGATACACAGATTCAACATTGATACATTTTCCCATTGGGACATTATACTACACATCTTCTGATTTAACAGGTCATATCATTATATACTACACTATTTTTTTTGTCAACTACTACTACTAAAGACTTATCTTATGTACATATTTACTCTTATATGGATTTTACCACATGTTCATGCATACTTTCATTTCTAGATTTCCTAGTTTAGATTTGATTATGTCTTTTGGCTTATATATCTACTTGAGGACATTTGAATATGCAATTTTTCTATGAATCTAAGCCACTTCCTTCCTTGTATGTATGCTTTGGACATGTGGCCATGTCCTTATGTGTGATTTTTTTATTGTGTATGTAAACATTTGAAAATGTCCTTCCATATGGATCTAATCCAACCTTACTTTCTCTTTGCATTTGTGGACATCTAAATATGTCCTTATAGGTATTGATTTTTATAACTTAGTGACATGTGCCCATGTCGCTTGTATTGTGGCCCCTTGGCCTACTTTACATTCCTCATGTGTTTGTATGTATGCTTTCATATATGTGTTATGGCCATGACACTTGTATCTTGATTATTTCTTGGACACTCAGTTTGTGATGCCATGAAGAACCTCATGCATCTCCCCTTCCTTATTAGGTGCCTTGATGGATATCATGCCCCATCTCCCCAAGTAGTTTACATAGAATATACTTATATTTACTATTCATATACATGTGTATATTGTTATATCTATCTTGAAAACTTTGTGAATGCTAGATCTAACATAAATCATATATTTCCAACTTATACTCAATATATTTACATTTTGATGTCATGTACACTCATTATATTGGTTTATCACATAAATATCATATATTCTTAGTCTAACACATATGATGCATATATTTTATTTTGAGGATAGCTATTTTAGAGGTTCAATAACTCCCATAAAATGAGGGGGGATTCATAGGGGTTTGTCACATAGATTAGGCCATCCTAGTACACTTAAAATATAGTTTTCAACATGTAGGCATAGATTATAGAGCCCTGACTCAGGAAAATATAGTGAAAAATAGTCACTCCTATATCATTCTCATTTTTACATATAAATAACACATTTGGTCAATAGTAAAACACAAAGGACACTAGTACAGTGCACTATTGACTAGAGGACTACACTATTGTCTAGTAGCCTCACAAATAGAAATTATAGAATTTATAGAAAGGTAAAATAGGTATAGTCTAGGTTTGCATATTATGAGTCAAAGATGATCAGATATGCTTAGTTTTACATAAAACCACATAGGTTTGCTAATATTGGGGACATCATGCATGACATAATCACCCCCATTTTAGTTTTAGATATGTATAAACACAAATTACTATAACTTAGTCTAGAATCCATATACACTAATATTAGAATTTGAGGCATGTGTGTGATACATTATTTCCATATGCTTAATTTTTGCACTAGTTTCATTAGATGGAATGGTAGATATATTTTATTCTCCATGTTGTGTACTCTAGACACCATATACACTATTTTTACACCAAATTGATGCCTCATAATATCTATAGTGGTTAGAATTCTTGAGTGGCCCAAAGTCATTTTACATTTTAGAGTTTCTAAGTGGCCCCTGAGCCATTTTATAATCATAATTCTAGAGTGGCCTAGATCCATATTTCATAGATTCATGACATTGGTTCCACTTTCATATTATTTTAACAAATAGGGGTAGGCAATGATGGAGTCAAGGTTGGCTTGATTTCTTAAGCCACCTACATAATAGGGTTAGATAAGACATCAGTCTAATCTAAGCTATTCATAGATTATGATCCATAAAATAGGTGCAGATAATGATGGATTCAAGACCAACTTAAGTTATTAATCCACCGACACATGAGGATTGAATAAGTCATGAGCTTCACTGTATGATCACCAATTACACACACTAGATATCATCAGGTTTTTACATTGGTTCATATAACCAATGAGGTGTATTCATTATTTTCATCTCTCTCATCTCTTTAATCAATTTTTTCTTCACTTTTGATATTTATAAATTAAGGACTGATTCATTTATGTTTTATTTTTAGAACACACAATGAAACATGCTTCAAAGACTTAAAACCAAATCCATGGGCTTTATCTCATAGGTAAGTCTAGGTATATTTATTTTTCCTTTATCATAGTCATTTCACTTTATTGCATTTCTAGAATAAATGGGGGGAATGTAGTCATATAAAATGTCATTTTAATGTAATGAGTGTCTCTTGAGACCACCTTATCCTTATCTTAGCCTTAGACCCATATTAGGGCATCTCTTGATCACCTTCCAGATTTTATGCAAGTCCAACCCATTATTAGATATACCAAAAGTAGTACCAATCCTTCACTTAGGCACCTAGATCCAATTTTCACTTATTCCTACACCTAGACATTAGCACAACCCTTTGGACTATAGTGAAATTAATTATTGGAAAAGGGATAACACTATTGTCCCTTAGCTATTTTCACCCCCAAAAGATATCTTTCTATTTCTCAAATCACCTTAGGGTTGGCCTAAACCCATTTCATGTCTCGACAAGATCCAACATGTTATATATAGACCATTTTCATTAATTTATCCCCTAGATAGAAATTACATGCAAATACTCACAACCAAACTCATAAATAGTTACGTAAATCAAGGTCATTGATCCCTATTCTACCATACTTCTACATACACCCATATACAATAGCCCATATCTCATATTACTTATATTTATAGTTTTAATTCAAACTCAAATCACTCAAATCAACACTCATACTAGCTTTCACTTGCACTTGCACCATCACTTAGATTAGGAGAACTACACTAGGCTTTATCTCCTTTTTAGTTATTAGTATGTAGGCAACACTAAAAACATGAGATGTTGAGGTAATTTCCAACCTAACCTTATACTGACACTCTATTTTACTTATGATCCTCAAATACCCTAATAAACATGGATGCTTAGGGTTTTACTTAGAAATTAATCAAAATAGGGACAAATAATAATATAGCATTCAATCATATAGGTATAATATTTTTAGAACTAGGAAAAGGTCCACCTAGAAACTCAGTGTTAGATAAATAAATTATAGAATAGATAAATAAGTACAACTTTTTTATTTTTTTCTATTTATAGAATAGTTATACAAATAAATTGTTGTACAAATTAATAACTTTTGAAATTTTTATATTTATTCCTTAATTTATTATTTAAACACTTTAACAACCTAGGGTTTTACATTCCTTAACTTTCAAAAGTGCAACTCAATGCCAAGAGAAATCGGTAACACCATAGGCCTGACCAATGCATGGTGAATTAGCCTATCTAGAAGCTAGAGAGACTTTGAAGAAAGGATACAGTGTCAAGGTAGAGTATGGGTATGATTGAATTACCCACTACCATTCTAATTAGTTTCTTGTTATTCATATTTGGGGTTTAGAGTAAGTCATGATTGGGAAGGGTAGGATCAAGAATTTTATGACTTGTCTCTTCACTCTCTCAACTCCACCTAGAAGTTGACACCCCTCACCAATAGTGATAATCAGAGGGATGAAGTTTACTCATCAATATCTATATATTTCAACTATTTTATGCATGAATAATCTATTAGGTGATAGAGGCTAGTCTGTAAACTCCCATAAATAAAATGGAACACGGTGAGGATAGGGTACCTATGTTCCTAGGAAAAGATGGTAGGAGGATCCATTAGGATACTAAGGTGAAAATAATATGACATAGTACAACCCATTGGGGTTGTATTAGACTAAAATCAAAGGCTAATTGTTAATTTAGAATGTAGAGGATAAGGTGGTGCTACATGCCTTGAATTTCTCATCTTCAAGAGACGATGGCTTGAGTCGTGCACCAATCTCATGGTGAATATACCTATATAAATGGATAACAAGAGATCCAAATTAAGTAATTCCAAAACATGGTCAAGGTTAGTTCAAGAAGGTGCATAAATATGCCACAAAATAAGGAAATCATCTTGTGAGTAATTTCACAAAAAAGGTTTGTACAACTATGTAGTCTTAGATGAAATGGTTGCTTATGAAGAAGCTTCAAGGGCAGCTGGGTTACACAAGGAGGAAAAGCATAAGATTAACGTATTGTCTAGGTATGGATAACTAGTTTAGTATGGGGTGATATTCATCCCTAAAAATGGCTAAGTACCAAACAATCCCACACTTACATGATTTAGGCAAGTTTAGTGCCACTAACCAAGAGGTGCACACAATCAAAAAACATATAACATGCACATATTCCTTGAACAAAATTTCTTTGAAAGTGGATGTCAGTTGTCAAAACTATGTCAATATTTATTACATGATAAAATGGTAAGAACTAAGGAAAAGTAACCACATGGACCTAATAACCACATAGGGAATTATTGTGTAAATTAATAGGTCACTTTACTGATTATAGACCCTAACATAAATTTATGGTGGTAAGATGACATATGGCATGGTATTTGTTCTCAAGATATGTTGGCATTTCAAATATGGGATTAGGTAGTAATTTTAAGCATAGGTAGATTCTTGGTAAGAAAAAAGGAAATAAAAGAAGACCAAAGGATCACCAAAGAGAGGACCATTGGGAAAATTGTAGAAAAAGAGAGAGAAATAGATGTTAGAGAAGTCGCCAAAGAAGAGAGGACAAAGTGATCAAAAGAAGAAAGGGAATACCTAAGTGAGGAAAATTAGACAATAACATAATAGAAGATAAGCCAACTGTATATAAGGGTGGATGAATACATGACAACATAGGATTAGGGAATCTAAGTCCTTGACTTGGAGACTGAAGACTATAAATTTTGGGAATGTATAGGTTATAAACCCTAATGTAATCATTTATGTTGATTAATAAAGTTATTTATTTTGGATTCGAGTTTACTATCTAAGTGTTGTTAGATAGGTTAATCTTAATACTATTTTTTCAATGTCTATAGATAATTTAACCCTCTTCCCTTGATAATATACCCCCTTTAGGCTATCATTAACCTTGAAGGCTTCCCCCCAATCACACTTAGACACCATGTTCTATACCAAGTGAACCACCATTATACATAACTACCCCAAACCTATCATGGATCCTCTTTCTCCATGCCTTGGGTGAGCATTAAGGGCTCATTCCTTATGTGATATGTCAGCATATGGAGATTATAATGTAAATTTGGTGATTATAGCTATGAATTTAGTTGACTATACTTCCAATAAAATGTAGATTCCAATAACTTTTTTTATGGATTAGAAAATTATACATGTTATGGATAGAGAAGATCAACTAAATATAGTTGATTGGGTACAATTTAAAGGCAGATTAGAGATTAAAAAATTGGATTAAAATTATTTTTTAGTGGAAGATTTAAGGGCCATGAAAGAGGAAAATTATGCTTAGATTTGAAGCTCTTCCCCTTGACCCCACCTTGTATCACAATAGGGAGAACACCTAGGCCACTACAACTTAACCCCATCGGGGGTTGCCATCCCCAGATACCCACCTTTATATTTTAGAGCTAAAGAATAAAATGGTGGGGGAATCATGCCAATAAAGAGTAATGTTTTTTAATTCTTCTACCCATGACATGCAATTAATTTTTTTCCTATCAATGCATAATATTTTGATGGCTGAACATGAAAATATAATTTAGGAACTCCATGAGGAATAACAAAGTTTTCTAAAAAAAATGGAAAAATAAATGTTGGTTATTTATCTTTTTGACTATCGCAACTATAAGATTAATTAGGTAGAGAAGGACAAGACACATGCTATAAAAAATGAAAATTAAGAAGAACACATTCTATTGGAAACTCAAAGGGGATCTTGGACACCATTGCAAAGAGAACCATGTATGCCTAAATTAATATTATTATATAATTTTCATTTTTATGGTTATATATTTCCTTCTTGTTATACACTTTATGCTTAGAATTACACATCACTACCATCCCAACATTTTATAACCCATTAATAGTAACCACCTATCCTTTCTCCTTGATACTAAGGCCATTCATGATAGCTTCCACCCTAAAATTAATATCCAAAAAAGGTTAGGTTTCATCTATAACCATCATAAGTTTTGTTATCCAAAACATCTAATAACCTAACCCAAAATTTTGGCTAAAAAATAGTGAATAAATAAATTAATTAGTCAACCTAATTTCCCTCAAAATCAATTTGATTATGTCCACTAAGATTTGATGATTGGCACTAATTTTTTTCCCTTACTCAAACTTGCACATAACATTAGCAACAAACTGGCTTAACCAGTTTTCAATAATGAAATGATAACACACCCCACATATTAATTAAAATAATTAGAGTTACATATTAATTAATGGATTGTAGTATAACACTTCATATCAATAATAATAAATAGAACATCCTGGGAAAGTCTTAAAACTAACAATAAAACAATGAACGTCCAATAACGAGCCAGTCCTTGATCCTCTCCATTCATAAGTAAGGTTTTACTACTTAACCCTTGTAAAAATTATTTATATTATAAGAATATTAAAGAGTGTTTATGTCCATATGTTTAAATATATTCATGGGAATACTTTTAGTAGCATAATATTATAGCTCACTTGGAGACACCCACTAAATTTTCTCTTATATAATTTATATGAAACCACTGTTAATAATTTTTTTTAATAATCTACAACCACTATTTAGACACTACTCAACCACTATTATAATCCATGTAGCCATAGTCATAGTCTTTTTCGTGATTGTTTTATTCTTTTTATCCATTTTCATAGTCCATATAACCATTATTTTAGTCCTTACAACCACTACACAATCACCTAAAACCACTATAGTAGCTTTTTACAAATTGTTTGAAAATGTTGTTGTAGATTAAACTAGATGGTGCCATAAATATTTATGGGCCATTACTAATATTTATAAATAAGATTAAATGGTAATTTCAAATGAATAAAATATTTAGATTTAATGTTTACCTACCCATCCAACCCTCATGAAGGACACACCAAAACCATTTTGGATGGACAACAGGGATAACGAACAATATTATACTTTATATATTCCCCATTAATCAAATTATGAATGCTAAAAATGGACACATACACTTATTTATTCAATATACAAAATATCTTAAACAAATCAATCCATCTATATCATTTTCTCAAACATATTATTTGTCCTCTTAGATAGATCATCCCAACCATAGGTTCTTCATATCCTATTTGGGATTTTATTATTTACATTAATTTTTACCACATTCATAATGTCTTAGGATTATTTTACAAAGTAATTTAGTCCATTAACCAATATTGTTGCATGTTTTCTTAGATTATGTTTTTTTGCATCAACATACCTTTTAAGTCTTAAATGAAATCAATAAAACATCCTCCACAAGATTTTAAGTAGATTCATCTGAGGAAGATATAATTATATTCATCATTGACTATGCTTTTAATTCATGATAGATCTTATTATAGTTACAACACCATTATTTGGATTCTAATGATATTGATTTTATATAATGCATGAAAGGAAGCTATTTTAGGATTTGTAGAACACCTATATGATATTTGAGGACCAAATTGACATTTATTGTTGTCTGCATGACTCCTCACTAATATTTTTCCTTGATGTAATGTATAGATAGTTTAACCTTACTTAACAAAACATAAAATATAATTTTGGCACTGAGATCAACTGTATGGTAATATTTAAAACATTCCTTGTCATTATATAAGATAATTAGTTTCTTTCCATTACTAGTTTACATGTTTTATGTATTTTGATCTTGTATCTAATGCATAACCTAAATCTTGGTGGTTTCACTACTATTTAGATTTTATTTAGGAATACAAAGCAACCATCCTACCTAAAACCTAAAATGGATAATTATATTATTGATTTTTTCCAACTAACTTATGCTTATGAAGTCTACAAGTGAATGATGGACACATATGTATACTTTATATGAAACCTCCTATATTGATTATACCTTGGTTACATGAATATATATCATTATTTATATTTATAGACCAATAAAATACACACCTAATAGTGTGTTACATGTTGGCATCTAGGGAAACCCACACACTTTGATACATTTTTTCAAGTAGCTTCACATAACTTGAAAGGTCTATGAGAAGACATGATATGTGTGGTTGTTTGACCAATTTAGGGTGTATAAAATTTCCCCCATTTTATTTTAGTGATGTAATGAAATAAAGTATTAGAGTAAAAGAAAGAAAAGAAAATGTGTACCTGAACCTACCTACTTGGAGATAAGTGTGCTAAAAAAGGGTCCAACTCACTTTCTAGCTAAGGAAGTGGATGGAGACTCAAATAGTGCATGGATAAAGAAGGAATCCTTAAAATAGATTCCCCTTGTAATGAATCTAAAATTGGAATCTATATAACATGGAGAAGGAGGTCAATGCTTGGCCCCTATGTTGAATCTGGATGGAACTGAGAAATGTTTGGAGGCCCAAAACCAATGTTTGTCCTATGTCCCACATAAACTCATATAATCTAGAATGTAAAGAATCTGTATACTATGAAGATAAAAATCTATCATGCCCCCACTTTGAATATCTGAACTAGAATTGATAAATACGTGGAGGCCCAAAACCAATGTTTGTCCTCTGTCCCACACAAAATTGTGTAGTCTGGGTTTGGGTAATGCTATGGACTAACTACTATAGATGATCATACGATCGAACCTAATGAAAACCTAGGTAAAACTAAGTATAATATAAAACTTTGTTAAATGTGTAATAAGAGAATGGCATGCCTTTTCATTCTAATCTATATAATCCTAGATGATGAAGAACATGAACATCTATACCATGCCCTAAAATATGGTGTGTGAGTGATGTATATGTATAGTATAGAAATTTATATAACCACATGTGAAATGAGATATCATGCCATGTCCCATGTATAAAACTAGAGATCAAAACAATGTGATCTACACTATGCCTATAATCTACTATCTAGTCTTGTAACTATGTCATGTTGTATGAAGCTATATGTATGAGACATGTAGTAATGTACATGCCCCCAAATCTAGTATCTAGTCTGAATCTATATTGAAGTCATTGTAAATCCATATAATTTAAACCATTGTATCTTACTAATCTATGTATATGTGAACTGATGGTATGTCCCTCTTAATGTCCTAAGTAATGCTAAGTGACCCATGTAATCTGAATCACTATATATCTTGACTAGTCTAAGCTGAAAATGATAATCTGATTGTTGGATGTGTAAGAATCATGGTGTATCTATAAACTAAAGGTTTATCCCTCTAAATTTCATAAGTAATGATAAGTGACCCATGTATTCTAAATCACTATATATCTCAACTAATCTAAGTTGAATATGATAATTTGACTGTTAGAGGTGTAAGAACCATGGTGTATCCACTTATGAGATTGGATGGGTATGTTATATAAGTGTAGGAAAATGAATAATAGGAATTATGCCCCCTTTTGGGGAGAGGGATGAGAGCTCATGATAGAGGAGTTTGAGCCAAAAGTGATGACTCATGGCATAATGATAGAAGCAAGGTTGGTATAGTTTGAATTGATTAAGAAGTTGTTTGATTGATTAGATTGAGTTGCTGAATTTGGAATAAGTTTTGATTGGTTAAGGCCAAGTTATATGTCTGGATATAAAATAGGTATAGAGATGTGTGTCCCATAGTATGTAGATGATGTAGTAAGAGAGCGAGGCTCATGTGACGTCAAATTTAACATTATCATGATTTTGTGGAATAAAATGGTTTATAAAATGGAGCTATGAGGTTCTATCTATGGGTACAATGGTATTTTTTTTTGAATGAGAAATTTGTTTGATATAGGAAAATTGTATTGATTCTTAATTCATTTGTGCATTGACTAGTTTGAGATTTAGAGCTATGGAGTAGGAGATTGCTGAGGAGATGAGCACCTACTATGACCCAGTCTGAGTAGTTGGAAACCCAAGTTGAGTATGGTGGAGAGGTTACCCTAGTAATTAGCTAAAACATGTGATTTTTTCCTATTAAAAAGCCTATTTTTTATGTTTTTAAGTTGTTTGAAGTGTTTATAGGAGTTTTACACTAGCTCCAGTGTTCCTATCCAAAATTCAGTGCTCTTGTTCAATTTTTAGTGTTGTTATCCAAGTTCTAGTGGTGTTGTCTAGTGTTAGTGTCCTTTTGTAGCACTATTGTCCACTAGGACTAGTTTTCTAAGTTTCTAATTTGTTGCCTATTCTTATGTAGCTTGGATATTTTTCTTAGCATGGTTGACTAACATATATGTTGTTTTATGGTGTGTTTTTTAGGGAAAGGTATGGATGAGGAGGTTCTATAGAGGTTAAGTGATGGAGACACTAAGATTATTACCTTTGTCAGTTGATGAGAGAGTTATGATGGTAAGGGTAGGGTTGGGTCATGTGTGTGACTTAAGCACTATGTAGTGGGATAGGTATTTGATTACCACCTTATGTGAGATGTGGAATGAAAACACATATATTTTTTGGCTTCCTATTGGAGAGATTATGATTAATCTGGAGGATGTGTACCATATTTTTTATTTTCTAGTTAGTAGATAGTGTGTGACTTTACAAGATGACATGGGTGCTAATGCTATTGTTCATGCATCTTTATATTTTAATGGTGTGCTCTAAGGCATACATAAGATAGGTAGTGATAATGATGTATTATTGTCAGTTATTATGTAGTCAGGTGTTTATATTTGTGAGAGTGGTTGGTCATGTTGTTATCTTCATTTTTTGTTGTGGACGGGAGTAGCGTGTTGATTGCATATAAGATGGATAGGATTTTTCATAGTATAGAGGTGTATGGTACTATGTTCTCATGGGGAAGGACTATGATTACCCACTTATATATGGATCTTTATAGGTTTACTTAGGGGTAATTTAGTGGTGGTATGAGTGTGGATACTTTATTGCATTATTGGGCTTATGATCACATAATAATTATGTGATTGATAGGATTAATGAGGGAGAGGTGGGCACCTCCACATCCATTTGGGGAGTGATGGATGAGTATGTTGGCTATTTGGTCTCTTGATATAAATCACTATAGATGAGTTTTAAAGAGATTGGTGGCTTAGGACATCATATGGAGGCCCTATAGAAGATTCCTTGGGTGGCTCAAGAATGGAGTGTAATTGTGGTATATGAGGGTTAATTTTTGGTTACATGATCATTGGGTTGGAGTATATGAGTGCTTTCAATATAATTGCATGACTAGATAGTTTGGGGTACCACAAGATGTTCCCCCTATAACATGGGTATGGGTGAGGAGTGCATGAGCATCAACAAGAGTAAAAGCTTGTGGGAGGCCTATTGAGGTTGAGTTAGCACCCTTACCTTTAGATGTATGAGATGTGGATATAGATATTCCTAATGTAGATGATGATGGATAAATAGAGTCATATACCACATGGTGGATGAGGCATCTATGGGCTCCATGATATCCTATTGATGGAGGGGATGCCCTTGAGTATGGGGATCCTACACTGATCTAGATGATGGGAGGTAATCATTGATTAACATTGAATTTTGTACAAGTTTGTGCTTATTTTAGCTTGTTTTGAAATTGTATGGCTAGCATAATGTTTGTACTTTTGCATATAGGTAGAGTGGGAGGTGCTCTAGATGAAGTACCTACTAGGGGAAGAGGTGGAGATGATGGGTTCTAGGAGACCATCATTGAGTTGACACTCTAAGATATTACATGGCATGTACTTAATGATGTATTAGATGAGGGTTTGATAGAGTGAGTGATAGTTCATCTAGTGTTTATGCTCATTTGTTTGATATATTTTCTATAGTGGTAACTTCATATGTTGGAGTAATGGGAGAGAGAGATGAGCTAAGGGCTACGCTAGATAGGTATAGGATGCCTCCACATAATTATGGATTAGTGAGTACATGGATTATGGATGAGTATATGGGGCTACATAGGTGGTATACAAACTTGCATGAGGAACATGGTCAGCTATTAGAGTGAGAGAGTTGTCATAAGAGATAGTTAAGAGCTCAAAGAGGTATGGGGTTAGTGAGTGCTAGGTTGGACTATGAGACTGGTAATGGAGGAGAGAATGAGACTGAGAGTGAGGGCATGATGCCCATTCATGATTTATTATATCTTGATATGATGTATATGTTTTGAAACCTTTGCTATATATATATATATAGATATTGTTTGTATTTTGACTCATGTGTACTATGTTATGGGATTTGAAATATATTGTTATATTCATTACATATGGTTATTTTATAAGCAGTTGATTTGGTATAGATGTTGAGGCTATGTATGTTTGGTAAAATGGTACTTGGGATATGTCATTTAATTATTTTTATAAGTTTGATTCTAGGTTTGTATTTCAATTTGTATGTAAGTAAATAATTTTATTTTGTTTGTAATTATATGCGAGAAAAAAATTTGTTGGTTTGATAATTAGGACATTGTTGGGATAAATTGAGCTAGTTTGAGGTTGGTAAATTGTTTGGATGGGTTGAGTTGGTTTAATGTTGGTAAAATAGGATTTGGTAAGATTTGGATTTTTTTATAAGCTAGTTTTGTCTATAAATAGTTATTTGGAATTAGGAATGTGATTTGTTTGTATGTGGGGATGTAAGATAACATATTGTGAGTATTAATTCGCTGAGAGTGGCTCAAAAATACAAAGGCTAGACAAAACTTTGGCTCCATCATTGCCCTGCTACGTAAATCTATAAACTAATGTTGGTTTGAATGCACATCATATCACACTATGTTGTATCACTATTTAAACCCTGATGGCTAATTGAACAAGTGCTCATACTGCTCATGTTGTGTAGGAATATACTCTATATCTGATACTATCTATTGTGTACTAGCTATAGATAGCCATGGACATTCTATAAAATGTAACTTTATGGGACATGTAAAAGGAATTGTATGTTGTGAATAAGGCTCATCTATTTGTAATCATATACCTTGTTGCCTCTACTATGATGCGTATGAATGAGTAATAGATTGATATGGATTTGAAACCTATGATGGGGTATCATTTAGTCATAATTGTAGTAGATTGATATGTGAGATAAGACCTAGAAAATATGGCTATAGTGAACATTTATCATGAGTAGTACTTTGTGATGTGGGTTCATTTAATCTTAATCATAGTAGATTGATATGTGAAATAAGACCCAAAAAATTTAGCCATAATGAATATTTCTCATGAGTAGGACTCTACTACAGTTCCTATGACTCTGTTAGACATGCCTATAGAACTACATTATGTACTCCTTAGACTATGGTGCTATATGATGGTTGTTCTCATTGTATGGGTTCCTAAACCTTCTGAATAGGTGGAATAGGAGATCTCTTATGAGGCTCTATCATAGAACCTATATTACTCACATGATAAGTGATTGATGAATCCTATAAAGGAATGTCTAGGGATGACTTATTCATGAATGAATGAGGTCTATGGTTCCATGGTGGAGGAGATCTCAATGCCCCTTATGTGAATACTATGATTCCATTATCAAAACATCTATTAATGCAATCTTTAAGTCCATAACAATCATTATCTATATGTCTATGGATATGATGATAGTTATAAAAGGGTTGATGAGATTGTTTCTATAGGAGATGTGGATCTCATCGATGAGTAGAAGATAATGTGATTAACCTCCTATATAATAGTGATGATAACATGATACATGGGCTATCTTGATCTGAATCAAACTATAATGGTGCCTTGATTTTGTTCTCTATAGTGCATATTATAGGTTTTGCTTTAGAAACTAGCTCTTTGGTCTTAACTGGTTGCTTTTTTGGTTGTTGTATCCTATCTTTTTTATGACATGGTGGATGCTATATGTTAGGATCTCTAGATACTTCTATGAAATTTAGAGTAATTTGATCAACTTAATCTACCTCAATCAATCCCAATTTCTTTTCCAACTCTAGAACTATATAGCATAAGTGCCTAAAATAAGACTCTGTCTAATATAGTAAATGCTTGAGTAGAGGTTGGTGAAGCCCAAAAATAAATATATGTTGAATCTCTACATATGTTGGTTTGTATATTAATCTTAACATGTGATTCTTGAATTTAAAAAAATAATCACTAATTTTCTCTAAAGTATTATGATGTAAATTTGTAAGTTTCTCATATGTAACATGAGGGCCCATGTTTGCTATGTAATATCTAAGAAATGCCTCTTCTAAGTCATCATATATGTGCAAGGAACCAATGGTGAGTAGATGAAAGAACTAATTTTGTGCTTCCCCCACTAATGTCTATTGGATTAACTTGAGTAGAATCAAAGGACTAGCATGAGATGGAAAATCCTTATGAAATGCCTAAAGGTGTACAAATGGATCTCCAATTCCATCAAAGTGAGGGTGGTATTTGGAAATACTTAGGAAATGAAGCTTTTATAGATGTCTTTAGAAGAGGGTTACCTTGTAAATTATCGGCATCCATCCAAGACTTATAGGCCTTGTCTTCCAAGGTAAGGAGATGTACTTGGTGTTGTAATTCACCAACTACATGCATTAAAGATATAATCTCCTAGGATGGTATATTAGCATCTTGAAGTGGTTCATTTAATCATTGAATTTGATTATTAATTTTAGCCATGGGAACACTACATTTAGAAATTTGATTATAAAGAGGGGATGTGCTCACTTGAACCTTGCGAGTAATGGTAATTTAGACCTTACTATAGGGATGCAGGCTACCATTCTCTTTAGGTGAAGAGTGAAATTTGAGTTCTACTATAGTTAGGGTGGCTTGGGAGATTCATTAGTATCTTTATGTTTTAGTGTATCACATTATAATTGAGTAGAAGATGTGCTATTAGCATTAACCTATACATTATTTGAAATAGAATCATGCATAGAAGTAGAAACAACATTTAGAAGTGCGTTATGTTTGAGAGGAGTGAGAGAAGAGTTAGAAACATGAGATTCATATTCTTCTTCAGTATGTGCATAAAAATAATCATTTTTCCATGCATTGTCATCATTGTAATATTGTTCATAATCACTCTCATTTTTATATTCATTTGCATGTCCACTATCATACTCATTATCACTTTCAATGTAACTAGGGAGAGGTGTAAGAGAAGAATTTAATTCTATTTTAATATTCAATAAAGTATCATTTGAAATTGGAGTATCAAGTGCATCAATGTTATCCATTGATGGGGTACATGCATTACTTTCATGAGAAGTAAGAAATATATTTGTCATTTAGATCTTCTTTGGACATAGTAGAGTTAGGAATATGAGATGTATCATTTGAACTATGCAGTGGTAATTTGATTCTATTGTGTTTATATTGATGCAATTTGTTTATATTGATGCAATTTGAACATTGAAGTAGAGAGAGAGAGAGAGAGAGAGAGAGAGAGAGAGAGAGAGAGAGAGAGAGAGAGAGAGAGAGAGAGAGAGAGAGAGAGAGAGAGAGAGAGAGAGAGAGAGAGAGAGAGAGATTAGGTTCACATGGAATCAAACTATCACTAACTAGAGGTTCACTTAGAAATGTATGACTAATTTGTTCATTTGGTGCATTATTCATAGGAGAATGAGGTGAAAACTACCTTTCCCATTTATCAAAATTATTTTCTTTAGAAGATGGAATAAAAGATATAGGTTTGAGATAAAAATATGAATCTATTTGTGATTCACTATCAATTTCACATATATCATCATATTCCTCATTACAACAATAGTAATTATCTTCATTGTAAATAAAATCATTTTCCACATTTTAAGCTAATGTACAATTTTCAAAATTTATCCATTCATTGTCATAATTATGGCAAAATTTTAGAAATTGATCTATGGTATGAGAGGGAAGAAGTGCCTTAGTGGCCATTTTATTTATTTCACCAAAGAGAATATTGAAAAGTACTATTAATAAAATAAATGCAAAAATAACTATTAACATAGAGATTTTGAAAATATTTTTGACACTCCAAACAATTTACAAAAAATTCAAAATATTTTTCTAAAAATTGTAAGGGAGGAAAACTTGGGGTTTTAGGACCTAGTTTGGAAATCTAGAGTTTTAGATTTTTTGAAAATTATGCTAGTAATTTAGACTATAAAAACAATTTTGAATAGAATAAATTCATAAAAGTTAATACAAAAATTAGAGATTTGAAATTAAATTTTTACACAAGAAAACTACTAAAATTGAAATTTTGAAATTATGTTTGACAAAGTAAACAATTTGCAAAAATTCCAAAATAGTTTTCTAAAATTTGCAAGGAAGGCTTGGGGTTTGAGGACCTAGTTTGGAAATCTAGGGTTTTGAGCTAGGGTTTTAGAAATTTTGAATATTAGGCCAATAATTTAAATTCTAAAAATAGTTTTGAATAGAATAAATGCATAAAAATTTATACAAAAATTAAAAAATTGAAATTAATTTTTTTACACAAAATATGAAGGAAAAACCCTAAGGGTACCAAGGGTTTTTAATTTGTTTGAAGTAGGTCAGGTTCACCAAATATTTTCTTATTTTTGGGAAACTGGTGTTTATTTCCTAAATAATAAGGTGTCTGGAGTAAGTGAAAAATCTATTTTTATATGGTAAAATATAGATTTCTATCAATTAATTTACATGAGGAGAAGAAATAAACTTATCTAAAAATGGACTAAAATGGATGATTTAGGAGCTAGAAATTGATTTGCAGGACTGGGACACTATCATGAATCTAGATCTAGCCTTTCTTTTATGATTGGATAGGAGTGTTGAAAGTGGACAAGAGTGGAATTGACACTTTAGTCCACCTTTACTATTGTTATCTAAGATCTTTTAACTTTATGGGTTTTGTTCACTAGGTATGTTTGACCCTATGTACAAAATTTAGGAGGCTAGAAGTCAATATATCTTTTTATAGGTCCATTTCAATCTCAAAACCTTACATATATCTACACACATACAAATAATAAATGTATCAAAAGCAAAAGGGTAAAAATTGGGTTAGGGTAAGATTGATCACATGATCTATAACCCCTACTATCTTGATCATTGCCTACATTAGCCCTCAATCTAGGGTCTCAGATCAAATGTAATTATTCCTTAAGGAATGTGCATAATAAACATACATGGTAGATGCAAGAATGAATTTCATTTAGGCCCTTTCTTGATCAAGCATGCAGGTCTATGTGTGATGTAGAATGCTAAGCTATACTATTGATTGATTTTTATTATGTACTATTCCAAAGTAGTAAGTTATAGATATAAAATGACTTATGAAGTCCTTTATATAAGAGACTCTTCATTTTGAATTTGGGATCTTTATTTACATTAATTGACATAAAAAATCTAAATAAAACTTAAGGTAGGAGCTAAAAAGGGTTTAAGAACTGTTAAGCAAGAAAAAGTGACCATTAGACAATAACGCCAGAAAGGATAGGAGCACTAGGCACTATAGTTCTACAAAATTCTATTGTATATGAATCAAAAAAATAGGCTAGAACTAACACAGACCAAGTCTGGGGGTTCTGGGAGGTATATGTCAATTGATTGAGATAATAGAGAGGTGATAAAATTAATAAACAAGACTAAGATAAGTAAAACAAGGACATGGCTAATGTGAACAAGGGCTCATATTCTCTAGTCAGAGTCTCCTATAAAAGGACTATGAAAAGACATGATATATGTGGTTGCTTAACCAATTTAGGGTGTATAAAAATCCTTAGCCATAAGAGGGTAATGATCTATGTATTTTATATTGGCCTAAATCCATTGAATGTATATCACCATCAACCATTATAGTAAATGTACTTGAAACCATTAGCTTGTTTGATATTGAAGTCACAAAGTACCCACAATAACTAGGAAGTACCTATAACCACTCTCTATGACCACCCACAACAACTGCCTAGAAATGACCCACATCAACTGGCTTTGTAAACAAATTTATAACCATGATAGTTGGTGCATAGATAGAGCCATAAACATCCCAAAATTTAAGGAAATAATTTGGTTCCATTAATCTAGGGATGAGAAATTTTAATATTCTTTCTCAATTTTGGTTTTTTTATTATTGCAATGAAATATTTAGTTTTTTTTATAGTTACAACTATTAATGTGTTTTGGATAATCATATATATTTAGTTGTAACTACTATATTTTAGGAATATTTGAATATGAAATCATCTCCTCTATATAAGGAGTGATATTGAGTTGTAGCATAATTAGAAATAGCTAGTTAGTAGAGTTAGTAAGTGAGTTGAGTTAGAATTCAGAGTATTTTTATATTTCTATAATTTTTTTGTATTAGACTATTATAAAATAAAGATAATTTGAAGAGTTAACCTACCTATATAAAATGAAGGAGTCAAGCTTTAGTCTAAATGAGGTATGGCCCACTCACATAGATCTAGAAGATTGATTTCTTGTCTATTAGTATTATCTTGATTTTTGTATTTTTAATGCATCTATTTATTATTTCATGTTGAGTATGTTGTAGGTTTGATTTCATATGTGTATAATAATTATTCCATTATATACATTTAATTCATCTAATTTGGTAAGCTTCCAAAAAGGTTTTGATTTCCCTTTTATGTAATTTCCCTTTTGTGAAAATGTTCCTTTAATTCCTATCATTTCCTTTTTGAAAGCATGTTTCAATTATACAAAAATTTGGACTGCAAACTTAAAAGAGATATTAGTATTAAACATATAGAGCTGACATCTTACCAAAGTATATGGAACTCAAGTTGATAATTTAAAAAAAAGTCATTATCAAACAACCAAGTGATTTCTCCTCTAGAAAAAATCTTTTAGGTTGTATATATAATGCATACAATGGGATAGGATAAGCCTACATCTATCTTATCTATAAAGATTTGAACTTAGAAAAGGTTAACCAAAGAGATCAATAATATGCTATGTTCAAGTTGTGACCATGTGTGGATCTGTAAGCCTAGAAAGAGAGGTAACTACTCATTAATATCAAAGGGAAAGGTTCCAAAGCCTTTAGGCTTATGTCATGAGATAATATCTATAACTATACATCTAATGATAAAAACAAGGGAATTACCTAAAGTTATGCAAGTAAATTAAGGAGGAAGGGTTGAAATAATAAATATGGGTAAGGAGTCATAGTAAAGTCTACCAAATGGGGGCCTAGGCTACCAAAAATGCATAAATGTAAAGTCTAAACAATAGTATAATGACACTATTTATAAGTGTAGATAAATTCTATAAAGGAAACACACACACACACACATGTTTATCTTCTAAGTAATAAGAAACATCTACTGACTAAATGAAATAAAGTAAAGAACATAAGGTTATAAACACTTACCTTTATGGGGATTTGTTTTGCCTCAATATCCCCATCAGCCAATGGTGCTTTGCAAGATATTTTTGTGTTTTTTACGACTCCAAAGATGGATAATATGATATAATCCAACTACGGATCTATCAACAAATCTATGAGACTTTCACAAGATAATATTCCTTCAAGACAAGATTTTACCTATAGTTACTCCAAATGTGATTAGGGTAGATATGTGAATGTAAGTGGATTATATAAGTGTGAAAAAATGTATATATATCATATGAAATGAAATATGATTGTATATATAGTGATCACTTGCTCAAACTTAGACATAGATAAAAGTATAAACTAGATCGATGCAGTTCAGAGGAGTTGGCTAACACTCAACTATGTTAGTCAGGCCAGAGTAGTAGGAAATTAACTTAGAACTACATCATCTAGACTGATACAATATGAAAGGGTATGTATACTAAAATATACTACATCATCTTCATCAATGCATTAAGAAATGGGTGAACTGACACACCTAATTAGGATAAGATGGAAGAACATAGGTAGTATTGTCACTCGAAATGTGCACCCGCTGAATTAGAAGATAGTTTAGTGAGATAATGGGATCATCCCCTAAGGTGTGGGCGTCTTTCACTCATTTGGATAAACCTATGGATAAGGCCTACTTAATTCTAGTTTAAATGCATCTAATTTAGGATCAAGATGTAGGCCTAAAAGAGCTAAATGGAAATATACTGCTAATTCTAAATCTAAAATATATTGAGGGTAAAAGGGAGAGAGGTGTTTCTAAAATGTAAAATGGTGATGCACCAAGATTAGATAGAGAACCTATATAGTCCTTGAAGAACACACTATAAATTTCATAGGATGAAGAAATATCACACCATCTCTAAAATAGATGCTTCAATTGAATAAGTAATTCACATGAAGGCACATGACACAATACAACACTAAGAGGGATGATAAATGATCCATACACATAATATATATAAACCTATGTGTATGCAACATATGGCCTATAAGAGAGATCCAATCTATACATAAAGGTGTTAGGGGATGTACAATAATGAGAGAGATGGAGAATATCCACAAGCAAATATCAAGAAACCATAGAATGCACCCATAATGTAAAAAAATGGAGTAAGGCAATCTCAGTTCTCAGTAAAATATAAGGATTATGTGGTAAAGGGCTTATGGACAAAAAAATTGGTAGATGTTGACCATTTTACAATGTAAGACCCAAGATTTTATAGGCAATGGGAAGTCCATGGGTCATGGATTACAATAAAAAATGCATCTAATAAAATTTAATGAACATCAAAATTCAAGGCATATAATCTCTTTAAAAATTAGGTAAGGGTGGCCAAAGTTAATTGGGATCTTGATTGCATCTTTGAGACATGGTGATGATTACCTCAAACTTGAACTTTTCATCTCAACACACTTTCTCATTGGTTGTGTAACAACCAATCTTTAATCACTCAATGGCCATAATTTGAGTTGTAAGCTTTTGCATGTAGGAATACAATAATAGGTTTTTTGGAAGTACTTCCTTGGAATATTTTGTCCTAATTCTATCATTTTTGATTTCAATATTGCTGCCTAGAAACTTCCATGCCATTCTTATCATTAAGATGCTCTCATCATGATCTTATCATGTTGGCCACATTTTTATTGAATTCTATAGACTCAAGATTAATTCACTTCACTGTGCCAACTATAACATTCTCCTGGTCCATTTAATTCACAATCCTATGATCCTTGAACCACTATGCTTTTATTCTATAAATATTTCTTATGATGATATTGATGGTTGAATGGATCATCAATTTTAGGTTGGTGCGCTAATGACATGGTGTTATTTTATTTACTATCTCCTTTGTTACTTAGCCATGAATTGTGCATTTAGGGCCTACCACATCCATGTGGTAGACCATCATTGGTGCTTAGGTTCCTCAGGCTCTAATAGGTAATATCTAAGGGGGTTTCTTAATTGTTAGGCACTTGTCGGTGTCAGGTCTATGCCTATAATTTTGGGAGGAGCTTAGGTTGACAAGTGCTTTCATGTCGATGTATGATTGGATTTGGGCACTAACATCATTGATGACTTCTAATCTCCTAAGAGCCTAATACCTATAATGACACATACCATATGGTGTGAGATGATTGGTTTTTAATCTCTGGTAAATCTTGATAATTTTGACACCTTATGACCCTGACTTTGGGAGACTAATGCGAGGATATTACTAAAACCCTAAGTGTAAATTTGTTAAAACTCTCTAAGAAGATACCACTTATCAAAATTTGATTAGATTGGGTCCCTATTATGACTGATAACCTGGGAAACCATAAAGATGTCATTAGGGGCCCATCAAATTTAACTTAGTCACCTCATTAAATGGTCACTGGGAAAACCTTGAAATGGCAAAGTCTTTTATTATTTGGATTTTATAGACTTCAAGATATGTGGTAGTTATTTGGAGCTTTTGTCTTTTCACACTTCACTTATATTTTGGCCTTCATGGATTTTTATATGGATTTTCATGCTCATAAATTTTTTGAAGACCAAAACATTCAAATTTTGTGTTGTCAAAACTTTTGTTCCAAATTTAGTCTTTGTAAGTTTTGTTGGGTTTTAGCTTTCATTACCTTAATATTCAAAAGATTTGTTCTTGTAAAAGCTACAAATAGTCTTTATAAATTTTTTTTGGGCTCCTGTCTTTCAAAATTTTAGATTCAAAACTTTTTCTCTCATAATTATCCTGAAGACCTAAATACTTAATGATTCTTGTGAAGTCTTCAAATTTTCTATTGTCCCAACTTTTGTTTGGAACTTTTGTTCAAAACTTCTATCCATGCACTATTGTTCTTTAGAACTTTTATTCATAATAAAGTTCTAACTAATCTCTCCATAATTTTTATAAATACCAAAAACTTGAATAATCTTGGTGAAGTTTTCAAAACTTTTGTTCACAACAAAGTTTTGACTAGTCTTTTGCCAAAAAGTGTGAAGTTCAACTTTTGAAAGTGTGCTAAGTTTTTTTCCTTTCTAAGCCATTCAATTCAAAACATGTGAATACCAAAACATTAAAACATGAAGTTTGATTCCCTTCTAGCTTAGTCCATTCCACAGTATTTTGAATAAACCTTGAGAAGCCTTCATTGCTAAATTTAGATGTTGCTCTTCCATAGTAATAAAAAATGATCAACCTTCTAGAAACCTCTACAGGATGTTTTCCTCATAAATACGAATATAGTATCATTTGAATAAATACATTAGGCATGGTGTCATAGAAGTATCCAAAACTTATCATACTCTGATAGTGTAACCTAGTTAGTTTTTGGGGAAAAAATCTGCTTATTCATCCTATTATTGAATATTTGAATTGAGATTCACCTTTCAATAAAATATAAAGAAAGAAATAAAAACAAACATGTAAAAGTAAACAGGGAAATAAAATTATTAAAATACTATGCCACATCACTTATAGGAAATAAAATACAACTAAACTAAACTACTATATACAAATTAAAAAGTACTTAAAGATTAATGCTTTAGATGTATCCTATTGACTAGGATTGATAGCTCTTCTTCATTAAAATTTGAGAGATAAAAATGTTAGTTTGTTTATAGCTTGTGATGACATATGTACCACTCCATATTGCATCAAACTTTGTGTGCTTCCTAGATTTTTCTCTATCCACATCCAATTTGAGTACTAAGTCTCATTCCTAAAAACTTCTATTAGTATCCTAATTATCAAAGGTTTTATTCATTTGATCTTGTTGAAGCTCTAGGGTGTGCATATCTTCCCCTCTAGTTTATTATAACTCCATTAATTCAACTAGTCTCACCATCATAGGATCATTTTTAATTAGTTTAGATGGTGGGAAAGATATAGTGATGGTAATTCAAGTGACATAGGAAACTTGGCCTCTCTTACATATACCAACATGAAGAGATAATTAATTATTGACCTCTTTGATGTTATTATGTCTACCCATAGGGTTGATTTGAGTTGTGTATGATAAGTCCTTTGATTCTCCTCCATGGTTTTCTTGATGATGTAGATCAAGTTTTTATTGATCGACTCAACCAAACCATTACGTTGAGGGTAATAATTTGAGGAGGTGCTTAAATAGATATTATGTGTAACGATCCACTAGTTATTCTAGTTCTAATAAAATCCATAGAATTATCTAAGATAATGGTGGTTGGAACACCAAACATAGTCATAATTCCCTCATAGAAATATAAGATGAATATTTCATTTGCTTCTTTGAGCATTACCACTTTTACCCATATTATAAAGTAGTTTTTGGTAGTTATAATATGCTTGTATACCATACTTGAAGGAGGGTTTATCATTCCAATGAAATCTAAATCCCATTGAGATAAGGGTTGATTAGCTTGAATTGGATGAGGTGGAACAGTTGTTAGCCTTTGTTGGTGTGTGAAGAAGGAACATTTCTATAGATTTTCACCCATCTATGAGTATTTTTGAACAAACTTGTCCAATAATAATCAAACCTCATGATCTTGATAGTAGTATTTTTAGGTGAATAATGTCCTCCTGATGATATATTATGGAACTCTTGAAGGATATTATCAGTCTCTAGTCATATAAAATGCAAACATTGGTAACTTGACCATGATTACTAACACCCAACCCTTATGTCTCTCTTGCTTTCTCTCATGACCCTCATAGGCATCTTTTCACTTAGTCTCAATCATTTGTAGCCTTCTAGACTTGATATTAGCTGAGATAGACCCCTTTTTCCATGACTAACCCATCCCCCTAGGTCTTGTCTCCTTAGGGTAATAGCACCACACTTGGACTATAGCATCGGTGCCACTCCTATCCACTTTCAGTGCCTTTTTCCAAGTGTAATTTTATCCCCAATGGTCAATTCATTTTGCTTCCCCATAATTATCTTTATTGGCCTAATGCAAGCAAATTCAACCCATGACCAATAGATCCTTATAAAATCCCATTCAAAGATCATTTATAAAGGATTGGTAATTATCGCTAAGCAAGCAAGAGTACAAGCAAGACTACTCAAGAAATCTTTTCTATTCTCAACATAAAACTAACTAATATACTTACAAGCTTATTAAAATGTTTACAGCAGTCCTCAACCACATTAAGTACATCTAGTTTAGCATTTTTTCATATTCATACACTCAATTTCACAAAGCACATCAAGTGGGAGAACTACATATGGCTCGATCCCTCTTCAGAGTATTGGTATGTAGGTAACATGCCCACACAAGGGGTATTGATACACATTCAATGAATCTTACACCCACTAACCCCCTGCACCCTCCATCTTTCTCAAAATTGGTCAAAATACAATGGAATATAGGGTTTAAAGAGAAAATCTACTTTACAAGGAGCTCTATAGACTTATTGTTACCAAAACTTCATAGAAAAGGTCACACAAACCTGGCAAACAAAACATAAAAAGCTCAGATCCTTAGTATAATAGTTGTTGAGGTAGAATACAACAATGGTGCCACTCCTATCCACTTTTTATGCTCCTATCCAATCCTAAAA
This sequence comes from Torreya grandis, assembly GCA_037957365.1. Lineage (NCBI taxonomy): Eukaryota > Viridiplantae > Streptophyta > Pinopsida > Cupressales > Taxaceae > Torreya > Torreya grandis. The sequence goes on from JARHVA010001359.1 coordinate 3,507,322, forward strand.
TGAAGGTCAGATCTCAGTGTATGATAGTGTCCTAATTTTGCACAATGAATATCAGACCTTGTTTTAGCTAGATCAACCTATTTCCAACTAAGTCTTATTTTTCCATCTTATTAACATTTTTAGAAAGGTCAAAATTGCAATATAATTTACACAAATTAGTATCTTAATTATTTAATATTTATTTACTAATTTTACTACTCAGACCCTTTAATTAAATTAGGAATAATACACCAATATTTATAAAATTGTTAAATCATTTGGTGAACCTGACTTACTTCATTTGTGCATAAAATTCCTAGGGTAAATATCTTATTGATTTTTCCTATAATTTTTCCATTTTTTTACCTACATAATAAAATCATAAATTAGCATTACATTTTAAAATTTCATAGTAATTTTAAAATAATTTTCTTTCAAACCTTAGTTTCCCATACTAGGTCTCAGTAATTTTCCAATAATTTCATGATTTTTTATGAGTATATTAAAAATAGAAATTCACTTCAAATTTCAAATTTCAATAGTAATTTGCAAAAATATTTATTTTTCAAAACCCTAGTGGCATCTACTAGGTCCTGCTAAATCACAATTTTTTTAATAAAATTTCTTAATTTTTTTCTTGCATATCTAACTCATAAATTCACTTTAAATTTCAAAATTTCATAGTAAATTTCAAAAATAATTCATCTTTAAAACCCTAGCATCATATACTATTTCCCATTTCTTCTTGAGGTATCACCTTACATGTTTGTGAGATTTGTATCTTTTTATGCATATTCCAATTCCTTGCTTAGATTATATCCATTTAATCTATCTACTATTATCCAAGTTATTTTCCTTATGACACCTAAGTTAATTTCATCTTTTCCTTCAAGATGAAGTGAAAGACTTAGTGGGAATCCTTTTGAATTCACCTAGATTCCTGCAACTTGACCATATACCATGGATAAACAACCAACTTAGATTCTTTTAATAGATTTTACACATCTATATTACACCAATTTCAATGAGGATGTTTTTGACAAAGAGTAATATGAGAATAATAATGATGATACAAACACCGATGTTAATGGTCCACCACATCAAAATCTTGATCAACTTCCACTAATTGTTAATAATGAAGTTATCCTCAATAATGATTTGATCCTACAAAGTTTTTGAGAAAGACTTCAGGACCAACCCCAAAATCTTACTCTTATTTTACAATTTATCATGGAAATCAAAAAGGATAAATAATTTGATTCTTCTATTCCTTTAGAGTAACCAATTACAAATGACACTATAGGGGAAACTATGTCTCAACAACCCCTTATAGTAGCCTAACCTACCTCTATGCCACCAACTACAACTAGTACATCTCTATCTCTTAATGTAGCATCCCTTGTGTAAAAGATAAAATCTCTACAATCTAAGGTGCTACATCTTGAGCAAGGTACCTCTAGACCTATGTAGGCTTTAGATTCTTTTACTCTATTGCATACACCATTTGCATGTCACATTGCTTCTACACCCTTACCATAAGGTTTTATTTAACTCAAGCTTACTCTTTATGATGGTAAGGGTGATCCAAAGACACATTTGAGATCCTTTCATTTATCATGATTTAAATACGTACCCAATGACTGGCTACTTACCAAGCTATTTCCAAAGAGATTAAAGGATTATGCTTTAAAATGGTTCTATAGTCTACCAAATCAGTGAATCAATACATTCAATCATTTAGATGACATGTTCCTAGCTTATTTTAGCATCAAAATTATTGATAAGGTTTAATATGCCCAAGTTTCACAATAGAAATAAACTTCAAATGATCATCTCATAGATTATGTTCTTTGATATAAGACTATTTTGGCTAAGATGATTAGCCTCATCACTGATCAAGAGTTACAAGATCTCTTCAAACAAAGTCTCCTACCATCTTTACATGAATAAATTATGTTCAAAATATTCTCTTCCTTCACTAAATTATGTTACACACTAAAATAAAGAGAAGTCAAACTAATTTCAATGGGCAAACTCAAGCACACAAGTATCTCAAAAGTACACAAGTATCTCAAAAACAACAAACAAGAGTAACAAAAAAGTCAAGGTTAATGATAAAAAGAGTCAGAATCAATAAATAGTTAATGCAACTTTTGATCCCCCTTAGTGAGTGGTTTTATCAACACCTCCTTGGTGAATCTTCACCAATCTACCAGTTTTTCCAGCTAGAGTTTTACACTAGCTATTGGAATGTAACATCATATCTTTCCCTCTTATTTAGGAAGTTAACCCAACAAAGATTCTTCCTCAGGGATATGATCAACATGCATTTTTCAAGTTTCACAAGGAACCAAGCCATACAATAAATAGATGCATCAGTTTGAGACATAAGATATAGGATTTGATAGATGGAAATCATATTGATTTTGGCACTTTAGTTGAGCCTCCTCAGGCAAAACAAACATAGGATAAAGCATTGAAAATATTCTTTAATATTTTCCACAGTATTCCAAACAAGAGACAAGGGAAACATCAGGGGTTCACCATGTATATCATGCACATCCCCCACTAGATACATATAGGGCACCTTCGGTTGAGACACATCCTTTGATAAATATTATTGGTGTATATAGTTCTAGAGTTATAGCTAGACCTTCCATCTCCTTCTCAAAGTAGGAGATTATTGAGGATGATTATGATTATCATGCAGTCTTTATTAGAGCTTACATTCATAATCATTATATTTATAGTGTTTTCATAGATAATGGATCTAGTGTGAACATGTGTACTATGACATTATTATAGAATTTGGGATATTTAAAGTAGGATATTACTCTAATAGATATAGTTATCAATGGATTTAGTTGGAACATACAAAGTTTATTAGGTGAGCTTATACTTCCTCTATAGGTTGGTCCAACACATGTGGCCACACCATTTATTATTATTCCCAGTGTAGGAGTTTTTGATATGCTACTTGGTCAACCTTAGATTTAAAAACTTTGAATAGTACCTTATATAGTTCATAGATGCATGAAATTCATTCATGTTAATTATGTTATTATTGTTGGTGGAGTTCCATATGAGTTACCACTCCTACCTCAGATCCATCTACTATTCCATAGTCACCAGTTTTAGTTTTTCCACCAGTTATAGTCCCTCCTCTAGTTTTGATTCAAACACATTTGAGGCATCCATCACCATCACAGAGAGTTTATACAACTTCACTACTCAAGATTATAGATAGTTTCTAGCTATAGTATTCACACATAGGGTAGTATCATTGAGATATCATACATCTACTCACATAACACATATTTAGAGATCTTCTCCTACTACTAGATGGTTCCCTATGAGCCCTATAGTTGCATCCACTTCTTAGATTTATAGGGGATCCCACACTCAGTTTCTAATTCAGATATTTTAGAGCATTTACAACATATCTAGCTTTCAGAGCCACAGTCTCAACATTTTTATCATTCTTTATGATCATGCATGATTCCTCTCCCTTATACATGAAACTATGATAGGGAGTCTCTTATGAACCTCATAAATTAATATCATCCCTTCCTAGTTTACTTGTACATAGCCTCTCTTTAATTTCTTGTACATAGTCTTCCTGTGGTTGATTGTACATATCTCAAAAACCCCAAAAATACAAAAATAATACAATATATCAAAAACACAAAAACATTCAAATATGTCAAAACACCACAAACATTTTGATTGTATGCATCATCTATGATTTACATCTATACTACTATGTTAGACTTACATTTTCTATTCTATGATATTTTTTATCAATTTATCTATATTACCATGCTTCACTTGATCTTCTTTGAGTGTGTGTAGTGACATCTAGATCCTTAATTACTTCACTCTACCCATTGAGGGGGTATCCTAATTATACATTAGAAACACACATAAATATACATACCCATTAGGGGAATTTTATACATGAATACACCATCCAAGTTATGTAATTTATACACCACACACTTTAGTTATCATGATGATGTACATTATTTACTAGCTTACATAGATTACTATATTGACATTTCACTAATATATAGAAATTGTGTATTTCTTAGCATATACCTAGTCTTATACTAACATGTCTTGCATACATTCACTTCTTTCTTTGATTAGTAATATGTGATGTTATTTTGAGTTATTACATGCTTTACTTTTTTGCTTAGTGTAGCTAGATTATTTGTATTCTTAGTTCATTTTTTATCTCATGTATGGGGATTTGAACATTTTCCAATGTCCTTTGCTTCTATTTATGTGTGTGCCTTAGGATATTTGCTAATGTACTTTGTCTATACTCTTCTATATGGTTTTGGCTTTCATACCAACCTTTCTTGCTTTAATTGTATGTGTATATGGAATTTGAACATACCTTGTATGCTTGCTTTCTATTTTGAGTGACATGTGCCCATATCCCTTGTTTGCTTGACCCCTTGGCCACCTTTGTATACTTCTTGACTTGCATGCTTGTTGTTGGTCTAATTCTCATTATTTGAAATTCCATGATTTACATCATCCATTATCTTGATTTCTTGGATGCCATGATATACATCATGCTCCATCCCTCCATGGTAACTAACAACTAATAACTTGATTTAACAATTTTGGAAATAATTAGGGTTTTATTCCTAGTTTAGTTAAAGTGTCTAGATTGATAAATTAGTAAATAATATGTGGCAAATAAAATATTTATTGTTGAAATTTATTAGTAATTAGAGCTTTTCAAAAAATAGTAATAAGAGGGAGAAAATAAGACTTAGCTTAAACTGTGTTGATCTAACTAAGACAAGGTTTGATATTCACTATGCAAGCCTAGGAAACTATCATAAATAGGATTCTAACTTTTGTTTTCTAATTAGATAGGAGCACTAAAAATGGATAGGAGTGGCACTGGCACTGTAGTCCTTATCTATCACTATTTTCTGAAGGATCTAAGTTATTTTAGTTTTATTCAGTAGGTCTATGTGACCCTATCTCTGAAGTTTTGGTAGCCAAAAGTTTGTGGAACTCCTTGTAGAGAGATTTTTCTCTTCAAACCCTATCTTCCATTATACTTTGACCAATTTGAAATAAGAGGGGAGGGGGTTAGTGTGTGTAATATTCACTAGACATAGATCCACACCCCTTGTGTTGACATGTTACCTACATACCTATACTCTGAAGAGTGATCAAGACGTATATAATTATCCCTTTGAAAGTGCATGGTGAAATTGTCATATGAGAATGTAAGAAAATACTAAATTGGGTGTGCTTGAGATGACTAGGGGTTAGTGTAAATTTTTTGATAAGCTATAAATAGTATTAGATGATTGTATGAAAAGAATAGGGAAATGTACTTGAGTAGTCTTGCTTGTTTTGTGATATTTTTCCAACCCTTTTCAAATGATATTTGAATGGGATTTTATAGAGATCTATTGGTCATGGATTGAATTTTCTCATGTTAGGCTGACAAGGATAAGGATGGGAAAATAGAAATAATTGACCATTGGGGCTAAAAATGAGTTTATAAAATAGCACTAAAATTAGATAGGAGTGGCATTGGCATTATATTCTTAGTGTGGCACTATTATCCTAGGTAGATGGGACTTAAGGGGATGGATTTGTCATCAAAAGATGGTCCTAGTTCAGTTGGTATCAAGTCTAGAAGGTTATGGATGACTAGGAATCAATGAAAATAATCTTGTAAGGGTCATAAGAACAAGTAAGTGGGATCTATGGATTGGAAGTCATAAGTCACACTCAAGTTACCAATTTTACATTTTTATATGACTATATTTGACCCCATTTATTATAGTGATACAATAAAGTGAAATACTAGGATAAATGAAAAAAAGAGAAGGCGTACATGAACTTACCTATAAGGGTGAAGCTCATGATGTTATTGTGATGGTGGGTTATGCTGTGAAGTGTGAGTCTGTAATAAAAAATAAGAATAGATTAGTTCTTACTAGGTATGCTATATCTAGAATAAGAATGTATAAATTTGTATAAGATAGAGGAAGAGAAAGGAATGAATACACCACATCGGGTACATAGACCAATACAAAATTTGTTGTGATGTTGAGTAATGATGGATGATACTGTATCAGGAGTAATATCATGAATAAAGCTAAGTGTTCACTTCCCCAGAAAAGAGGCTCAAAAATGCAAAGGCTAGCCCTTTGGATCCATCATCTCCCACTAAGTGAAGCTAGGTGGGCATGCATATGTTGATTGATGTTTGGACTATGTGTCTAATCCCTCTGAATATGTGGCTCAAAAATACAAAGGCTATCTTGACCTTTGGCTCTATCATTACCCCATGAAGTGAAGCTATGAATTGATATTAGTATGAAATGTATGTCATATGAGATGGATCTTAAATCCCATGAATGTACTATGATCTAACAATGTTGTCATGGATAGCAAAATGTATGCTAGAAACTAGGCCACTTTTGGCCATTTTGAAAGATGGAGATTAGTCTTATATAAAAGCCACTCTGAAACTAAGAATATAGTTTATATGGAAGCCACTCAGGAACTTGAGAACTCAAGAATGTGGAGGGTAGGATTTTATGAAAGCCACTCTAAAATGATGCAAACCACCTATAGATATAATAAGGCACGCAACTATTGAGAATGTCTGGACAATGCTAAACTAGGAAAGAAAAATAAATAAATGTGCCATGCACATTACCCCTAATCATTGATGTATGGAACATGAATTCTAAGCTATAAGTTATACCAACTATCATATCTAAAACTAGAAGTGAGACCCATCATGCCATATATGATGCCCTCTATATCTATATTCTTTGAGAAAAATGTATATTGAAACTATTGATTCTAAATTGGTCTAGTTGTGCAAATCTCTTGTTGAACCCACATTTCTGCCTACTTCTAGAAATTTTGGTTTTTTTGCTATTTATACAAGAGTATTATAAATAAATGGTAGTACCACTAGTGTTATATTCTAGTCATGATGCTATTGTATTGGGCCAAATTTGATGACTGTTATGGATTTTTCACTATCTACCTCATTTGTTTTGACTAGTTTGATGTTTGGTTGTTGTTTTGAGTATTCTAAAACTAGATTTTTTGGTTGATAGGATTTTTGATCTCTGTGATAAAACCCCTATTTATTTCCCCCTCTTATTATGGTAGGAATGAAGACCCTACAATGACTACCCTTAGAAGAAAGAGCCCTATAAGTGTGTTATGATACAAAATATATCATATAACAATGATACTTAATAAGATGTCTCAATATATAGCATGGTTTGTATTGGGAGATTGTTATATCAATAGGGGTATGCCTAGATAGATATAACAATGTAAAATCATGTGAAATATACTAAACTAGAACTGAAAGTTTTAGTTGTTAATTGTTAGTTGTCATAGAGGAATGAATCATGATGTCCATTATGGCATCCAAGAAGCAACATAATACATGATTTAGATTATGGCATTAAAAAAAAATCAAAATTAATCAAGTAATAAGCACATAAATCAAGAATTAAGAAGTTTAAAAGAGTGGCCAAGGGGCTAAGTAAACAAGGGACATGGGCACATGTCATTCAAATTGGAAAGCAAACATACAAAGCATGTTCAAATGCCACATACACATACAGTTGAAACAAGCAAGTTGGTGTGAAATCCATAATCACATAGAAGAGTATAGGCAAGGGGCATTGGCAAATGTCCAAAAGGTAAAAACATGAATATAAGCAAAGGACATTGGCAAATGTCCTAAGGCACATACTAGAAAGGAGCAGGAATTGGGAATACAATCACATCAAGCTACACTAAGCAAGAATATAAAGCATGCAAAGACTAGAAAATACAATCACAACTAACTAATCAAAGCAAGAGTATGAAAGTATGTAAGAGATGTTAGTATAAGACTAGGTATATGAAAATAAATACACAAGTGCTAAATACTAGAGAGTGCCAATAGAGTAATCTATGTAAGATAGTAAATAATGTACATCAACATGATAACTAGAGTGTGTGGTGTAGAAATGACATAACCTATATGGTGTAGTCATGTAGAAGATACCCCCAGGGGGAATATATATCAATGTGTGTCTCACATGTAGGAGTAGGATGCCCCCTCAATGGGTAGCGTGAAGCAATCAAGGGTCTAAAAGTCACTACACACACTCAAAAAAAATCAAATAAAGCATGGTAATGTAGATAAATTGACAAACAATAGCATATAATAGTATATGTAATTATAAAATGATAGTAGAAATGTAAATCATAGATGATGCATATAATCAAAATATTTTTGGTATTTTTGAATTATTTACATGTTTTTGTATTTTAAACTATTTGAATGTTTTTGAATTTTGAGAATATTTAAGATATGTACAATCAATAATAGGGAAATTATATATAATTAATCATAAGAGACTATGTTTAAGTAGGCTAAGAAAAGGTGATACTAACTGATGAGTCTCATGTAAGACTCCCTATCATGGTGTCTTGTATCAAGGAGAGGAATTGTGTGTGATCCAAAAGCATGATGGAGATGCTAAAACTATGGTACTAAAAGTTGTATATGCTATAAATGCTATGAAGTCTTTAAAGTGTAAACTAACTATGGGGTTTTCTTAAAAATCTAAGAAGTGGATGCAATTATAGGGCTCTTAGGTATCTATCTAGTAGTAGGAGAATCTCTTTAAACATGTGCTCTATGTATAGATGCATGAGACCTAAATGAGACTACCCTAGGTGTGAACACTATAGTTGGAAGCTATCTAGAATCTTTAAGCTATGGAGGTGTATGAACCCTTTGTGATGGTGATGGATGCCTCAACTATGTCTAAATCTATACTAGAGGAAGAATTGGAACTAGTGGAGAAACGATAATTGATGGTAAAGCTGAAACTAGTGATTGTGGAATAGTAGATGGCTCTGAAGTGGCGAGTGGTAACTCATATGGAACTCCAACTATAAAAAATTGATTAGCGTGAATGAATTTTATTCATATATTAACTATAGAATGTACTAGATGTTTTTTATGAATATATAGTAAACCAAGTAACATATCAAAAACTCCTACACTAGGAACAATAGTGACTGGTGTGGCCACATGTGTTGGACCAACCTATAGAGGAAGTACAATCTCACCCATTGAACTCTATATGTACCCACTGAATCCACTAATAACTATGTTTTTTGGTGTAATATCATACTCTGAATATCCTAAATATTATAATAAAGTCATAGTGCACATGTTCACACTAGATCCATTATCTATGAGAACACTATGAATAGGATGATTATGAATGTAAGCTCTGATAAAGAGTGCATGATAATATATATCATCCTCAATGATCTCCTATTCTGAGAAGGAGATGGAAGGTCTAGCTAGAACTCTAGAATTATATACACTAGTCATGTAACTCAAAATATGTGTCTCAACTGAAGGTACCCTATATGTATTTGGTGGTAGATGTGCATGATATGCAAGTGAACCCATGACATGTCCCCTATCTCCTATTTTGAATGTTGTGGAAAATGATCTAAGAATATTTTCAAAGCTTTATCATGTGTTTGATTTGCATAAGGAGGCTCAACTAAAGTGCCAAGATCAATATGATTGACATATATTAAATCCTATATTTTATGTCTCAAACTAATGCATCTATTTTTTTGTATGGCCTGGTGCCCTGTGAAACTCACAAAATGCATGCTGATCATATCCTTGTGAAAAAGGATTTGTTGGGTTAACTTCCTAAATAGGAGGTAGAGATATGATGTTACATTCCAATATCTATTGTAAAACTTTGGCTAGAGAAATTGGTAGATTGGTAAATATATGCTAAGGAGGCATTGATAAAACCACACATTGAGGGGGATCTGAAGCCACATTAATTATCAATTGATTTAGAGTCTTATTATAATTAACCTTGACCTTGTATGGGACTTTGTTGTTACTATTGTTGGTTGTTTCTAAGATACTTATGTACTTGAATTTTCCCATTAAAATTAACTTGACTTTTCTTTCCTTTAGTGTGTGACACAATGTAGTGAAGAATGAGAATCTTTTAAACATAATTGATTCATGCAAAGCTTATAAAAGACTTTTTTTCAAGAGATCTTATAACTCTTGATTGGCCATGGGACTATTCATCTTAACCAAAATAGTCTTATATTGGAGAACATAATCTATGAGACGCTAATTTGACCTTTGTTTTTGTTGTACAACTTGGGCATATGAAACCTTGTCACCAATGTTAATGCTGAAATGAGCTAGGAACATGTTGACTAAAAGATTTAATGCACTTAGTAACTAATTCAATAAACTATAGAACCATTGTAAAGCATAATCATTTAGGATCCATGGAAAGATATTGGAAATTAGCTAGTTATTTGGTACATAATAGAAGCATGCTACATGAAGAGCTCTCAAATGTGTCTCTAGATCACCCTTGCCATCATATAAAGTAAGCTTGGATTAAAAAAAACCTTGTGGTAAGAGTGTAGAATCAATGTGATGTGCTAATAGTGTATGTAGTATAGCAAAAGAGTCCAAAGCCTATGTAGGTCTAGAGGCACCTTGGATTGAAGAGATCTTATCTCTTCCACAAGGGCTACCACATCAAGAGACAAAGATTTACTAGCTATATTTGGTGGTATAGAAGAAGGTTGGGATGTTATAGGGGGTTATTGAGACATAGTTGCACTCGTATTGTCATTTTCAACTAGTTGCTCTACAGGAATGGAAAACTAAACTTATTTAGCCTTTTTTATTTCCATGAGAGATTGTAATATAAGAGTATGATCTCGAGGTTGTTCCATAAGTCTTTTTCTAAAACTTTAGAGGATCAAATCTTTATTGAGTAAGAATTCATTATCAATAATGGGTGGAAGTAGAACAATAATCCAATGTGGTGGAGCATGAGCATCAATGTGTACATCATCATTATTATTCTCATTTTGCTCATTGTCTAAATTATTATATTTTAAATTGGTGTAATTTGGATGTGTAAAATATATAGATGAAGTCTAAAATAGTTGTTTATCCATAGTATATGGTTGAGTTGAAGGAATCTAGGTGAATTTAGGAGGGTTTCCACTAAGTCTTGCACTTCATCTCAAAGGAAGAGTTGTAAGGAGCTTAGGTGGCGTAATGAAAACAACTTGGATAATGATAGAAAATATTACATAGATATAATCTAAACAAGGAACTAGAATATGCATAAAAAGGATACGAAAGTGGCACACATGTAAGGTGATATCTCAAGAAGTGAATATGAGCTATTACATGAAACTAGGGTTTTGATAATGATATTTTTGTAAAATACTATGGAATTTTGAAAATAAAATTAGATTTTTGATTTAAATATGTAACTATAATTTAAGAAAATTATTGAAAAATACTTGATTGAATAGGACCTAGTATGTGTAACTAGGGTTTTGAGAATTTTTTTTTTGACATTACTATTAAATGTTGAATTTTGAAGGGATTTTCTAATTTTAATATGCTAGTAAAATTTTTGAAAATTGTTGGAAAATTATTGGAAAAATATTGGGACCTAGTATGGGCAACTAGGATTTGAAATAAAATTATTTTAAAATTTACTATTAATTTTTAAAATTCAAAATAAATTTTTTATTTAAATATTCAAGTAAAAATTCAAAAATTTATAAGAAAAAATTAGTAGGAATTTTACCCTAGGGTTTTTAGGGTTTTTGTGTGAAGGTTGCATGCTTGATTCACGTCGAGTTCACCAAATGATTTAAAAAATTTGGGAATAATTAGGGTTTTATTCATAATTTAATTAAATGTTCTAGATTTGATGTCCATGGGACCATCAATGGTCACCAGCTGCTTGAACCATGTTGAACCTTGAACCCATTGAACCATTGAAAGTTCATTAGTTCATTGGTTCATTCTGTCTCTTTTGTTATATCACTTCTTAGTTCAATCACTTCTTCACTCCTTGGTTGAACCATCTATTGAACCACCTGTTTGCTGCTTTTTCCTTGACTGAGGCTGCCTTTGAACCATTGAACTTTGAACTCTTTTAGTTCAAAGTTCAATCGATTCATTGGTTCATTATGTGTCTCACTCAATCATTGCTTCCTTTATCTTTCTAAGCTCTTTGATCTTTATCATGCTTGGTTGAACCTTTGAACCTACGAACTCATTGAACCATTTGGTTCAACGGTTCAATGGTTTAATTGGTTCATTCCTTGAAGCTCTTTTGTGTCTAAGTCTTTGAGGATTCCTTTCTGCATCTTTGTTTAGCCTTTGGAATGTCCTAAAGGGAAGGTGTCCCTTCAAGTCCTTGGAAAAGGTCCTTTTTTTGATATCAAGTGTCCCCCACCAGGGTATCTACCCTTTGAGATTTTTCATGTGACCTTCAGGCTTTAACTTCCATGGCATGTTCTTGCATCTTCAGTGGGCTTTTGGCTTTCGAGCTTTTCCTTCAAACAAAAATCCCAAAATAATTCCCTTAAACAAGAAGTCCAAAGGAATTTTGCCTTAACATTTTTTTGAGAAAAGTCTTCTCAAAAGAATTCTTTTAGCCTCTTTTACTTTGCCATTTCCATTGGAAAAAAAGTTTGAAGGAATCATTCCTTTTAGGCCTTCGAACAAATCTGAAGGAATTATGTCTTTTATTTGACCTTCAAACTAATGTTACTTTCCCTCCACAAGGGCACTTGCCTATTTTGCTTTGGGCCAGCCCATTGAACCTACCGATTGAACCAACTGATTGAACTAACTGATGGTTCAATAGTTCAATGGTTCAATCGGCTCATTCTTCACTATTTGGCCAAGTCTTTTTGATTTTTTGCACCAAGTGCATTGAACCAACTTGGTTGTTAAACCCATTGAACCTTTGAACCAAAGTGGTTTAAAGTTCAATGGTTCAAGCCTTTGTTCTTTATCATTTGCTGATTGAACTCTTTTGACTGAATTGAGGCGTTGAACCAATCTTGGAAATCACTAAGTGTTAAAAACTTGTTCTTTTGACTAAACTCACCTACAGAAGCTTTTTAACCCATTGAACCTGCGAATACCTTTACAAAAAAAGCTTGAAAATTGAGGAATTTGAAAGCTCAGAACAAATTTTGAGAAGGGAAGAGAGAAATTTTGGTCTGTACAAGGCCAAAATAGTTCGTAGGTTGTTTAAAAAATGAGTGGTATTTTTTGGAGACAACAGCTGGCTCTAGTTGGGGAACTACCTTTAGTTGGAAACTTGAAAAATAGTTGAGGGGAGTAGAAACTAGAATCTCCAGTGCCTTGAAGTGTGCCATTGGGCTATGGACTCACGCTACCCAAGAAGAAAGGCTCCAAAAAATGAAAAAAAAAGAACAAAATAGAAACAAAAGACTATACAAATATACATATGTATAGGGGAACTCATCTACTTCAAGAGTTGAAGTGCTTTAGATGTTGCCCATTGTGAGGTAGGGAAAAGAGAGTGCCATCTTGATACTTCAACAGGAAACTATTTTTACAATTGAGTTGATGAATAGTAAAAGGGCCCCTCCATAGGGAATCAAACTTTATGTGCATCCCCTTTAGTTCTCTTCTTTTGTCCCACAACAGGACTTGATATCCAATCTAGAAATTGTGATTCTTTGCTTTCTGGTTAAAGAGCTTCTTCACCAGACTTTGATGGGTGGTAATTTGGTACACCACTATAATTCTTTACTCATTCAACTCAGCAAGGCACATGATCCTCTTATCAAGTGAGCTCTCATATGTTTGATCTTCAATCGCCTTAGCCAATTTCAATGCTGGCAATTCCAAGGTGATTGGTATCTCAGCATTGACACCATACAGAAGTTGGAAGGGAGACATACCAATTTCTCTCTTTAGTGTAATTCTGTCTACCCATAGAGCATCAACTAGTGCCTTATGCCAAGTCCTTTGGTTGTCATCCACCAGCTTCTTGATGATAGTCACCAAATTTTTATTGCTTGACTTAGCCTATCCATTCCCTTGTGGGAAGTAATCAGAGGAATGGGAGAGTGTAATTCCATAGTAGAAGTAGAATTGAGTAATCTCCTGAGAAGTGAAATAGGTTACATTGTCAGTGACAATTTTGACTGGGACCCTAAACTTGGACATGATGTTCTCTTTGAGGAAATTGCATACTACTTCTGAAGTAGCATGTTTGGTTGGAACTGCTTCCAACCATTTGGTGAAGTAGTCTATTGATGTGAGGACATAGTCATGTCCAACACTTGATGATGGGTTTACAACTCCAATAAAATCAATTCCCTATTGTTGGAATGGCTCTTTTATGATCATCGGTTCAAGGAGTAAGGCAGCTAACTTGGGCCTTCCAACAAACTATTGGCATACTTGACATCCTCTGTCCCACTTGTATGTAATTTGAAAGAGAGTTGGCCAATAATACCTGGCTCGTAGGATCTTATGGGCAGTCACAAGGGCAAAAAAATGTCCTCCATAGGCTAAATTGTGGAAGGACTTTAGAAGTCAACTTTGTTGCTCCTTGTCCACATAGCAAAGGAACATTCCATCAAGGCTCCTCTTGTATAGGCCATTGTCCTAGAGAACAAAATTAGTAGCTTTCAACTTGATGGTTCTCCTTTCTTTATAAGATAGGTCAGCAGGACACTCACCATAAGTAAGGAAATGAGCAATACCTGAATACCACTCATTCGTGGTGGAGACAAAGAGGACTGTTGGTGTGTCATCCACTTCTGATTCTTTATGCTCTATTCATCTTGGCTTTTTATCAACAATTAGTTGGCATAGCCCCCTTCCACATACCGGCTTTGTTGGCTTGATGATTAGATCAAACTTCTAGATCTTTGCAACCCAATTGCCTCTTTTCATCCCAAACTCTTACTGAGTCAATATAGATTTCACTATGGTGTTAGGGACTAAGGTAGTAACTCAAGAATTAAGGATGTAGAAATGAAAATGTTTTACAGCCTTTCCACTACATAAGCATGCTTCTCCATATTTGAGTACTTTAGCTCATGAGCTTTGAGAGGACAGCTCATGAAGGAAATGGGAGATTCCATACCTTCTTTATTTTGTTGAACTAGAATTGCTGAAAGCGTATGTTCTGAAGCATAACTATAAATGGTGAACTCTTTGCTATAGTCTGGACAAGCCAGAATTAGAGCATGGGCAATGGTAGTCTTGATATCCTCAAAAGCTGACTTGCCTTCTTCAGTCTAGCTGAAGGTGGCTTTTTTGTTCGTCATGTTTACAATGTGCCTAGTCTTCTTGGCAAACTCAGGGATGAACCTCCATAAGAAATTCACCTTTCCAAAGAAAGAGTGAACATTAGTCTTGCTTGTGGGCAAGGAAAGTTCTTGGATAGACTTGACTCTATTTGAGTTAATATTTATTCCTCCTTTGGACACAATGTGTTCAAGAAGTTTCCCTTTTGTTACTCCAAAAATTGACTTCTTGGGGTTCAAGGAAATGCCATTCTGACAGTAGCATTCTATCACTTGTTGTAAATGGCTCACATGATCTGGGTGATGCTTAGAGAAGACAGTCAAGTCATCAAGATAAACTATGATGAACTTACCCATCTCATCCTTGAAGGCAAGGTCCATTGCTCTTTGGAAGGTGGCACCAATATTTATCAAGCCAAAAGGCATCCTTTTATACACAAACGTGCCCCAAGGTATGGTGAAAGTAGCCTTATGCTAGTCTGCTTCACCAACTTTGACCTGATTATATCTTAAGAAGCCATCTAGCATTGATAACATCTCTGAGCCTATCACTGTCTGTAGTACTTGATCCATGATTGGCAAAGGATAATTATCCTTCAAGGATGCCTGATTCAAATTTTTAAAATCCACACAAAGGCAAATTTCACCATTCTTCTTTCTTACAGGCACTATATTGGCAATCCATGTGGAATGATGAATTAGGAAGATTATCCTAGCATTAAGCATTTTTTGTATCTTAGATAAAATAGTACTTGATATTTTTAGATTATAATGCCTGAACTTTTGCCTGTAAGGTGTTGAATCAGCCTTAAAAGGAATGTTGTGTCAAATTTCATCAGGCCAGAGTGATTTTAGGTCATCATAGGAGTACACCAGGACATCCATGTATTCATTAAGCAAAGAGGTGAACTTGAAATTCTCTTCAGGAGTACAACATTTCCCAATGTTCACCATCTTGGGGTCTTCCTTAGTTCCCAGATTTACTTTATCAAACCCCTGAGAGGGGCTTGAATCTATTTGTTGTTATTTGATGAATCTATCATGCTTATCAAACATCTCAAGGGAAACTAGGTCTTTATGAATTTTGTTCCCTTTCAGTTGCAAGAACTCCTCACCTGTGTCTGCATTTGATTTAGGAGCTATTTCACACTTTTGAGGTTTGCTACCTTCAAAATGTAGCTGTTCAAAACTATCTTTCTGATCCATGAAGGCAATGATTTGGTTGTCATTGTTAAATACCTACCAATGATTGGCATTATTAGGTACACTTGGCTGAAAGACCAACTTAATCATGTACTTGTCTCCTTTGAAATCTGGATGGGGGACCTAAAGAGTAGCTAAAACAGCTAGTGCATCTACCTGGTCATTGAATTCTCTGGGAACTACAGAGATGCTAAAAGCATCAAAGTATTCAAGCTAGTCCCAGACTAGATTGTGTTAATGACGTAATCTTTCATTTTTGGATTGATACAGGTTCCTCACCTGACAAACCACTAGTTCGGCATCCCCTTTAGCATGGAGGATTTTCTCCTTTGTTTGTGAGCATCATCTCTGAAAGAAGAGAGATAGATGGTTTATTTTGCCCCCATGTGCTATTTTTTGCTTATTTATATTGTATATAGCTCCTACCTATCTATAGGTAACTTCCCCTTGATGAGGGGAGAGATTAGACCCCTATTGATGTGGTAAACCTACACAACTGGCCGACCAATCTTCTTGATATGGTTAATCAGACCTATTTTGTTTATTAGTATGTTGATTGACAAAATATTCTAAAAAATTGTTGGGTGAATATTTTGTCAATTAGTGTACTGATAAACAAAATAGGTCTGATCAACCATAGCAAGAAGATTGGTCAGCCAGTTGTGTAGGTTTACCACATCAACAGGGGACTAATCTCTCCTCTCATCAAGGGGAGCTTCCCTATAGATACGTAAGAGCTATATACAATATAAATAAGTAGAAAATAACACATAGGGGTAGAATAAACCATCCATCTCTCTTATTTCAGAGTTGATGCTCATAGACAAAGGAGAAAATTTTGGTGTAAACAATGAAGGCACTTCTCTTCTTTCATAAGTGTTCTTACAGGAAACAACAAGAGTTTCTTTTAAGTAGCAAAAGTAACTAGTGACAAAGGACGAAGTAACCAACAAGATGAAACAAAACACAAAGTGTCCACCTCAACTTCCCAAGAAGTATAACACAAAGGATAATGGGGGCACAAAGTCATCCCAGAATCCTCAACACAGAAAGAAAAGGAAAAACACACGTTGAAAACAATTGTGAAAGTACAAAGTCTTCTCATAGTTGGCTTTAGGACACCTCCCTTTTTACCTTCACTAATTCTAAGTGTCAAATTAAATAAATAAGAATGCTTCTAGGAAATAGACATAAGAACAATTTCCTAAAGTAGCACAAGCCAAAACATCACAAAGCCTAAAAATAACTTGCTTTCTCATTTAGATAAAATGAAATGAAATTACAGTCTGAGCTTAAAGTCTCAGTCTTCTTCTTTCAAAATGGGTAGAGTTTCGCTCTTGTAAAAATGAAAAGTCTCCTTTACAAATGAGAGATATTACCATCTTATAGCAACTATGCAAGGATTGGCACCTTTTTCCATGGGATGGCCCATGTGCATTTTGAGCATTGGGAAGAGGAAGCCACTTGATAGATAATGTTGTGTTGGCTCCTATTTTGACTTCAGGAGTTTAGAACATAGGCTACACTGTTTGTCTACAAATAAGACCACTCCTTCAAGGAATTCACATAGCTTGTCTGCTCATCAATGCAAATTGAAGAAAAATGGGTCACATTGTTCACTATTTGTGCCTCTTGATGACCAATTCGCAAACATTGTGTCAACTACTAGAGTGACTCCTTGAGTTGACAACTTTCTTCACCACTTGGACTATTTTGTCTATTTCTGCACTTGGCTCTTTTGCCCCTTCCTGGCTTTGTCTTTCCCATCTTTGTCTCTTCCTAGAATTTAAGGTCCCAGGCTATATTTTTAGCCAGTCACTTGGTTCTTCCTTTAAGTTATGTGCTTTATTTGAATTTCAATAGATATTCCCTTACTTTAAATTTGACATCCATGGGACCATCAATGGTCACCATCGGCTTGAACCATGTTGAACCTTGAACCTGTTACACCATTGAAAGTTCATCGGTTCATTGGTTCATTCTATCTCTTTTGTTCTATCACTTCTTGATTCAATCGATTCTTCGCTCCTTGGTTGAACCATCCATAGAACCACTTGTTTGCTACTTTTTTCTTGACTGAGGCCGCCTTTGAGCTTTTGAATCTATAAACTATTAAACTTTAAACTCTTTTGGTTCAAAGTTCAATCGGTTCATTGGTTCATTCTATGTCTCACTCAATCATTGCTTCCTTTATCTTTCTAAGCTCTTTGATCTTTATCATGCTTGGTTGAACCTTTGAACCTGTGAAATCGTTGAACCATTTGGTTTAATGGTTCAATCGGTTCATTCTTTGAAGCTCTTTTGTGCCTAAGTCTTTGAGGATTCCTTTTTGCATCTTTATTTAGCCTTTGGAACATCCTAAAGGGAAGATGTCCCTTTGAGTCCTTAAAAAAGGTCCTTTTTCTGATATCAGGTGTTCCCTACAAGGGTATCTACCCTTCAGGATTTTTCATGTGACCTTTGGGCTTTAACTTCCTTGGCGGGTTCTTGCATCTTCGGCGGGCTTTTGGCTTTTGGGCTTTTCCTTCAGACAAAAAGCCCGAAATAATTCCTTTAGACAAAATTTTTGAAGGAATTTTGCCTTAACATTTTTTTGAGAAAAGTCTTCTCGAAAGAATTCTTTCAACCTCTTTTACTTTTCCATTTCCATCGGATAAAAAGTTTGAAGGAATTGTTCCTTTTGGGCCTTCCAACAAATCTGAAGGAATTCTGTCTTTTTTTTTGACATTTGAACCAATGTTACCTGCCCTCTATAAGGGAACTTGCCTTTTTTGCTTTGGGACAACCCCTTAAACCTACCGATTGAACCAACCGATTGAACCAACTAATGGTTCAATGGTTCAATGGTTCAATCAGCTCATTCTTCATTATTTGGCCAAGTCCTTTTGATCTTTTACACCAAGCATGTTAAACCAACTTGGTCATTAAACCCATTGAACCTTTAAACCAAGGTGGTTCAAAGTTTAATGGTTTAAGCCTTTATTCTTTATCAGTTGCTGATTGAACTCTTTTGACTGAACTAAGGTGCTGAACCAATCCTAAAAATGACTAAGTGTTAGAAACTTGTTTGTTTGACTGAACTCACTTGCAAAAGATTTTTAATCCATTGAACCTGTGAATCCCTTTATGGAAAAAGCTTGAAAAATGAGGAATTTGAAAGCTCAGAACAAATTTTGAGAAGGGAAGAGAGAAATTTTGGTCTGTGCAAGGCCAAAATAGTCCGTAGGTTGTCAAAAAAATGAGTGGCATTTTTTGGGGACAACAGCTAGCTCTAGTTGGGGAACTACCTTTAGTTAGAAACTTGAAACACAGCTGAGGGGAGTAGAAACTAGAATCTCTAGTGCCTTGAAGTGTGCCATTGGGATATGGAGTCGTGCTACCCAAGAAAAAAGGCTCCAAAAAATGAAAACAAAAAGAACAAAATAGAAACAAAAGACTATACAAATATACATATATACAGGGGAACTCATCCAATACTTCAAGATTTGAAGTGCTTTAGATGTTGCCCATTGTGAGGCAGAGAAAAGAGAGTACCATCTTGATACTTCAATAGGAAACTGCTTTTACCATTGAGGTGATGAATAGTAAAAGGGCCCCTCCACAGGGAATCAAACTTTTCATGCATCCCCTTTAGTTCTCTTCTCTTGTCCCACAGTAGGACTTGATCTCCAATCTGGAAATCATGATTCTTTGCTTTTTGGTCAAAGAGCTTCTTCACCAGAATTTGATGGGTGGTAATTCAGTCCACCACTATAGTTCTTTGTTCATTTAGCTCAACAAGGCACATGATCCTCTTCTCAAGTGAGCTCTCATACGTTTGATCTTCAATCACCTTAGCCAATTTTAATGCTGGAAATTCCAAGGTGATTGGTATCTCAGCATTGACACCATACAAAAGTTGGAAGGGAGACATACCAATTACTCTCTTTGGTGTAATTCTTTTTGCCCATAGAGATTCAACCAGTGCCTTATGCCAAGTCCTTTGGTTGCCATCCACTAGCTTCTTGATGATAGTCACCAAATTTTTATTGCTTGACTCAGCCTGTCCATTCCCTTGTGGGAAGTAATTAGAGGAATGGGAGAGTGTAATTCCATAGTATAAGTGGGAGAGTGTAATTTCATAGTAGAAACAAAATTGAGTAATCTCCTGAGAAGTGAAATAGGTTGCATTGTCAGTGACAATTTTTACTGGGACCCCAAACCTGGACATGATGTTCTCTTTGAGGAAATTATATACTACTTCTGAAGTAGCATGTTTGGTTGGAACTGCTTCCACCTATTTGGTGAAGTAGTCTATTGCTATGAGGACATAGTCATGTCTAACACTTGATGATGGGTTTATAGATCCAATAAAATCAATTCCCCATTACTGGAATGGATCTTTTATGATCACTAGTTTGAGGGGTAGGGCAACTAACTTGGGCCTTCCAATAAACTGCTAGCACAGTTCACATCCCCTTACCCTCTTGTATGCATCTTGAAATAGAGTTAGCCAATAATACCTAGCTCATAGGATCTTATGGGTAGTCATAGGGGCAAAAAAATGTCCTCCATAGGCTGAATTGTGGAAGGACTTCAGAAGTCAGCTTTATTGCTCCTTGTCCACACAACGAAGGAATGTTCCATCAAGGCTCCTCTTGTATAGGCCGTTGTCCCAGAGGACAAAATTATTAGCTTTCAGCTTGATGGTTCTCCTTTCTTTATAAGATAGGTGAGTAGGACACTCACCATAAGTAAGGAAATGAGTAATACCTAAATACCACTCATTTGTGGTGGAGACAAAGAGGACTATTGGTGTGTCATCAACTTCTGATTCTTCATGCTCTGTTCTTTTTGGCTTGTTATTAACAATTAGTTGGCATATCCCCTTTCCATGTACAAGCTTTGTTGGCTTGATGATCAGATCAAACTCCTAGATCTTTGCAACCCAATTGCCTCTTTTCATCCCAAACTCCTACTGAGTCAGTATAGATTTCACTATGGTGTCAGGGACTAAGGCAATAACTCGAGAATTAAGGATGTAGAAATGAAAATGTTTTACAACCTTCACCACTGCATAATTGTGCTTCTCCATATTTGATTACTTTAGCTCATGAGCTTTGAGAGGACAACTCATGAAGTAAATGGGAGATTCCATACCTTCTTTATTCTGTTGAACTAGGATTGCTGAAAGTGTATGTTTTGAAGCATAGCTGTAAATGGTAAACTCTTTGCTATATTTTGGACAAGCCAGAATTGGAGCATGGGCAATGGCAGTCTTGATATCCTCAAAAGCTGACTTGCCTTCTTCAGTCCAACTAAAGGTGGCTTTTCCCTTCGTCATGTTTACAATGTGCCTAGTCTTCTCGGTAAACTTGGGGATGAACCTCTGTAAAAAATTCATCTTTCCAAAGAAAGAGTGAACAACAGTCTTACTTATGGGCAAGGAAAGTTGGATAGACTTGACTCTATTCGAGTTAATCTTTATGCCTCCTTTGGACATAATGTGTTTGAGAAGTTTCCTCTCCGTTACTCTAAAAATTGACTTCTTGGGGTTTAAGGAAATGCCATTCTAACAGCAACGTTCTAACACTTGTTGTGAATGGCTCACATGATCTGGGTGATGCTTAGAGAAGACAGTCAAGTCATCAAGATAAACTATGATGAACTTACCCATCTCATCCTTGAAGGCAAGGTCCATTTCTCTTTGGAAGGTGGTGCTAGCATTTATCAAGCCAAAAGGCATCCTTTTATATGCAAACGTGCCCCAAGGTGTGGTGAAAGGGGTCTTATGCTAGTCTGCTTCACCAACTTTGACCTGATTATATCCTGAGAAGCCATCTAACATTGATAACATCTCTGAGTCCATCACTATCTGTAGCACTTGATCCATGATTGGCAAAGGATTATTATCCTTCAAAGATGCCTGATTTAAATTTCTAAAATCCACACAAAGGCAAATTTCACTTTTCTTCTTTCTTACAGGCACTATATTGGCAATCCATGTGGAATGATGAATTGGAAAGATTATCCTAGCATTAAGCATTTTTTGTATCTCAAATAAAATAGTACTTGATATTTTTGGATTATAATGCCTAGACTTTTACCTGTAAGGTGTTGAATCAGCCTTGAGAAGAATGTTGTGTCAAATTTCATCAGGCCAGAGTGATTTCAGATCATCATAGGAGTACGCCAAGACATCCATGTATTCATTGAGCAAAAAGGTGAACTTGAAATGCTCTTTAGGAGTACAACATTTCCCAATGTTCACCATCTTGGGGTCCTCCTTGGTTCCCAAATTTACTTTATCAAACTCCTGAGAGGAGCTCGAATCCATTTGTTATTATTTGATGAATATATCATGCTTATCAAATAGCTTCTCAAGGGAAACTAGGCCTTTGGGAATTTTATTCCCTTTTAGTTGCAAGAACTCCTCACCTATGTTTACATTTGATTTAGGAGCTGTTTCACACTTTTGAGGTTTGCTGCCTTCAAAATGTAGCGATTCAAAGCTGTCTTTCTAAACCAAGAAGGTAATGATTTGGTTGTCATTGTTAAATACCTACCAATGATTATAATTATTAGGTACACTGGCTGAATGACCTACTCAATCATGTACTTGTCTCCTTTGAAATTTAGGTGGGGGACCAAGAGAGTAGCTAAAATAGCCAGTGCATCTACCCAGTCATTGAATTCTCTAAAAACTGTAGAGATGTTGAAAGCCTCAAAGTCTTCAAGCTGGTCCCCGACTAGATAGTGGTAATGACGCAATCTTTCATTCTTGGTTTGATATAGGTTCCTCACCTGACAAACCACTAGTTTGGCATCCCCTTTAGCATGGAGGAGCTTGATGCCTTTGTCGTGAGTGGCTCTCAATCTAAGCAACACAGACTCACATTCAGTTGTGTTATTTGTGTTGCTGAATTGCAATTTATAAGATGAGGGAAAAATATCTCTTTAAGGAGATATTAACACAACCCCAGCTCCTGAACTAGTGGAAGAGTAGCTGCCATTAAATTCAAGAATCCATACCTCATTTGATACTAATTTTCTTTTGGATTCTTCTTCATCTGGGGATGGAGATACTTCCACACTTACCTTATGCTTAGCTAATTCCTCTGTTGTCCCAGATGAATGAATTTATAGGCTGTCATCTGTAGGAGCTTCATTAGATGTCTCATGAACTCCATCCATGTATAGAAAGTAGTTACCCATGCCTGAAGACTCAAACAAATTTTGAGCTTCAGGTGCTGAGGTCTGGGTAACCACATATTTCACTTCCTTCTCAGGGAGTAACCTCTTCATAACACCTTTGATTAGAATCATTGCCTCTGATAAATCCATGATCAATTCACCTCCAACATCCCTACAAAAGTTTTGCCCAAGAAGGATGCCATATGATGCTGGGACATCTGCTACCAAGATATTCATCTAGATTCTTATATCTAGAAAGGCAACAAATGTAAATTAGGCATCTTTAATTTGTCCCAGCAAAGGCACTTGCTTGTTCTCCATGGAGAAGCATCTACCAAAAGTCTTGGTCAATGTGAGGTCAAGGGATTCAGCCACTTTAGTAGGCATGACATTGTTTGAAGCTTGAGAATCAATGATGCAATTATTTAGTTGATGTCCATTTATCAGCAATGAGACATAAAAAGGTTTAGTCCTACCAAGAGCAGCAGGGGGAGCAATGTAAAGGTTGTTCCTAGTGGGTGCATTCCTGGTAGGATCATGTGTCACTTTGGAATTGCTTGTTCAATAGGGATGTTTTGGTTTTTAACACATTCAACCAGTCTATCTAATTTCTCAGGATGGGACTACAAAAATTCAAATTCAGACATTTGAATTTTGGTTTTCTTTATATGGTTAATGATATCAAATGTCTGGAATGAGCTAGGAGCAGAGGATGGGAGTTCATCCTTTTGATTTTTGAAAGGGGGAGGACTGGACTATGAATTTGAAGTAGAAGGCATAGGGGCATTTGGGGTACTTACCTTTCTCACAATCACCAGGTCCTTTGGCTAGAAATGAAGAGTGGATCCCCACTTAACAATTGAAACTGCTGGTTGAGGTTGCTCCTCTACTTTCTCCTATCAGCTTGTTGAGCTGATTAATTTTTGGACCGGGTGAATACAACATATGACACCTCAATTACATTGCCTTCTCTTCTAGGTTCATCTTGATAGTTTAGGAAACCAATATGGGAGTTGCTAGCTAATTCTTCTTCTTCCTTAGTGAAGATATTAGCATCATCTTCAAGATTCAACTCATATTGGAATGAGAAATCTGATTCAATTTTAAGATATCCAACTACTGAGTTGATTGGTGGTGCTTCAAGGGTGAGGTTCCTCTATGGAGGAGGAAGTTGATTTTGTTGTCCTTGATTCTTGGTAGCATTGCCTTGGTATGCTTGATTGTGAAATGTCCTCCTAGGCATATCTCTATATGTACAAGTAGATGGCATCCCTTGCACTATTTGCTTTTTGAGAGCTAGCATTTTGTTTTCTAGCTTTTGTACCATCAAGTCAGTCGTGACTGTAGGTGAATACTTAGAAGATAAAGAGGAATTACCTTTATTAGGGTCTCTCCTTATCTTTCCTGTCAAGATAAGGTCATCTTCTACCTCAGTAGCCAAGTCTTGAGTAGCAGCAAGGTCTATGTGTCTGGCCCGTCTTAGCAAGAAACTCACTTTAGGTAGCTGTGAGTTGATGAAGAAACACTTGATATTTTGAGGTGTTGGTTGGGTGGCCATGGGAATCCTATGCCTCAGCTTATTGAACTTGGAAATGAAATCCCTCATAGGTTCATGGGGCTCCTTCTTCATCTATGTGAGCTAGGCCAGCAAGGCATGTGCATCTTTTGCAAGGTTGAACTTGGATTCAAATTTGTCTTTTAGAGTGTCCCAATTAGTCACTAATCTAGCCTACAGGTGGTAGAACTAGTCTATAGTAGTGCCTTGTAGTGTTTCCATGAATAGCCTGACCGCTATGTCTTCAAATTCCACCCCTATTACACTACAGGCTATGCTAAAAGTTGCAATGTGTTCATCAGGATGAACCTTCCCATCACCAAAGAATTTGGGGAAATTCTTCCTTGAACTATGTGGAAGCTCATGCAGAGGTGGAGTTAAATTTAGTGGACCAAAAGAGTTACCCTAGGGGCCTTGAGCCATGATTTGATTATGTAAAAGTGGGATCACTT
Source organism: Torreya grandis (assembly GCA_037957365.1). Taxonomy (NCBI): domain Eukaryota; kingdom Viridiplantae; phylum Streptophyta; class Pinopsida; order Cupressales; family Taxaceae; genus Torreya; species Torreya grandis. The sequence goes on from JARHVA010001359.1 coordinate 3,532,879, forward strand.
ATCCAGGTGAAGTGTGGATAGGCAAAGCTCAGCTAGCAGTAGAAAAAGAAGTTTTGCCTTATGTTGGTGGCCTGGTAGGGCTAGGAGGAAGAATCCTAGTTTGTCTAAGGTGAGGTTGTGGAGGAAGCAACTCAAAATTACTCTGTTGCACCAACTCAAAAGTAGGGTCAACAACACCTTGGGATTTTTGGCCTCTGGTATAATGTGGAGTGGCCAAATTGTAGAACAAAAAATGGAAAAGAGTAGGATCTACTTCAGCTTGAAGTTTGAGACTTTAAACTGCATGCTCTTCCCCAGTAGAGTCACCAAAAACTATTGGGTGAATATTTCGTCAATCAACGTACTAATAAACAAAATAGTTCTTATCAACCACAACAAGAAGATTGGTCAGCCAATTGTGTAGGTTTACCACATCAATAGGGGACTAATCTCTCCTCTCATCAAGGGGAGGTTCCCTATAGATACGTAAGAGCTATATACAATATAAATAAGTAGAAAATAACACATAGGGGTAGAATAAACCATCCATCTCTCTTCTTTTAGAGTTGATGCTTACAGACAAAGGAGAAAATCTTGGTGTAAACACTAAAGGCACTTCTCTTCTTTCAGAAGTGTTCTTGCAGGAAACAACATGAGTTTCTTTCAAGTAGCAAAAGTAACTAGTGACAAAAGACGTAGTAACTAGCAAGATGAAACAAAACACAAAGTGTCCACCTCAACTTCCCAAGGAGTATAACGCAAAGGATAATGGGGGCACAAAGTCATCCCAGAATCCTCAACACAGAAAGAAAAGGAAAAACACACACTGAAAACAATTATGAAAGCACAAAGTCTTCTCACAGTTGGCTTTAGGACACCTCCCTTTTTACCTTCACTAATTCTACTTTTTAAATTAAATAAATAAGAATGCTTCTAGGAAACAGAGATAAGAAAAATTTCTTAAAGTAACACAAGACAAAATAGCACAAAGTGTGCAGACAACTTGCTTTCTCATTCAGATAAAATGAAATGAAATTACAATCTAAGCTTAAAGTCTCAGTCTTCTTCTTTCAAAATGGGCAGAGTTTTTCTCTTCTAAAAATGAAAAGTCTCCTTTACAAATGAGAGATATTACCATCTTATAGCAACTATGCAAGGATTGGCACTTTTTTTCATGGGATGGCCCATGTGCATTCTGAGCATTTGGAAGAGGAAGCCACTTGATAGATAATGTTGTGTCAGCTCCTATTTTGACTTCAAGTGTTTCAAACATAGGCCACACTATTTGTCTGCAAACAAGACCACTCCTTCAAGGCATTCATGTAGCTTGACTGCTCATCAATGTAAAGTGAAGAAATATGGGTCGCATCATTCACTATTTGTGCCTCTTGATGACCAATTCATAGACATTGTGTCAACTGCTGGAGTAACTCCTTGAGTTGACACCTTTCTTTACCACTTGCACTGTTTTGTCCATTTTTGCACTTGGCTCTTTTGCTCCTTCTTGGCTTTGTCTTTTCTAGCTTTGTCTCTTCCTAAAATTTAAGGTCCCAGGCTATCTTTTCAGCTAGTCACTTGGTTCTTCCTTTAAGTTCTATGCTTTATTTGAATTTCAATGGATATTCCATTACTTTAAATTTGATGTCCATGGGACCGTCAATGGTCACTAGCTACTTGAACCATGTTGAACCTTGAACCCGTTGAACCATTAAAAGTTCATCGATTCATTGGTTCATTATGTTTTTTTTGTTCTATCACTTCTTGGTTCAATCGCTTCTTCACTCCTTGGTTGAACCATCTGTCAAACCACTTGTTTGCTACTTTTTCCTTGATTGAGGCTACCTTTGAACTTTTGAATCTATGAACCATTGAAATTTGAACTCTTTCAGTTCAAAGTTCAATCGATTCATTGGTTCATTCTATGTCTCACTCAATCATTACTTCCTTTATCTTTCTAAGCTCTTTGATCTTTATCGCACTTGGTTGAACCTTTGAACCTATGAACTTGTTGAACCATTTGGTTCAATGGTTCAATGGTTCAATCGATTCATTCTTTGAAGCTCTTTTGTGTCCACGTCTTTAAGGATTCCTTTCTACGTCTTTGTTCAACCTTTGGAACGTCTCAAAGGGAACGTGTCCCTTTGGGTCCTTAGAAAAGGTCCCTTTTCTGATATCAAGTGTCCCCCACAAGGGTATCTACCCTTCAAGATTTTTCATGTGACCTTCAGGCCTTAACTTCCCTGGTGGGTTCTTGCATCTTTGGTGGGCTTTTGGCTTTTGGGATTTTCCTTCTGACAAAAATCCCAAAAGAATTCCTTCAGACAAAAAGTTCAAAGGAATTTTGCCTTAACATTTTTTTGAGAAAATTCTTCTCGAAAGAATTCTTTGGCCTCTTTTACTTTGTCATTTCCATCGGATAAAAAGTCTGAAGGAGTTGTTCCTTTTGGGCCTTCGAACAAATCCAAAGGAATTCTATCTTTTCTTTGACCTTCAAACCAATGTTGCCTACCCTCTGCAAGGGTACTTACCTTTTTCACTTTGGGGCAGCCCCTTAAACCTACCAATTGAACCAACTGATTGAACCAACTGATGGCTCAATGGTTCAATTGGCTCATTCTTCATTATTTGGCCAAGTCTTTTTGATCTTTTGCACCAAGCGCATTGAACCAACTTGGTCATTGAACCCATTGAGCCTTTAAACCAAAGTGGTTTAAAGTTCAATGGTTCAAGCCTTTGTTCTTTATCATTTGCTGATTGAACTCTTTTGACTGAACCGAGGCACTGAACCAATCCTGGAAATGACTAAGTGTTAGAAACTTGTTGTTTTGACTGAAATCGCCTGCATAAGCTTTTTAACCCATTGAACCTATGAATCCCTTTATGAAAAAATCTTGAAAAATTAGGAATTTGAAAGCTCAGAACAAATTTTGAGAAGGGAAGAGAAATTTTTTGGTCTGTTCAAGGCCAAAATAGTCCGTAGGTTGTCCCAAAAATGAGTGGCATTTTTCGGGGACAACACATATCACTGAGAATTAATGAAAATAAGCCTGTGATGGTCATGAGAGAAATCAAGAGGGATTTGTGGATTGGAAGTCATAAGTCACACTCAAGTTACCCATTTTGCATTTTTATATGAATATATTTCCCCACCTTCTTTATTCTAGTGATGCAACAAAGTGAAATACTAAGATAAAAAAGGAGAAAGTGTACCTAAACTTACCTGTAAGGGTGAAGCTCATGATGTTATTATGATGCTAGGTTGTGAAAAGACAGAGCACATTATAAAGTGTGAATCTATAAGAAATAACAAGAGTAGATCAGTTCTTACTAGATATGATATATCTAGAATAAGAATGTACAAAGCTAGATAAGAGAGAGGAAGAAAAAGAAATGAATACACCTCACCAAGTATGTGGACCAATAGAAAACCTGTTGTGATGATGAGTACTATTGGATGATGATGTACCAAGAGTAATATCATGAACAAAGCTAAGTTCTCAATTCTCTAGAAAATTGGCTCAAGAATACAAAGGTTGGCCTTTTGGCTCCATCATCATGCATAAAGTGAAGCTAGGTGGTCATGTGTGTGTTTATTGATATTTAGATTGTGTGTCCAATCCCTCTAATTAAGTGGCTCAAGAATACAAAGGATAGCTAGTCCTTTGACTCCATCATTGCCCCATGAAGTGAAGCTATGAATTAATATTGGTATGAAATTGTTTTACTATTTTTAGGAAACTAAGTGTTTAATTTCCTAATTAGTAAAGGGTCTGGATTAATCTAGAAAATATTTAATGTAGTATGTCTAAATTATCCTACTAATTTTTTAAATCTAGATTTGATCAATTAATTACGAAAAATAACAAGTAAAGGGATAGAAAGTGAACTTAGTTAATCTTTGGACTCAAATGGAGGAATCTAGAACTACAAATTGAGGAGCTAACTGGGCAAACTATCAAAAATAAGACCTAAAAGTCTATTTTTGCCTAGATAGTAGCACTAAAAATTGGACACTTTGGGGTCCAGTGTTATAGTCCTATTTTTGGTGCTATAGTCTTTTTGATCTGATTCTTCTAAGCTTTTTGGGTTCTATTCTGATGCTTCTAGAGGATTTGTGTCTAAATTTTCAAGTCTTGATCATCTATGGAGCTCTGTGTGTAACTAGTTTTGTCTCCTAGGGTCTTAGTTCTTCCTTAGGATTGACAAGTGCTCTTGAATCAAATGGAAAAAGGGGTTAGTGTATATTATGTAATAAACATGTGATCACACCCCATGTGTGGGCATGTTTCCTACATATCAATACTCTAAAGAGGGATCAAGGCTGATGTATTTCTCCCAAATTAAATGTGTATTATGCAACCCTATGTATGCAATACAAGTATTATATGAATCTGGGTAAGATTGAGATGACTTGTAACTTGTGCAATAACTTGAGTAGGCTGGAAATAAAAATGGTTGGTTGTATACAAAGAATAGGAAGATTTGCTTGAATGTGTTTAGTGTATTTATAACTTGTGCCTTTTGAATGATAGCCTACCATTCTAAATGACCCCTATATAGGTTTTTATAGGGAAAATGACGATCATAGGTTAGATGACTTTGAATTAGGCTGACAAGGAAAAAGATAAGGAATCAAGGAAATCTAACCATTTGAGGCTAAGATTGACTTGGATAATAGTGCCAAAAAGTGGACACCCTGGGGTCTAACACTATAGTCCAACTTATGGTGCTAGTGTCCAAGGGGAAAAAGACCTTGTGGGATAAGTCTATGCTTGGGAGAGGAATTTGAGATAGCTGGGGATAAATTTAGAAGGTTTAATATGACTAAGAAATAATAAAAACATGCTCAGTGGGTCGTGTAAGGAAGCATGAGAGACCTATGGTTTGGGTGTCACAATTCATGCTCAAGTTGTAAAAATTACATTTTTATGTGATTTAATTTTCCCCCCACCCATTATTCTAGGTATGTATCAAAGTAAAATACTATGATAAAGGAGAAATATAGAAGTGTACCTAAACCTACCTATGAGGTTAAGCCTAAGAAGTTGTGTGATGTTGGATTGTGTTTAGTGAGAGCACATTATACTATGTAAATCTACAAGTAAGTAAAATTAAAGTAGATCAATTCTTAATAGATATTCTATATCTAAAATAATAATGTTTAAAGTTAGGTAAAGAGAGAGAGAGAGGAAGAGAAAGAAATGAATGTACCTCACCAAGTATGTGAACTAATACAAAACCTATTTTTAGACTAGATTATACTGAGTGATGTTGGATGTATGTTTGAACCAAGATATATGTCTATGTATGAGTTGAGTGTTAAATACCCTAGAAGGTGGATCAATAATGCAAAGGTAGGCCCATTGGCTCAATCATCACTAACTATGTGAATTTAACGAATCATGTGTGTGTTAATTGATGTCTAGATGGTGTGTCTAATCCCTCTTAATAGGTGGCTCAAGAATACAAAGGCTAGATAATCCTTTGGCTCCATTGTTGCCCCATGATGTGAAGATAAATAGAAAGATACCAGTATAAGCTAAATGTCATATGAGATGGCTCATTAAGCCCATGAATGTGTTGTAATCTAATAATGTTGCCATGGATAACCAAATGTAATTGGAAATTAGGCAAATGTTGGTCACTTCAAAACATGGAAATTGGACTTATATATAAGCCCATCCAAAATTGGAATCAAGGCTTAGGAAGCCACTAAGGAACTTGGGTATGTGGGAAAAAAACTTGTATGAAAGTTTACTTGAAAGTGATGCCAACCACCTACAGATGGAGTAAGGCACACAACTACTAGGAACACACAAGAAAATGTACTAAACTTACAAAGGAGAAGGCCCATGTGTCACACACATTTCTCTTATAATTGGTGTCTAAAACATAGATTCTAAACTAAAAGTTATATCAATTTCCATGTCTGAACTATAAATGGAAAACCTCATGTCATGCATGATGCCCCCTATATCTAGATTCTCTAAGCAAATAAGTGCTAAAAATTTCTATATTCTAGAATATACTATTATGGTAAAACCATGACTAAACTCACCCCTCTACTTGGTTCTGGAAAAAAATGGAAATTCTATTGTCTAGACACTAGCATGGAAATTGGACACTTTAGGGTCTAGCATTATAGTCCCATTTTTGGTGCTATTGTCTAGAGCCAAAACTAAAAATTAGACTATGTTCTCTACTATCTACCTAATCTAGCTTGCCTAAACTAAACTTTGGAATCTAGACTATATATTCTTAAACTATTTTTTTGACTATTTAAGATCTATGATCTCTATGACAAAACCCTTATTTATTTCCCCCTCTTCTAGGGTAGGAATGAAGACCCTGTAATGACTTCCCTTAGAATAAGAAGCCATGCAAGTGTGTCAAGTTGCAAAAAAATTTGATATAGCATTAATATTCATGATCTCAAGATATAGTAAAAGTTGTATAGAGATATTGTTAGATCCATAGGGGTATGCCTAGATAGATATAACAATGTAATATCATGTGCATAAAAAATATAGAGTGCACAATGTTAGTTATTAGTTTGTTAGTAGCATAGAAGGATGGATCATGATGTCCATCATGGCATCTAAGAAATAAGGTAAATTCATGATTGGAATCATGACATTGTACACATAAAGAGAAATAATCAAGCAACAAGCATACAAAATAAGAATCAAGAAACATGCAGAGGTGGCCAAGGGGACAAATAAACATGTAAGTCATATAATGCATGATCAAATGTTGTATACACAGATAATGAGAAAAAACAAAGATTGGCACAAGGGCCACAAGCACATAGAAGGCACACACAAAGGACATTAGCAAATGTCCAAAGACACACATAATATAGATAGAAGCAAAGGACATTGGCAAATGTCCTGAAACACAAGCAGGAAACAAATATGAACTAGAAAATGCCAACACGTCTAGCTAATCAAAGCACAAATGAAAGCTTTTAAAATAATGGAAATATAGACAAGCATCTAACTATGAAAAACAAGAAGCAAGAGCATACAAGATATGTGGTACAAGACTAATGTATATGCTATGAAATATAAAAGTGTGATAAATACCACTGGATGTTGATGTGATATCTATCTAAGGTACGTACTACACAAGGTGTCTAGAGTGTGGAGTGTGATAATGACATAACTTGGATGGTGTAGTCATGTAGAGTGTGACCCTAGTGGGTAGATGTATCGATGTATAGCTATAATGTAGAAGTAAGATGCCCCCTCAATGGGTTGAGTAAAGTAATGAAGGATCTAGATGTACTACACACATTCAAAGAAGATCAAGTGAAGTATGATCATATAGATAAATCAACAAACATGTCGCACAAAACAATGTAATGTAAGTCTATCATAGTGATTTAGCAATGTAAGAACATAAATGATGCATACAATTGACGTATTTTTATTTTTGAATTTTTTTATTGTGTTTGTATTTTTGAAATAAGCTATGTACAATCAAACAGAAGAAGACTATGTATAAGAAATACTACAAAGGAATGATACTAACCGATGAGTCTCAGATGATACTCCCTATCATGGTGTCATGTATCAAAGAGAGGGATCATGCGTGACTATAAATCATGAGGGAATGGCTGTGAATATGATGATAAATATTTATATTCATTAATGGTTTCTTTGAAATAACCTAGATTATTCCACTCATTATTATCATATTGATTTTGAGCCAATGGAATACTAGTTCTAACTTTTATTATATCTAGATCTTTTGCTTTGATGAATTGTGTCTATGAATGATTTTCCTTATAATTTTCAATAAATCCTAGACCTTGGTGACAAACATTATCAACTTCTTGAATAGGAGTAGTGATGCCTTGAGCATGCTTTCCCAACCCTTGATCTTGAAAATCAAACTGTGGTAGATATTTTTTACCAAACCCATGTTGTTGTGAAATTTGAGCCTCAGTTTGGAGAGATAAATTTTCATCTTATTCATGTTTTACCTATGCTTGTGAACCTGTTTCTTGTTCTAATTTTGATTTTTGAACCTTTTATTATTCAGAGTTGTGCTTTGGTAACCATATTTGTATTATTCTAAATTTGACCCTTTATGAATGTGTTCCTATGTCACTATGGATTGGTTGACTGATTTACTTTGTATAGGGTCCTTATTAGCATTTATCTATTGTATATGTTGTTTTAGTGTCAAACATGAATCTATATGATGCCCATGCATTCTATGATATGCATAATAATACCTAGATATTCTCACTAGATGTAGAGAAGGTAGTTTGATCCACTTAGATTTAATTAGCTCCATCAGTACCTCACTTGAACTCCTATTTGATCTTTGAATGCTTTTAGAATCACTAATTATAGAGTTACTATGTTGTGATTTGTTGTTTTGATATGTAGAATTGCTTGCAACCAATTGACTAGGTGAAGGTGCATATACATGATTGACACTAGGATGCCTTTGAGGATTTTGAATTATGATCTAAGTTTTCAATGTTGTTATCTTTTCATGTAATAACTAGTTATATGTTTGTAAATCTAACATTAACTTGCTCATACTAGTGATTTGATCCCTTAGAATCTCAAAAGTGCAAATCTTAGTTGCTTGTGATTGAACATGTAAGCACATATGTTAAAGATAGTCTGAAAAAGTTATAGGCTGAATGTATGCATCAAGAGCAATGGTATAGGCTACCTTACCTTTTGGAGGAGTGATAGCATGGACCTAGTTAGAGGGAAATATGCTATCACCCTTTTGAGGGAGAGGTGGAGAAGGGATATCTTTATTTTGCATGACATATGACATTGAAACAAGAGTATCCAAGGAGGCATATACATCTAGGTAGAAACCATATATATGGGTTAAATTGCATATAAGTGGATTTATAAATTGTATATCAATATTATTATAGAGAACATTCCACATGAAAGATAGAAAACAAGGGATAGAAAGTATGAATTTGTGCATGCATGCATAAGAGATTGTGACATGTGCTATGACATTTCTAATGTGTTTAGCATGATAAACTTGTATATTTTTCCCTATGAGAGATATATAACAAAGGTTAAAGAGCATGAAATTGTGCCTGAATGCATAAAGAATTTTGACATGTGACATAACATTTAAAATGTTCGTAGCATGATAATATTGAAAAAATGTCCATATGAAAGATAGAGAGTAAAGGGTTTAGAGCATGGATTTGTGCAAGAATGCATAAATATTTTTGACATGTATCATGACATTTGTAATGTGTTTATCATGATAAAATTGTATATTTTTCCCTATGACAAAGAGAGAGTAAAGGATAGAGAACTTGAATTTTTTCATAAAGGCATATAAACTTTTGATATGTAACATGACATTTCAAATGCATTTAGAAAGATAATTTTGAATAATTTTCCATATGAGTAAAAGAGAATTCATAAAAAGAATTTTGGAATCTTGTGCATGTTTAGCAATGAATTTTGCAATATCATCCCATATAATGAAATATAAGCATGAAATGCAAAGGATGAAATGTTGTACTAACATATGATAGACTTCATCATTCATGTACATGATAGGACTAATGATGGTTGCCTTATTTTATACAGGAAATGAAAGAAATAATTTTAAATAAGTAAGCATCTTTTTTGTAATTTGGCTAAGTATGTAAGGTGATACCTCAAGATGCAATAGGACCTAGTGTAGGCAACTAGGGATTTTTCAAGAAATTGATTTGCAAAATGCTATGAACTTTTGGATTTGAATTTGATGTTTTGATTTTAATATTTAATCAAAAAATTTAGAAAATAAGAGGAATATTCTAGAAATTTATTGAGATTTAGTTGATGCAATTAGGATTTGAAATGATTTTTTTTCAAAATTAATGTGATAATTTTAAAATTTTACTAAGAATTTATAGATTTGAACTTGAAAAATTTAGGAAAAATCTAAAAATATTTTTAAATTTAGTAGAATAGTTTTCCTAGTGATATGGAAGTGATTTCATGCAAAAAGGACCTAGTATGTGGAAACTAGGGTTTTAGTGAATTAATGAAAATATTTCACTTAAATTTGTAGTTTTTTATTTTTAAATTATATAAAAATTAATAAAATATTACAAAAAATTATAAATAATTAGCCCTAAGGTTTCTAAGGTTTTTGTGCAAAAATTCAAACTAAGTTGGGTTCACCAAATGTTTTACTATTTTTGGGAAACTAAGTGTTTAATTTCCTAATTAGTAAAGGGTCTAGATTAATATAGAAGATATGTCATACAAATGTCTAAATTAACCTTATAATTTTCTAAATCTGGATTTGATCAATTAATTACTAAAAATAGCAAACAAGGGAATAGGAAGTGAACTTAGCTAATTTCTGGACTGAGATGAAGGAATCTAGAACTGCAAATTGATGAGCTAACTAGGTAGACTATCAAAAACATAACCTAGAAGTTTGATTTCTACTTGGATAGTAGCACTATAAATTAGACACCTTGGATTCCAATGTTATAGTCCTATTTTTGTCACTATATTCCTTTTGATCTTCTTCCTCTAAGCTTTTTGGGTTCTATTCTGATGTTTCTAGATGCTATGTGTCTAGATTTGCAAGTCTTAATTATTTTTAGAGTTCTGTGTACAACTAATTTTGTCTCCTAGGGTCCTATTTCCTCCTTAGGCTTGACAAGTGCTCATGAATCAACTATAAAAAGGGGTTAGTGTGTATTATGCACTGAACATGAGATCACACCCCATGTGTGGGCATGTTGCCTACATACCAATACTCTAAAGAGGGATCAAGGCCAATGTAGTTTTCCCAAATTGAATGTATACTATGTAATATTATATATGTAATGAAAATATTATGTGAATTTTTTCAATCTTGAAATGACTCATGATTTGTGTGATAGCTTGAGTAGGCTAGAAATAATAATGGTTGGCTATATGTAGAGAATAAGAGGATTTGGGTGAATGTGCTTAATGTATTTTTAGCTTGTGCCTTTTGAATGATTTCCTACCCTTATAAATGACCCTTGAATAGGATTTTATAGGAAAAATAATGATCCTAGGTTATATGACTTTGCATTGGCTGATAGGTAGAAAGGTAAGGAATCGAGGAAATCTAACTATTTGAGGCTAAGAGTGACTTGGATAATAGCATCCAAAAGTTGACATCATATGGTCTAGTGCTATAGTCCAACTTATGGAACTAGTTTCCAAGGGGAAAATTACCCTAGGGGATATGTCTTTGCCTAGGAGAGGAGTCTGGTATAGCTAGGATTGAATCTAGAAGGCTTTGGATGACTGTGAAACATTAAAAACATACCTAGTGGGTCGTGTAAGGAAGTAGGAGAGACCTATGGTTTGGGTGTCACAAGTCATGCTCAAGTTGTATAAATTGAATTTTTATGTGATTAAAAAAATGTATGGCATATGAGATGGCTCCTAGATCCCATGAATGTACTATGATCTAAAAATGTTGGCATGGATAGCCAAATGTATTCTAAAAATTAGGCCACTCTTGGCCATTCCAAAAGATGGAGATTAGGCTTGTACAAAAACCACTCCAAACTAGTGCACTAGGATTTTATGAAATCCACTCAGGAACTCAAGAACTATGAAAGTTAGGTTTATATGAAAACCATTCCAAAATGATGCTAACCATCTACAAATGGAATAAGGCACATAACTATTGAGAATGCCTAGGTAATACTAAACTTGGAAAGAAAAAAAAACAAATGTGTCGTGCACATTTCCCCTATCACTGGTGTCTAAAACATGGATTTTGATCTAGAAGTTATACCAACTATCCTATTTTAAACTAGAAGTGAGAGCCATCATTCCATTCATGATGCCCCTATATCTAGATTCTCTAAGAAAAACTATACTAAAGCTATTGAATCTGGTCTAAATTGTAGCTGACAAAACTATAATTAAACTTACATTTATATCTATTTATAGAAAATCTTTTTTTTTGGATAGGAGTGCTCAAAGTGTACACTAGTGGAACCAATGCTATTTTCTAGGGCCAAATCTACTAACTATTCTAGATTCTTGACTATCTACCTTTACTATTTTGACTATTTTGATTCACATCAGGTTCACCAAATGATTTAATAATTTTGGGAATAATTGAAGTTTTATTTATAATTTAGTTAAAGGGTCTAGATTTATAAATTAGTAAATAATATGTGATAAATAAGCTATTGATTTGTGAATTTTTTTGGTAATTAGAGCTTTTCTAAAAATAGTAATAAGAGGGAGAAAATAAGACTTAAACTATGTTGATTTAACTAAGACAAGGTCTGATATTCATTGTGTAGGCTTGGGACATTATCACAAACAATATTTTAAATTTTATTTTATAATTGAATAAGAGCACTAAAACTGGATAAGAGTGTCACTGACACTATAGTCCTTGTCTAATTTTATTGTCCTGAAGATTTGAACCTTCTAGGTTTTGTTTGGTAGGTCTGTGTGACCTTGTATCTAAAGTTTTGGTAGTTGAAAGTCTATAGAGCTTCTTGTAGAGTAGGATTTATCTTCAAACCCTATCTTCTATTATAATTTGACCAATTTTTAACAAGAGAGGGGGGATTAGTGTGTGTAATATTCACTAGACATGGAACCACACCCCTTGTGTGGGCATGCTGCCTACATACCAATACTCTGAAGAGGGATCAAGCCATATGTAGTTCTCCCTTTGAAAGTGATTAGTTCAATTATGATATGAGAATGCAATAAAATTCTAAACCAAGTTTGCTTGAGATGACTAGGGACTGGTGTAAGGATTTGAATAAGGTGGACATAGTATTGGATGGTTATATATAAAGAATAAGGAAATGTGTTTAATTAGTCTTGCTTATATTCTTGTTTACTTTGTGATACTTTATCAACCATTTCCAAATGATCTTTTAATGGTATTTTATAGGGATCTATTGGTCATGGATTGAATTTTATCATGTTAGGCCAATAAGGATAAGGATGGGAAACTAGAAGGAATTGATTGTTGGGGCTAGAAATGAGTTTGGACAATAGCAGCAAAAGCAAACAAGAGTGGCATTGGTGTTATAGTCCTAGTGTGGTGCTATTTTCTTGGGTAGAAGGGACTTGAGGAGATGGATTGGTCATGAAAAGAAGGTCTTGGTTCAATTGGGATCAAGTCTAGAAGGCTATGGATGATTGAGAATTAGTGAAAATAATCTTGTGAGGGTTATGAGAGCAAGCTAGAGGGATCTATAGATTGGATTCATAAGTCACACTCAAGTTACCAATTTTGCTTTTATATGACTACACAAATAAATAACTAACAACTAACACTTTCAGTTTAGTATATTACACATTTTATTACTTTTTTATATCTATCTAGGCATACCCATATTGATCTGACAATATCTTAATACAAACCATGCTATATCTTAAGATATCTTGTCAATTATCATTTCTATATCATGTATCTTTATAAAATAACACACTTGAAGGACTCTTTCTTCTAAGGGAAGTCATTGTAGGGTCTTCATTCCTACCCTAAAAATAGGGGGAAACAAATAGAGGTTTTTTTAGAGAGATCAAAGTTCCTAATAGTCAAAATAATAGCATTCAAAATACCCATAATAGCAACCATATATCAAACTAGTCAGAATAGACCAAGCAAACAATGAAAATGATAGAAAAATTACCAAATTTAGCCTAGGATAACAATGCCAAGATTGGAAAATAACACTAGTTCCACTACTATTCATTTTTTATGCTCCTATCCAAATAATAGAAAAATTATATTTTCCAAAAGTAGGTGGATAAGTAGGGTTAGCTACAGTTTTACACTTTTAGACTAGTTTAAAATTAGTAGTTTTTAGTATAATTTTGCTCAAAGAATTTAGATATAGGGGGCATTATGCACGACATGATGGATCTCACTTCTAGTTTTAGATACGGTAGTTGGTATAACTTATTTATTAGAATCCACATTTCAGACACCAGTGATTAGGGGCAATGTGTGCGACACATTTGTTTTCTTTTCTTTCCAAGTTCAACATTACCCAAAAATTCTCAGTAGTTGTGTCTTATTCCATCTATAGGTAGTTGGCATCATTTTGGAGTTGCTTTCATATAATCCTAACTTCCACATTTTAGAGTGTCTTTCATATAAGCCTAGTAAACTAGTTTCATAAGGTCTTTCATACAAGCCTAATCTCCATATTTTAGAGTGGCCAAGAGTGTCCTAGTTTCTAGTATACATTTAGCTATCCATGCCAACACTATCAAATCATAGTACATACATGGGCTTTACGAGCCATTTCATATGGCACACATTTCATACTAGTATCAATTCATAGTTTCACTTAATGGGGAAATGATAGAGCCAAAGGAATAACTAGCCTTTGTATTCTTGAGCCACCTATTTAGAGGCATTAAACACATAGTATAAACATTTATTATCACACACATGATCATCTAGTTTTACTTAGTATGTGATGATGAAGACAAAGGGACAACCTTTGCATTCTTGAGCCACTTACAAGGAATTGAACACTCAACTTTTTTTGTGATATTATTCTTGGTACAACACATACTTAGCATCACAATAGGTTTTGTATTGGTCCACCTACCTAGTGAGGTGTATTCATTTCTTTTTCTTCCACCCTCTCTTACCCAACCTTGTACTTTTTTTATTTTAGATATAGTATATCTAGTAAGAACTGATCTACTCTTTGTTTTATCTTGTATATTTTTACTTTATAATGTTCTCTCTCTATGCACACCCAACATCACATATCTTCATGAGCTTTACCCTTACAAGTAAGTTTAGGTACACTTTCTATTTTTCCTTTATCCTAGTATTTTTCTTTTTTGCATCACTAGAATAAAGTGGGGGGTAAATGTAGTCATATAAAATGTAAATATTGGTAACTTGAGCATGACTAATGACACCCAACCCTTAGGTCCCTCTTACTTACTCTTATTACCCTCATAGACATGTTTTCACTAATTTCTAGTCATCCATAACCTTTCAGACTTGATCTCAACTGAGCCAGACCCCTTTTTCCATGACTAATCCATCCCCCCAAGTCCCATCTACTCAGGGAAATAGCACCACACTTGGACTATAACATAGGTACCACTTCTATCTACTTTTAACACTCCTATCCAAGTGCAATTTTGGCCCCAATAGTCAATTCCTTTTGGTTCCCCATCCTTATCCTTGTCAGCCTAATGTGAGCACATTCAACCCATGATCGATAGATCCATATAAAATACCATTTAATGATCATTTAGAAAGGGTTTTAAATTATCACTAAGTAAACAAAAATACAAACAAGAAAACTCAAGTAATCTTTCCTATTTTATACATATAACTATCCAATATACTTACAAGCTTATTAAAATCCTTACACTAATCTCTAACCACCTCAAGTACATCCAGTTTAGCATTTTTATATATTCATACACTCAATTTATTATGTAACATCAAGTGGGAGAACTACATATGGCTTGATCCCTCTTCAGAGTATTGGTATGTAGGTAGCATGCCCACACAAGGGGTATGGATACACGTTCAATGAATTTTACACAAACTAACCCCCCCTCTTTCTCAAAAATTTTCTAATCAAAATGGAGTATAGGGTTTTGAATAGGATATATTATCTACAAGTATCTCTATACACTTCCAATTATTGAAACTTCATAGATAGGTTCATGCAAACATAACGAACAAAACCCAAAAAGCTCAGATCCTCAGGACAATAGTGGAAGAGGTGGACTATAACATTGGTACCACTCCTATGAACTTTTGGTGATCCTAAAAAATCATAAAATAAAAGTTAAATCTTAGTTTAAACTAGTGTTCTAGTCCTACACAGTGAATATCAGACCCTATTTTAGCTGGATCAACATGTTTCTAGCTTAGTCTTATTTTTTCTATCTTATTACTATTTTTGGAAAGGTCAAAATTGTAATATAATTCACATAAATTATTAGTTTAACTATTACATATTTATTTACTAATTTTAGTACTCAAACCCTTAACTAAATTAATAATAATACACCAATATTCCCAAAATTATTAAATCACAATCTAATTTTATTCTATACATCTTAGAAGAAATCCATTGGCGTATTTTCTAAAAAACACATCATTATCAAGCACATAAGGAATATATTACAACTTGAAATGTATTATTTTGGATTTGTTAAGCCCTTTTGGATACTCATCTAACTTCAGAAAGGCCTTCATGATCTGAGTCTAACAAATAGGAAGATCTTAGTTAGTTATTCATTTTGTAGCATGAGGACTATTTTACCTTCAACTTCTAGGTCAGCTACTAATTGCTCACATAATCCTCTTCCTTTTATGAGCTTCATGATTTTGATGTCAATATCATATTCTATCACCTCAGTGATCTAACCAAGTCTTTTTTCATTGATATATTTTCTCAACATAAACTCTTTGACACCTAAATGTGAGACTATTAGCTGAATCTTATTATTAGATAACATGTGTCTAAATTTATTTAATTCTCCTACGATATCCATCACTTGTTTTTCCATGAATATATTACCTTAATTAATAATCTTTAGGCACTTAAATAAATAAAGAAATAAGTTACTCCATTTTTTCACTATTTCTATACTAATATTATTGAGATGTTTTCATCTCCTCCAAAAGCATAGAGGATGAAATATTTGTCATAGCCTATATTCAAAAGTGTGGGTGATTGATATATTTCTCTTTTTATTTCAACAAATATATCCTTACCTTCTCTTGTCTAGTTGAAAGTGGCACTCTTCTTAAGCATAAAGTTAAGTGGCTTGACTAGTGAAGTAAAGTTTGGTATAAAATTTCTCATGAAGTTTATCTTTCCCAAAAACTTGGAGGCTTTTCTTATGGCTTGGTAGAGAAAGGGACCTATTTATTCTAATTTATTTGGGTAAATGGCCAATTAATCCTTAGAAATAATGTTCCACAATAATTGACCTTTATGAATATAAAATACACACTTATTTGGGTTTAAAGATACCTTAAACTCTCTACATTTGTTGAAGACTTGCTTCAAATGATCCAAGTGATCAGTTATGTATTTGGAGAAAATAATGATCTCATCAAGGTAAAGTAGGATCATAATATTTATAAGGCCCCTAAATACCATGTTCATAGATTTTTATAAGATCCAACCAATATTGGTCAGTCTAAAATTCATCTTTTGATATACATAGGTGCCCCATTTGGTGGTAAAGGTTATCTTGAACTGATCAATCTCTTACACCAATATCATATTATATCCCAAATATCCATCAAGAAGTGAAAACCTTTAAAGCCTTACTAGTATTTTGAGGATCTTTTCCATGAGTGGAATGGGATAATGATATTTTAGGGATGCTCTATTCAAGACCCTAAATCCATTCACATTTTGATCTCTCTACTTTTACTTCTCACTAGGACTAAATTGGCTACCAAAGAGGAGTTTTTAATTATTAAGCATGAAATATACTGAGAGGGGGGGTAAATAATTATATATATATCTTGTACTTAATTTTATTTCTTTTCTTTAACCACTTAATCACACATTCAAGATATGCAATAAAACTAAAACAATAACATGCACCACATGAGAGAGAGAGAGAGAGAGAGAGAGAGAGAGAGAGAGAGAGAGAGAGAGAGAGAGAGAGAGAGAGAGAGAGAGAGAGAGAGAGAGAGAGAGAGAGAGAGAGAGAGAATATTTTTACATGGAAACCTAAAGTGGAAAAAACCATGGAGAACAATCTCAAGTATATGAATGAGAACCAACTCAAATTACAAAGTTTACAAGCACCAACCCCTCTTATGTATAAAACATAACTATCTCTCAATGTTGCTTACTCAACAAATGATAGAACTCTATAATATCTCCTAATTTTCTCTCCTTTGTTCTTATATAAAACAATTACAAAACCATGCACTCTCTTGCATATTACAAATGGCTTCTCAAGCCTTTATTTATATCTTTCTAAATGACCTTTGGCATTCACCCTTTTTGACCCTTCAATCCTCATGGAAAATGGCACCAACTTGCATGACCCTTCGTATCCGTGCAATTGAAAAGTCACATGGTGACCCTTCATAAGCAAATGTATCATTTCCTCTTTTGTCATTTTTTTGGTGACCTTTCAAATTCCTTAAGGTGACTCTTCATGGAAAAATATGTCATACCATCTTTTATCTTCACTTGGTGACTCTTAGAATTCCTGAAGATGACTTTTTATAGGAAAATGCATCCCATTCCTCTTTTATATTTACCCCATGACTCTTTGACTTCTCCACAGCCCCTCTTTTGACTTTTATGCAACCAAAAATATATTTATTAATATTAAATAAATATTAACACACATTATCCAAGATATGAATATTAAAAACATCATTAAATGCTATGGGGCCTTTATCAAAAATGCTAGACCTTTAACATCAATGACAACATTTCTAAAATCTCCCCTTTTGTCATTGATGGAAACCTTAAAATAAAACTACCACATCTAAAATCTACATTGCACATGCCAACCTGTACATACTACAATCTAAAAAACATACATTAACTCCCTCTTACTATAGTAACCTATACCTATTCCTTATAACTATTTTTGTACCTGTACCTATTCCTTATACCTATTTCTGCACCTATTTTTGTAGTTTTACCTATTCCTATTCTTCTCTCCCTTTAACATCAATGGAAAAGGGCTTATCCTAGAGCTAACACTTAGCTTTCCCTCAACTGATTCTAATCCTCAATGGCAAGAAGTAAAATAAATTACTCCCAACTTCTCTTGTAGATACTTAAATGTGTCTTTTGGTAGTTGCCTTTGTGAAAATATCTATAATATGCTATGTAGTACTGATATATTCCATCTTAACCTATTGATCTACAACTTAATCTCTCAAAAAGTGATATATGATAGGAATATGTTTTGTTCTTGAATTCATTATTGGATTCTTATAATACTAATATTACTTATGTTGTCACAAAAAGTTAGAAATAGGTTCATCATATTTTACCTTGATATCTTCCAAAGTTTGCTTCATCAAAGCACTTGAGTACAACACAATACCACTACAATATATTCTACTTCAGCTATAGAAAGTGATATTGAATTTTGCTTTTTTTTTTAGTCATGATACTAAGATATCATCGAGGAAGAAAGCTCCTCCACTTGTACTCTTTTTGTCATCTAAGCAACCTACCCAATCTAAGTCTGTGTAAGCAACCAATGTGAAATCTCTCCTTGTAAGATACCATAATCCATAATCCATTGTCCTTTTGATGTATCTAAATATTCTTTTCACCAACTAAACATGACTCTCCTTTGGGGCTACCTGATATCTTGTAACCAGTCCTACTACATGCATAATGTATGGCCTCGATGTTGTTAACTATAAAAGACTACCAATCATAGATCTATACAAAAATTGATATGTAATGGGTGAATCTTCATCCTTACTCACCTTGTTCCTATACCCATCGTGTACCAACTAGTGCACAATCCTTAAAACCAAAATTTTTAAATATTTCTTATTCATATTTACTTTGAGATATGAAAATTCTTTTATTTGACTAAAAAATTTGCAAACCTAATAAAAATGAAAATTCTCCAAGAATAGATATCTCAAATTATTTTTGCATATTGTCATAAAATTATTTTGTCATTTTTTCAAGGTTACCTCCAAATATTATTTTATCAACATATACCACAATAATCAACTGATGCTCACCTTCTATTTTGATGTAGAGATTACTATCAATAAATCTTCTCTTGAAAACTTGATCTTTTAGGTATTTATTAAGTTTTGCATACAAGATTTGGGAGCTTATTTGAATCCATATAGTGCTTTCTTCAATCTGCATACATAACTACTATCATTTGAGAGAACAAATACCTCATGCTACTCAATTTAGACCTCTTCTTCTATATTCCCATTCAGAAAAGGTAGATTTGACATCCATCTGAAACACTTTAAAAATTTTAAAAATTGCATATTCAAGAAATATTCTAATAGCCTCTAGCCTTGCTACTGGTGTAAAATTTTATTTAAAATCTATTCCCTCAATCTGAGCATATCTTTTACATAATAGTGTTTCTTATTCTTGGTCACTTCTCCATTTTCATTCAACTTATTTCTGTAAACCCATTTTGCTCCTATCACATTATGATCTTTTGGTCTAGGAACTAATTCCCAAGTATCATTTTTTTCTATCTGATTTAATTCTTCATCCATTGCCTTAACCAATGCTTATCATGTCTAGATTCTAAAAAAGTTCTAGGCTGAATTTTGGACAATAAAGGGAAATTAACTTGCTTAGATTCACTTACCATCATTCTTTTGGTGTAAATTCCTTCATTTATGTCAATGATGATGTCACTTTCATTATGATTTATTTAGACATATTTGAATGAGATTTGGTTTCCTTTTTCTCTTTCTTCTCATCTTCATCTGATTCTTCAAAATCTTCCTCTTCAATGATTCAGGAATGTCTATTAGATCACTGATTATTTGTGTTCTATCTTATTCTAAATTGACACTTGAACTTTCAACTATCTTCTTTGTTTTTTTGTCATAACATTTATAACATTTACTTTTGAAAGAATAACTAAGAAATATACCTTCATCTGCTCTGGATTCAAACTTACCAAGTTTTTCATTGCTTCTCTTTATAAAGTATCTACTACCAAAAACTCTAAAATAATCAACTATAGTTGTTTTGTCTTCCATACCTCATAAGGAGTCTTGTCATTTTTGACTCTCAATAATGCTCTATTCTAGTTTGCACTGTTATACCAACTATCTCTCTCTAATATTTATCTGGTATCTTAGATTTATTTAGCATTGTCCTCACCATCTCCTAAATATTTTTGTTTCTCCATTCAACTACTCCATTTTACTATGGAGTTCTAGATACTGAATAATATCTCTTTATTCCATGGTCTTCACAATACTTAATAATTGGTCTAACATGATTCTCCTCCTCAATCTGATTTTAGGCACTTAATATTCAAACCATTTTCATTCTCAACCAATGCTTTGAAATGTTTAAAAGCTTCTAGTTTTTTATTTAAAAACATTACCAAGTCATACATGAAAATTAATCAATAAGTGACATGAAATATTTCTCACCTTGAGTTCTCATAGGTTCACATAAATAAGTGTTAACAAGCTCTAACATCTGATTGGTCAAGTACTCTTTCATTTTGAACCACCTTCTAGCCTACTTCTCATGCTAACAAAGTTCACAAATGTGTTGGATTGCTTTGTAATCTTTGGAAGACTTTTAACTACTTAATTATTTTTGATTTTGACAAGATTATAAAAATTTATGTGTCTCATTCTCCTATGCCATAGCCAACTTTATTCAATCTAACACAAACATCTTTGACTTTTGATGTATGGTAATATATATAAATTATTACCTATTCTTTGAGCATCTACAACTAATACAACTGAATCTTTTCTCTTATTTTCAAAACCTTCTACATAAAAATTTAGTGTGTGCCCCTAATCAAACATTTGACTTACACTCAAAATATTATGCTTAAGATCTACAAATGACACATTTTTAGTTTTAGTTCTACGATTATCTAAACTTAGTGTACCTTTTTTGTAATTATGGCAATAGTGTTATCTCTAAATTTCATTATGCCACCATTGATCTTCTTCAAGGTTATGAACATGCTCTTGTCTCTTGTTATGTGCCTCAAACATATATTATCAATGAACCATATATTTTCTTCATTACTTACATGCAAATCTATTTGCACCAACATAGACTTTTCAGGTTGTTTCTTCTACCATGAACCTATTAAACTTTCTTCTTGATGAATAGAGCCTTGAAACTGTGGTCCTTCTTGACTGAATCAAACATGCTTCTACAATACTAGGCTATGTGTTTGAAGTTATTTCACTTGTAACATATTATGGCCTCTTCATTAGATCTTGATAGAGGAGCAAAGAGTTATGGTTTTTGCTTGACACTGCATGAGTTTCCTTCTCCTTATTTCTAAAATTGTTAGCCCTTTCTCGACATTGTATTTTCTTATGACCATATCCATTATAATAAAAATAGTAACCATAAAATAGGACCTATTTGTTTATCTTTGACCTAATTGGCTTTTATAGCTTTGTTCCTTCTATCCTTCTTTATTTGAGATGTCCTCTGTATTCTTAACTTTTTTCCTTTTATTTCCTCTTTTGTAAGAGCTTTAGCATAGCTTTCTCCATTTTCTATGTTAACCTTGTCTATGAAAGTAGTGGCCTCCCTTTCTCTTTTTTAAATCTAATACCTATCTTATTTAGCATTTATATTTGACTTTCTAATATATTAATCAACATATTATTATTATTTTCAAATTTTGAATCATTGACTACTATATCATTGATTGCTTTATTTGTTTTCTCAAGATCTGCTTTTAAAGAAGCAATTTCAATACATACCTTTCACATTCTTCACTTACTTTTTTCAACTATGTCGTTAGATCTTTTTCATTCTTTTTGGCTTCTTTAAAGTGTGTTTGTAGATTGTCAATTTTTTCCTTGACTCCTTTTCATATTTCTTAATTTGGAGCTTCAATATTTGAA
>JARHVA010001360.1:0-82500 GCA_037957365.1 Torreya grandis
GTAGAGCTTCATTATATCAAGTTGAGGGATCTAAATCAAGAGTTTAAAGATAGTATTTATAGGAAGAAAGAAAGTAAGAGAGAGAGAGAAATTGGCACTAAAGGGGCCATTAATGAGCTCAATTCCACTCAAAATAACCACCATCGCAATCCTTATTGAGATTTTCCCTACATTAATGTCACTATATCTTTTTTTGTCATGATGGAGAATGTGAAGACCAAGACCAGTTACAGGAAGTAATCCCCATCGCCGCATGAATCCTTATCAAGATCCTATGCATTAATGCCCTTCATGATCTTCCTCAATCATGTTTGATGTTCTTCATATTATCAAGCAGTTACTTGAGCTTACTCATTAATGTTATTTTTAACATTCCTTGTGCAGTCACCATTCTACCATTACTTCTAAATCCTAAATATAGATGTATTATGGATGAAAACCAATCACCCTATTGGTTTTCATAAAGTCATGATTACAAACAAAGATCCATAGGCTAGGGTCTCTTGAATATGAATGAGACATAAAACCTACATCTAGAATCTCTTAAAAATTTTACAGGGCTTTAATGACATTAGACAGTTTTCTAGGGTCTACTCCTGATTATCCAAATCACATTTGATTTTGCATTTATATATTCTACCTGCTTAGGGTGAAAAAATCCTTTGTCTAATGTGTATACTTTCATGGTATCTTCTCAAAATATTTGCCCTGGCTCAACCTAAGTCTAATTCACTCTCCATTTAAATTCCATGGATTTTGACTTTTAACAATGGTCATCGATCTTGATCTGGGCCTTCTCAAATTATGCCATCTGTTAGTTCTTCATTCATTCTTAGGATCCTATTGTTAGCTCTTTGACTCCTTGACCTCATGCACATCATAGATATCCCTTTTACATGGCTTTAACATGTACCATTAATTTACCTAACAATTACCATGGTTATGACACTTAGTAGCTTCTCATTCATCTTCAAGATTTGCTAACTTGTTGACTTCTCGCTCACCATCAATGTACTTTGGTATGATTAAACATGTTCCATTGATCTATTTAGAACCACTAGCCTTATTATTTATTATGTACCATTAGATATTTATTCAGGTACCCAAGATCTTGATACTTATTAGTCATGCATTCATCTTAGAATCCACTGACCTTTTGACTTGATGCTCACCATTGATCTTCGATGCATAATCAAATGTGCTCCATTATATCTTTGAGGACCCACTGACACTATCCTTGCCCACACATCATTATATTTGATATGATATTTCATGATCTTGACACTTTTCATCCATGCATTCATCTTTAGAACATTTAAATTCAAATGACTATTTCACGAGGCCCTAATTTAACGTCTGTGTGCATGTCCCAATCTACAATTTCAACTTTAGAAGCTTATATCTTGAGATAGAGAACTCATCAAGATACAAAATTTATAGAGGATGTTTGTGGGACCAAAATCATCATGATATGTAATTCATCGACTCTAGAAGACTCCTCAAGTGTAATTATTAAATGCATGACCAGCTTGCTTCGCTTGTTCTTGCATGATGTGTCATGATTATTTGGTCACTTGAGATTGCCAAATTTACACTTTAATCTTACTTAAAGTGTTTCAAAAGCTTTGAAAGTGAATTGATCTTATCTTTAAGTCTATCTACTCCTTGTGACATTAGATCACTCTTCAATCAAGACCCTGCTCATCTTCTTGTTCTGGATTAGGTAAATTTTGGTAAGTAGGCCAAATTTGGCCAACATTTCTGGTGACTCAGGTGGCTTGACCAGTCTACTGGTCATGTAACCTATAATTTGATCAAGCTTGCTCATGATGACTAGACAAATGAAGTATTGCTTACACAAGGATCATGCCTGACTCTTGGAAATACTTTGAAATAAAGAGACACACATAAACAATAAGAGAGAAAAAAACACACCAAACAACTACCTGAATAATAAGAAAACAACAAATAGAGCAATGCGCAATAGTACTTAGATGTAAAGACAAACCTATCTACCTATGTACAAAGATCATGAGAGAAAATTAGTTGCATAATTTAAGATATCTCCCATTGATAGGGTTGGGAAGGCTCTCTCCATTCAACCTAGCAAGATCAAAGGCATTTTTCTCCTTATAACTTGTGATAACATAAGGCCCACTCCAAAGACTGTCAAACTTGGAGTGTTTTACTGGTTTTACATGGTTCTCATCCCATTTGAGGAATATATCACCTTGGTAGAATGTCTTTAAGGAAGTTATCTTATCAAATGACCTCTTCACTTGTTGATTGGAACACATAATGTGCATAGTAGTGTCCTTTATCTCCTACAACTATCTTAGCTCATTCAACCTTATCTGCATAGCATCATCCTGTAGGAGCTCAAGTTGATGTGCAAGCTCTACTGAAGGAAGTTTAAAAGATATAAGAAGTTTGGCTTATTTCCCATAGATAAAAAGGTATAAGGAGTGTCCAGTAGATTTCTTACGTGTTACTCTATATGCCCATAGGGAAGTCCTTAGTCTAGTATTCCACTCCCTCTAGCCATCTTCCATTATTCTCTTGATAATCCTCAACAAGATCTTATTTATGGATTCTACTAGGCCATTGTCCTATGGATAATAGTTAGAGGATGCATTGAGATAAAATTTATGTAAAAGAACCCACTCATAAACCTTGTTACTATTGAAGGCCAATGTATTCTCAAAAATGATTATAGAAGGCACACTGAATCTGGTCACAATGCTATCATAAAAATCCAAAACAAAATATTCATTAGCTTCCTTGAGGGTAGTTGATTTAACCCACCTTGTAAAGTAGTATGTAGAGGTAATGATCCATTTATGTCCTTTGCTTGAATAGGGGTGTATCATCCCTATGAAATCTAAGCCCCATTCTATGAAAGGCTATTCTACTTGTATGGGTTGCAAGGGAAGGGTAACCAATTTTTGCTTGCCAATAAATATTGCACATTTTAGTCATTTCCTTACCCAAGAGTGTGCATATCTAAAAATTGTGGGCCAAAATTACCAAAATATAATGATCTTAGAGTTTATGTTCTTGGCAGCAAAGTTTCCACCAGCTGAACCATCATGGAATTGCTCAAGCAACTTGTCTATTTGGGATGATTCCACACACCTCAAAAGAATGCCTCCTATGTCTCTCTTGAAAATTAATCCATCTATCAAGACATAAGGTATGATTTTCAACCTGAAGTTCCTTCTCTTGGATCGATCTAGTCCCATAGGACATTGGCCTGACTTAAGAAATCTGAGTCTATCATGTGTCCAACTGAAAGATGTGTTGTTTGTAGCTGCCTATTGGCTATCATGGACTACCAACACTTGGTATTTATCTTAATTTACCTCTACTACAAGGTGTTCACAGAACCTTATACCCCTTACAAGTTTTATAACTCTAACTTCAAGGTTATACTCCATGTATTTTTTCACCCATCCAGCTCTTTTCTCATTGAGGTCTTTGTTGAGTATAAACTCTTTAATACTTGGGTGTACCACCATGAGTATGATATTAATATTAGAGACCATGTGCCTAAATTTCTTCAAACCTATCACTACAATAAGCACATGTTTCTATACAAATATATACCTCTCTTCATACCCCTCTAAGGCCTAACTAAATAAATCAATAGGCTATTACAAACCTTTCTCATTTTATTGCATCAACATGGTAGAGATTGCATCTAACATAGAGAAGGCATACAATTAGAACTCTTTGTTAAAATTAGGATTAAGAAGTGTAGGGGCATGAGAGATGGCCTCATTCATGGCCCCAACACTCCTCTTACCTTCTTTGGTCCATGTAAATTCCTTGCATCTTCTTAACATGTGAGTAAGAGGCATGACCATCTCTGCAAAGCCTGGGATAAACATTCTTATAAAATTAATATTTCCTAAGAAACTCTATAGACCCTTCTTGTGTTTGGGCAAGGGTAAGGATAAGATGTACTCAACTCTTTCAGGATCTATGGAAAGACCATCCTTGGACACTACATAGCCTAATAACCTGCCCTCATGAAAACCAAATATACATTTTTTAGGATTCAGTGACACGCCAAATTCTCTACATCTTTCAAATACTAAAATCAAGTGAGCAATGTGATCAGTTGGGTCCTTTGATAAAATAGTGATGTCATCTAGGTAGATGAGCACCATGTCATTGATCAAACCTTTAAAGGCAACATACATTGCCCTCTAGAAAGTTAATCCAGCATTGGATAGTCTAAAGGGCATTTTCTTATATGCATAAGTGCCCCACTTTGTGGTGAAGGTAGTCTTATGCCTATCTTCTTCCTTGACCATAATATAATTATAACCTAAGTATCTATCAAGCAATGAGAATTTATGATAACCTATCACATTTTGAAGAATCTAATCTATTGAGGGTAGTGGGTAATGGTCTTTTAGGGATACTTTATTGAGGTCCCTAAAGTCAACACATAAACGTATTTCCCCATTCTTCTTCTTCACTGGCACAAGGTTTTCCACCCATGTGGAATGTTTAATTAGGAATATTATCTTTGATTCAATAAACTTAAATAGCTCCCTTCTCATTAACTCCTCCACTTTTGGGTTGACAGGCCTTTGTTTCTGCCTAACTAGTTCTGCATTGTTCTCTAGTTCAATGGTATGTTGTGCAAGTTTGAGAAAAAAACCCTTCAAATCCTTGTATTCCCATGCAAATACATTATAGAAATCTTGGCATAAAGTAACAAATTCATCTCTCTTATATTGTGTTAATCTTTCCTAACTTCAATAATTTATCTTTGAAGATCTCTATACTTTCATAATGTTCTCCCTTGGCTGAGATACATGCCTTGCCTCTTCTCACTTGGTCATATTCTTTGAAGATGATTTCTAATGTCACAAACCCCTTAGGTAGCTTGTTAGATCTTAGCTACACTATTTGATCATCATATTGATGTTGGAATTTGTTTTGATTCTTATGGCATAATTCTACCTCATGCATCAGCTAACATATATTTTGGTAATCATTATCAAACACCTACCAACTAACCTCATTATCAGGTAAAATTGGCCTATATATGGCTTTGATCTTGTCTTGACTCTAGTTGCCTTTAACTCCTTCTACAACCTCATACCGAGCTCCAATAGTTGCAAGCCTATCTACATGTTGATTTGCCTCTCTTGGTATGGATTGTATATTGAATGCTAAGAAATCCTCTATGAGATCCCATACACGATGCTTATAAGATTTCAAATTATGGTTCTTGATTTCAATTATGCCTCTCACTTGTTGCAAAACAAACTCACTATCACCCTTGACTTGAAGAAGTTTAACACCTCTTCTTCTTGCCTCTTGCAAACTATGTAAAAAGGCCTCATATTTAGTTATGTTTGAAGTGCAACTAAATTGAAATCTTGTAGCTGAATAGTACTTCTAATCTAAGGGTGAAACTAGCATGGCTCCAAATACACTACCATTCTTTGACCTTGATCCATCAAAAGAATAAAGTCTATAGACCATATTCATCTTGAGTGGTGTTAGTTAGGCAAGGTATAACATCACCTTCCTCATGCATACAATACACCCCTAAGACTGCTTCTTCAATATTAGTGTAAGTATTAAATCCATGATGTTAGTTTACCCTTCATCTAAGTATAGGTCTAAAATGCCTTCAATATGGTCATGAGGCTCTTGTTCACTAGCATTTTCATCCTCATCTAATGTCGTACAGTTGATGTTTGCAAGGTTAGGCATATAGGGCTCTAGATGGAACCTAGATATAATTTTTGACCTAATAGTGACCCTAGTCCCATATCTGGTCCTAAAAACCATGTATGATTAGTTAGAAAACAATTAGCCCGTAATTTTTGCAATAAAGTCCCTAGACAGGCATAGGGAAAAATATGGGGGGGTAGGTCTACAACCATTACATCCTGAGCGATGACACAATTTGGGCAAGCTACCAATGTGATCGTAAGATCTTTCAATATACCTATTATTTTAGTGGGGGAAGCATCCAACTGGAGAACACCTTTTTCATTAGGCACATACTTAAGCTCAAGCTTATCTACTATGGATTTAGGCATAATTGGGGTTGAAGCTCCTAAATCTATCATACAATTATGTACTAAGTAGTCCTCTATGATGACTAAAAAATAGAATAGAGGGGGCTTGAAACCTTAGGGAGGTGAACAACATTATTAACTTGACCTTGATTAGGAGCTTGACTAGGAACTTGAATTTGACTAGGCTGACTACTATTTATAAAAATAGTGTTCACCTTATAAACTGCCTTGTTCACATGAGAAAGCTTGGAGAGCTCTTGCTAAAGGATCTCTTTCTATCCTAGGATAGATAGAGAATCATACATAGAAATAGTGATATTAGCCCTTTTCATCTGATCTACAATATTGAAAGTAAGACTAGTACCTTTGAACTACACCTTGGAAGTAGAAGTATCATTTGGCACTTAAGTGACATGAGGAATAAAAGGAGACTTTTGTTGTTGTCCATGATGTTGAGGTATTTTTTGAGTTGTAGGAGTTTTAGAAGCTATATTTTAAGTGGTATATTGTTGAATTACTTGTCGAGGTGTTGAAAAATCCTTAGGCTAGCCCAAATTATCATCCAACACCCTCCTCTTAGCCTTTGTATTGGTTTCAACTGGTTCATCTGCCCTTTGTGTAGTATGCCCCATGTTTACTACTACATGTTAAAACATATCCTCCCCTTATTGAAAGTTTATACACATGGTGTCATCGGGTGCTTTACCCATGCTCCCTTGTTGTTTACTTTGAGCTTTTAATGATGTCATGGTAGGCATGTTATCTTGACTCATTGGAGGGCCTTGTGATGGAGGAGGCATTGTGTCATGGCCTTAGAATGAAGGAGCATGTTTCCAACTAGGATCCTAATAAATTTATCCACTTTTAGTCATTACCATCTCATTAAACTACCCTCCTAATTTCCATTGACCCTATTGTGCAAGGTTGTTTGGTGTGGGGACCGACGCTCTTGAGCTACTTACAGTTGTGGGGTTATAAATATTATAATATCTACCTTGAGTAATTTGGCCTTGAGCTTATTGAGTTGATGTATAAGGGGGTATATTGTAGGATTGAAAAGGGTATTGGGATTGGAATGGAACTTGGTATGTCCTATATGAAGACTGTTGTTGTCTTTCTATAGCCACTAGCTTGTTATTTTATGCCTTCAACAAGCTCTCAATCCTTACAAATTTGTCCACTTGACTATCATCAGGTTGGGCTTGATTGTTTGAAGTAGGAAATGGAACAATGGTAGGTGGGGTTGGCTGAAGCTCAGGAAAAAATGGCATGTGAGGTCTTGACATGAGTTTCCCTGCTTGTATCCAATAGTTTTATGCCCTAATAGATATCTCATAAGCCGTAGGTAGAGTTGTCCCACCCATAGATTGGATCATGACTGCCATATCTGAATATAATGCTCTCAAATAGTAAAGAAAATCATAATTAGGTGTGGGTTTAATGATGATAGAGATCCTATCCCAAGTCTTTTGGAATCTATAGTTGAAATCAACCATAGATTCTTAGGATGCCCTCTTGATTGAGGTGAGTTGTTTAACAAGTGACACATAGTTACTTCTATCCTCAAAATGTTTACATAGGCACTCACAAAACTCATCCCAAGAATTTATTGAGGTAGGATCTAGACCCCTATACCATTTCAAGGCTTTGCCTTTTAAGAATGTGGCTAATAGTCTCATGGCTATATTCTCTTGCATAATGTTATGTACTAAACAAGGGTTTGTAATGTCAGCTATGTGATCTATAGGAGTGGTGAAGTTTTTTCCTGTAAAGTATGGTAGACTATTCAAAGAGGTAGTAGGGATATCATCATGTTGTTGAAGGTTAATAGGGTTTCCATCATTGAAGAGTACAAAAGCTTGTATTCTAGGCCTTATCATTTGCATAGTGGGGGTTGCATTGCTTAAAATAATAGGATGACCAGGAGATGAATATTTATTTTGGGAATAAGGACTTTTCCTATTGAATATTGCTCTTTAATATGAAATATAAGGTAGCTCAATGAATTCAAAGGGAATACCATTACTAGTTGATCTTTTAGTAACCTTTGGTATGAGAGCTGTTGTCTAGATGATGTTGTGAACTCTGCAACTTGGAGAATCTTCAACTTTTGATGATGGTAGATGCCTCCCTATATTTCAAATGCTTTTTCTCAACTCCAAGATTTGGTCATGCAAAAGAGAATGTGTCTCACTAGGTGTGTCAGAAACTATTGGAGATTGAGGTTGCACCCTAGCTGAGCAAAGGATTGTTCAGGTCCTCTACCCAAACCTAGTCTAACATGGGAATGACCCTAGGTTGTGGGTTACCTACACTTGGGTCAGACCTTTAGGATTTTTAATGAGGCTAGCTCCACATATATGAAAATATAGTTCTTTTCATAAACCTATATTTATACCAAGGGAAAGGGAAAGGGAAGAAAGCTAAAAGGAACCTAGTTTAAATGGTGATGCATCGAATGTTCAATGATCCACTCTTAGCTTAGATATTTTTATGGCTACTAATGAATCTAATTAGGACAAAAACTAATCATATTTTAAGACAAGGTTGAAAACATGAGTATTTTGTATGAAGGCTGAAAAGAGACCTACAACTTGAAGGATAAAAAGAGATAGGTTTAAGCAAAACACTATGGACTTATGACACTTAGCCAACACTTTACACAACCTACAAAAAACCAATAGACTTGAACAAAGGTACATGAAGGACATACAGATGTTGAATAGGAAACATACACTCTGGAAATCAAACTTTAATAAAGCACACTTAGCATTCAACTAGAATCTAAGATGTCTTATATTGCTTCAAAAGAGTTTTATAAAGGGATTTTGGTAGAGCTTTGCTATATCAATCCAAGGGATCCAAATCAAGATTTCAAAGCTAGTATTTATAAGAATAAATAAGGTAAGAGAGAGAAATTATCATTGAAGGGGTCATTAATGAGCCCAATTCCACTTAGAACAACCACCACCACAATCTTTCTCAAGCTTTCCCCTGCATTAATGTCACTATATCTTTTTTTGGCATGATGGAGAATGTGAATATCAAGACCAATTATAGGAAATAATCCCCACCACCACATGAATCCTTCTCGAGTTCCTTTATATTAATGCCCTTCACTATCTTCCTCAATCATGCTTAATGTTCTTCATATTATCAAGAAATTGCTTGAGCTTGATCTTTGATGTTCTTTCTGACATTCCTTATGCAGTCACCATTCTACCATTACTTCTAAATCTTGAATATAGATCTATTATGGATGAAAACCAATCACCCTATCTATTTTCATATAGTCATGATTACAAATTACTATCTATAAGTTAGGGTCTCTTAAATATGAATGAGATGTAAAACCTACATCTATAATCTCTTGAAAAAATTTACAGGGCTTTGATGGTGTTAGACAGCTTTACAGGGTCTGATTCTGGTTATCCAGATCACGTTTGATCTTGCATTTATGTATTCTACCTGCTCAGGGTGGTGAAATCCTTTGTCCAATATGTTTGCCTTCATGGCATCCTCTTTAAATATTTTCCCTGGCGCAACCTAAATTGAATTCATTCTCCATTTGAATTCCCTATCTTTCAACTTTTAACAAAGGTCATCGAT
This sequence comes from Torreya grandis, assembly GCA_037957365.1. NCBI lineage: Eukaryota > Viridiplantae > Streptophyta > Pinopsida > Cupressales > Taxaceae > Torreya > Torreya grandis. Next base: position 9,660 of record JARHVA010001360.1, read on the forward strand.
CTTGATCTGGGCCTTCTCAAATTGTGCCATCTGTCAGCTCTTCATTCATTCTTAGGATGATATTGTCATCTATTTAACTCCTTGACCTCATGCACACCATAGATCTCCATTTATACATCTTTAATATGTACCATTGATTTACTTGACAATTTCCATAGTCATGACAGTTGGCATCTTTTCATTCATCTTTGAGACCCATTGACTTGTTGACTTCTCACTCGCCATCGATCTACTTTGGTATGATTAAACGTGCTTCATTGATCTATTTAGGCCCACTAGCCTTGTCAGTAACTACACACCATTATATCTTTATTTAGGTACTTGAGATCTTGACACTTGTCAGTTGTGCATTCATCTTAGGATCCATTAACCTTTTGACTTGATGCTCATCATTGATCTTCGATGCATGATCAAATGCACTCTATTATATCTTTGGAACCCACTGACACTATCCTCAGCCACACACCATTATATTTGATCTAAGCTTCTATGGTTTTGACACTTTTCATCTGCATATTCATCATTAGAACATTTGAATTCAAATAACTATTTCATGATGCCCAAATTTGGCATATGTGCGTATGTCCCATTCTACAAGTTCAACTTTGGAAGCTTATATCTTGAGATAGAGAACTCATCAAAATACAAAATTTATAGAGAATATTTATGGGACCAATTTCATGATGTCATGTAATTCCTCAGCTCTGGTAGACTCATCAAGTGTAATTATTAAATACATGACTAGCTTGTTTTGCTCATTCCTACATGACATGTCATGACGGTCTAGTCCCTTGAGATTGCCAAATTTACACTTTAAGCCTAATTAAAGTGTTTCAAAAGATTTGAAAGTGACTTGATCTTCTCTTGAATTCTGTCTACTCCTTGTGACATTGGATCACTCTTAAATCAGGACCCTACTTAGCTTCTTATTCTCGATTAAGCAAATTTTGGTATGTAGGCCAAATTTGGCCAATAGGAAATAAGGAAAAGGAGGGGTAGGTAAAAAGTTTTTCAGCAAGATTATATGATAGGAAGAGACTTCAAAGCACTTGGAGATGGGGAAATTATCCTTAGTGGGCATGAACCATGTATTAATGGGAATGATGAGAAATATTAAACAAAAGATGGTAAGCTCCCTTGCTTGGGAAAAACCCTAACTTCATTTCCTAATGATACTATGGTTAATGATTTTTAGGTAGAAGAAACCCGTTAAAAAATATTGGAGTTTTTTATTTCTTTGAATATAAATTATTTTCCCTACAGAATGTTTTTTTTTTAATAATTGGCTTAACACTATTTGGGTAAAAATGGGTACTTATATCACTTTTTGCAGAATGTTCCAAAAGGGGGTTTTCATTATTTTGTTCAAAAACTTGATTACGTAAAGATGTGTTATAAATAACCCCTTTATAATGTTGGTTAGTCGATATTTAAGGTTGTCTCCTAGATTCCTAATGTCAACTACAATTATATTATCTTTAAATCATCACCTAGATGGGTTGATATAGAAGATGTTCTTATTCAACTATGGATATCTTTGCCCCAAGATCTCAAACCAATAGATGAAGTACTAAGAATTGAAGATACTAGAAGATATTTGGCTCATATGCATGTTAAATTCTTGATTTCCCTAGAGCCATCAGAGTTTTTTCCAAAAACCCTAATTTTTAATATCAAAAGATAATCCTTTACATGTTCCATTAAGGGCTTGGGGAGGCGTTAATGCATGTTTCTTCTGTAAAAAGGATGGTCACCTTTAAAAAATTACCCCCTTTTAAAAAATATGAGAATCTGATAAGGATAACTATAATGGGCCTTCTCAAACCAGTCATGATTTTATTATCAATCTGGGTTCTATCTCTATGGTTGAAGTTGTTATGAGAGATAACACCTATTTTGAATTTGATCCTAATAAAGGCATGACATCATTTATTAAGAAGGTGAAAGTGCATGATACTAAGGAATCTGAGGGTGTTGTTAGCTTTGCCCACTCTCTAGAATTTATCCCCCCTTTGAATGTGGATAATAATAATAGGATGGTATGTATTTCTTCAGGTCCATCTGTTGATAGTAAGGAGGTGGCTAAAAGGAGCCAGATGCCATTTTTTTAGATCAAGACCTATTTATTAGAGGTAAAGCATTCTAAAGTTTAGAAATAAGTTGCTTCCTTCACAAATGAGAGACTATCAGATGAATATGTTTTTATCTTGGCTAACCTACTTGGGAGTGTGACCTATGCCCCTGTGTCCCTTGTTAACCTGGGACCTAAAGTAGTAAGTGATGGGTTGGTACCCATGGTGGTTTCCCCACCCCTAACTCTAATTGTTTAGTTGATATTTCTCCTACTGAGTTCAACCCCCTGACCCTACTAGATTATAACTCTATGATATCTGGTAAACATAAAGGTTATGTTAAGAGGTTGAAAATGGAGTCCAATCTCAACCCCTTCTAAGGATATTTTTTAGGTGAGGAAGGTAATAAACCCAAGATTGGGTCTCAAGGGTGTGATAATGATGCAAAAAATAAATCAAAAGAAAATAAGATGCCACAATGCTTCACGAGGATTTATCATAAGAAAGGAGGGTTTAAGCCCTTAGGTTTGCATAAGTAGACCCACTTCTTCCTATGTTTATGAAGATAATAAACTAGAATGTGAGGGGTATTGAATCCCCTAACCATAATCCTATTGTTAGATAGTTTAGGTAATTAAAGGAGGATATTAACTTTATATTACTTTAAGAGGTTAAGGTTGTTGGTTTTAAGTTGGATTTTGTGCTACGTTTCATTTGGCCTAATGCCTCTCATTCTCTACTAGGCACAATAGAGGGAAAGGTTGGGCCTTGATTATTGTTAAGCCTGACTAGATCGAGTTTGTCTTAGATCATGGTTCTTTCCCATGTCATAGATCATTATGTATTCTCACTGAAAGAAACAACCAAAATTTTAGGGTTTACAATGTCTATGCTCCAAATGACTATAGGGAAAGATCTAATTTGTAGAACTGGATAGAATATAATCTAAAATATGTTCCATACATTGTTGGTGGGATTTTAATATGGTTGAGGAGAAACAAGACAAAAAAGGAAGTGAGACATAGTGTTGTAAAGGAAATCAATTATTTTTCTAGTCTAAATTCAAGTTTATTCATAATATCTTTGATGCTCTAAACAATAGTAGGAAGCAAATCAAAGGCATTTGGTTCATTGGTGCAATAATCAGACTAAACCTAGGAAAATGCATTCTAGATTGGAAAAATTATACCTAAATAATGGGTTATTTAGTATTCAACAAGAGGATAATAGAAACTTTTTAAACATTCTCCCCTTTACCATATCTAACCACCATCCCATTAAAGATATATTCTTTGTAGACATTGTAATAGATAAGGGTGTTTCTGAATAGAATGGGCTTTAAAACCTTAATGTGTATTCAATAAATGACCTTTAATGTAAAGAGGGGATACACACCTCCTAGAATATTGACAAGTTTGTTTTAAATCTCTCCTCCAAGATTGATAAATGGAATAATAATATGGACTTGAGTAAAAAATTTGATAAAAATTATGAGTAGTTCAATACCAAGAAGAGAAGAAAGGTTAATCGTGATATTTAGGAAAGACTAATGGATAATATTTTTCTTTTGGTCAATCTATCCATTTTTAAGCATCAAATTAGGCAACATTAATTATATTTAGCTAGAGGGGCTCATATTCATTCAAGGCTAAACTGGCTTAAGCTCGAGATAAAGGGTCCAAGTTATTTTTTCATTTTTTGAAAATGAAGCATTGAAGAAAAAATATTTCAATGATTGATTATGGTAATTTTAATTTCACTGACCTAACTGAGATGAAAAAATCCTTTTTATCTTTTTTTACTCTAGTCTCTTTGCATTAGATGGATTCAATATTCAAATTGAGAGTAAAAAGAAGTCATGCACTAGGTGTATTACTAAGAAAGTATCCCAAGAGCAACATAAATTCCTTGAAAGTCATATCTCCTTAGATGAGGTAAAACCAACAACTGATTCCTTAAATGATGATAAATCCCTAGGGATTGATGGTTTCCCTGTTGAGTTCTATAAGATAAACAAAGAGTGTATTACACATGATTGTCTTGATATTTTTAAGGAAGTGTTTACGGTTGGCTCCCCAGGCTTGGAAATCAACATAGGGGTCATTAAGCTTATACCCAAGGATGGATAGCACTATCAAGCTAAAAAGTGGAGACCAATTACTCTTTTGAACATCTCTTACAAAATCCTGCCTAAATTGATGGATAGGATAATTACCTCTTTATTACCTCTAATAATTTTAGAAACATAGATTAGGTTTGTTGAGGGCAGATATATCCTTGAATATCATTTCTATATGGGAGGGTATGCATTGGTATTTGGATTCTATACAAGATATTGGTATGATTTTGTTTGACTTTGAAAAGGCCTATGATAGAATTGAGTGGCCAATTATAGATATAATGTTAAAAGCCTTTGGACTTCAAGACAAGTTTTATAGATTGGTTAAATGTTTTATTTAAAGATGATTTTGTTGTTATTAAGGTTAATTGGGAGCTTACTGAGTCTATGGAGCTTCAGTGATCTATTAGACAAGGTTGTCCCCTGTCCCCCTCCTTGTTTGTTATTGTGGCTAAAGCCCTACATTTTTTAATGAAAATATCTGATGTTGGTCCCTTAGTTAAAGGTCTCACATTAACAAATGATTTTAAATTGATTGATTTTTACTTGTCGATGATACCACATTGTTTGTCTTTCTAGATTAATACAACTTGAAGCAAGTTACCTCTAGGCTTGAGTTGTATTTTTCTACCTCTGGTTCTAATTTCTCATGCATAGGTCTTTTATGATTTGGTGGAAAGAGAGACCATTGGATTGGATATAGGATTTTGTATTAGTGTGGAAAAGGCATAACTAGTTGGTTATATATTTGGGTCTTCCATTTTCACTTAATCCCTTTTTCAAACAAATGTGGGATGGTTATTTTTCAAGATCAATAAAAAGTTTTTTAAATGGTAGGGTCATCTTCATTCATTTCTTAGTAGATTTAAAGTGTGTCAAAAAGTGATTTATTCTTATAATATTTACTATGCCTCCTATTGTATCTTTAATAAAATGTAGATAAATATCCTACACAAGATTATTAGAGACTTTATCTAGTTTGATCGTAAGGGAGATAGGAAAAGACATGATGTTGTGTGCAATATTTTTTGTGCTCCTAGTAAGTGGGGGGCCTAGATCTGAAAGACTTGAGAGTCTAAGATATTACCCTTGATTTCAAATGGATTATTAGAGATTTAAAATGGGGTTAATATTGGAATGTGTTGTTAAGGCACAATATTATGAGAGGGTTCCCCAAAGGAAAACCAAACAGAAAGGGTTGCATATCTCTGATCTCTTATCTAGTTCTTTCTCTGTTAAAGTTTTAGGGTCTACTATATTTTGCTCAATTTGGAAGGTGTGGTAAATGGTAAAACATTTGGTTGTTGTGCCTCATATGTTTGGTAGTCTGGGGTCAAGGTGTCATGGGTATAGGTTCATATGGTAGAACCTTACTATCAATAAATGACCTCTTACTCTGACCAGGGGATGTTATAACTTTATTTAGTTTTCTAAGGGCATAAAGAGCTTTAGGGACCTCTTTTATTATATTGGCTAGGCTTCATGAATTGAAATCAAGAGTAGGTTTCAAATTATTTCCTCTTAGTGAAGGACATACACCCTATTCTCTAATGCTCTTTAGTCTACAAAATTTGTCCCTACCTTTGATGAGGAAGATGAGTTTTGGGATAACATTAAATAGAGTAACAACCTACCTCTTATTGAATTCAACATGAATATGTTGTATAATAAGCTTGCTTTCTCCAAAATTCCTTATCTTAGCTTTAATTATCTTGGGCATGTCTATCATCCCCTTTATATTTGGATGTTTAAATTTCATGTGATTTGGGTCTCTTATATTCAACCTAAAAATTCATGTTTTAGATGGTTGTTATTTCTCAATAAGTTAGTTTTTGGTCCTATTATTGTGAAGTCTAGCATTTGTCAACCCTTCTTTCTAGTTTATGGTGACATGGAAACTATTGATCATGTTTTTTTAAATGCTCATATGTTACTAATATTTGGATTTGTTGCCTTAAAATTTGGTGTTCTTTATTTGGTTTTGATATTCTATGGGTCAATATTACCTTTGGTTGTGTTTGTGCTAAAAAGAAAGTTTATTTATTTTTTCATATGTTTTGGTTGATTTTCTGTATTAAAGTTTTTTGGTTCATTTGGAAGTAAATAAATATATAAGTTTTTCAAGATAAGGCTAGGGTGATTACTAAATTCAATGTTGAAGATACCTATATATTTGTTTCTTTGCATATATATCTTCAACCCAAAATTATGCAGGCTTAGATTGAAAATTTATTGAGGACTGGAATGATGAATATCTCCTCTAATTATTTACTAGATACAATGGGTTATTTGAGAATGGTGTCTCTTCCTAAATAGAGAATCAGTCATGACACAACTGTTGAGCTCCAAATTTTTGAATTTGATTGGGATATCATGAAGGAAGCCTATTTCGAATAATTGAATGATCCTCTTCCTAATTGGGTTGGCTCATTGGACTCAAATAAAAATGGGACAAAATCTTGGGTAGCTGCTAACAGTGACATGCTAGCAACTCTACAGGGGCATAATTCTAATGTTATTCAAGATGGCTTTAGTTATGATGTCTTCTCTGTTGATGAGTGTTATCTTTAATATTGATACTAGAGTGCATGATGAAGGAACTAATGGGAGTGACTTGCCTACACTTGGAAGTGGTTTTAACATTGAGTATGGGAAAAATATTGAGGAATTTGTGAATGAGACTGAATTAAAGCTTGAAATGGTGATCAAGAAGGGGAATCTAGGTAACATTTAGGATCTGGTTAGTTATGTGACAAAGTCTACTATGAGGAAGTCATTGGAGAATGTTGAGATTTTGCCTCTACCAATGAAATTTACTCATTAGGGACCTGTTGTAAATGGAAAAGATTAGCAAGGACCTATTGATGGTTGTGGTAGATCAGAGAGTAGGTTCCTAGATGATGAGTTTTGATTAGGTTTATGGTTGGTTATCCTTCTTAAGAACTATCCCTTGGTATTTTCTTTTTTTGTTTCTAATGTTGTTTTTATTTTGTGAGTGCCATGCCAATGTGGCTTTTTTATATTATATTAATGTTTCATATATGTATTTAATATTAATAATGGTAAAAAAATTCCAATAATCCAAGATCTAAAGAGTTAATTAACAAGAAACATCATATGAAGCTACAAATAAATGAGATGTAAAATAAGGAAAATCAAATGATATTTAGAAAAAAGTGATACTAGTACAATAAGAAGCCCTTGCATAAATAGGCAAGGCAAAACTATAAAATAGCCTAACTAAGTAATGTGGGATAAATCCTCACATAAGATAAACTAGGAAAAAGACAAAATACCTAGATATAGCCTATCAAACATGAAAAATACATAATCTAACACCCCCCCCCCTCAAGTGAAGCTAGGGGATAACAATAACTACAAATGATATAGTGGCATATCCATCATATGAGTCCAGACAACTAGGCTTGATGACGTATTCATGTATAATAGATATCCATAAAATGAAGAAGGAAGATGTCCTCACAAACACCCCCCAAGGATAAATTTTGAAACCCTAAGCATGCACATAACTTAAGGAAATTAGGTGATGAAAAATGCTTCATGAAGATGACCACAACTTGATGTTGAGTTAAAATGTACTCTAAGATAATAAATCCATCCTAAATGTGTTGATGAATTAAGTGCATATGTACCTCAATGTGCTTGGTCCATTGGTAATCAACTGGGTTATGAGATATGTGAATTTCACTTTGGTTATCACACCAAAGTAGAGTAGGTGAATCTTATGTGAAGCCAAACTCTATCAATAACTGATGTAGCCAAAGAACCTATTAAATCACTATAACTATTGCCCTATAGTCAACCTTTATAGATGAAATTGAAATATCCTGATGTTTCTTAAACACTCAAGCAATAGATGAAGAACTAAGACAAAAAATGTAGCCAAAAGTGGAAGGCCTATCTTCAAGAGAACCTACCCAATCTAAATCACTGTACCCAATCAATTGAGTAAAACCCCTAGTGTTGTGTAATCCAAAATGGATAATGCCTCATAGATATCATAAAATCCTCTTCATATCCTACCAATGACTATCATGAGGAGTATGTGCATATCTAGATACAAGCCCAACTACAAATGAAATTTCTAGGTGCGTATGGGTCAAATACATATGACTTCCAACCATCTACCTGTACAATGTAGGAATCCAAAGTGAAGTAGTATAAGTAGAAGTGAGAGAGACTCCAGACTAAAAATTTGGAATTTTATTGTAATCAACCATTCCAAAATGTTGAATAAGATCAAGGGTGTACTTCTATTGACTCAAATAAATCCTTAAATCTGACTGTGAAATCTAGAAACCAAGGAAGAAGTGAAAAAGACCAAGATATGTTATATAAAACTATGATAAAAGTGCTTACTAAATAGCCTAAATCTAAGAAGAGGAGTTTCATGTGATAATTAGATCATCAACATACAAGGCGAGTATAAAAATGTCCACCCCAATATGTTAGATATACATTGTGGGTTCAATGTGGAAACGAATAAAGCTAGTGGAGAGAATAAAAGAATCCATCTTCTCATACCAAGATTGAAGGGCCTATTTGAGACTATAAATATAAATCCTCAGTTTACAAATAAGATAATAATCATGATTAAACCTAGCACAAACCTAGCAAGTTACTTCATAGAGATTTCTTCATGCAAGTCTCTATGTAAGAAGGCACTCTTAACACCAATCTGATACACTAGATAACCCTATGATGCATCAAGAGAAAGTACAAAGAAGACATAATCCATCTTGGCAAAGGGTATAAAAGTGTCATAGTAATCAATACCTTCAACCTATGAGAACCCCTTTGTAACAAGATGTGCCTTATACTTATCAATGAACCCATTAGATGCATACTTGGTGCAGTATACCCACTTGCACATAACCAACTATCTTCCATTTGGAAGAGATAATAAATCCAAAGTATGATTATTCATCAAATAATAATACTCATCTATCATCACATCATCCCACTCCTTTATCCCATGCGCATGTGAAAAAGACTGTGGATCCCTAGATAATGCCTGACATAAAAGTCTAGTACCTTTAGAATGTGTATGATGATGTCGAGTGGGTGGAAGATCATGTATGAAAGGTGACACCTCAAAAACTATATTATGACCCCATAATATCATAATGGTAACATCAATGGGAATAGGATCCTCAACATCTATAACCTCCTCATGTGCCTCCTGAACTAGCTCTTCAAAGAATGAATCCTCAAGAAGAGGTGATGAATCAACAAAAGAAGAAGGCATGGAAGAAGATGAAGAATCATGAGATGTGAATATACATGTGTTTAAAAATGAAAATCATGAGCATAAAGATATAAAAGATGATAACCTCTCGTGTCCTCATAATACCCTACAAAAATCAAAGTTTGTTCTTCTTAGCCAATGTTTTCCTTTTCTTTCTTTGGAACAAACACCCAAGCATGGCTCCTAAGACTAAAAAAAATGAGATGTTAGGCTTGGTCCCAAACCAAGTCTCCTCCAAATTCAAATGCTCAAGTGCTTTATGTGGTGTACGATTCTAAATGTAATTTGCATAGTTAACTGCCTTTGTCTAATAGATAGGAGGTAAATCCTATGACTGCATAATGTATTTAACCATCTCTTTCAAATTTCAGCTCTTTCATTCTAATAAGCCATTTTATTGTAAATCATATGAAACAAAATTTTGGTAAACAATACCATGAGTTGCCAAAAAATCAAAGAACTCTCAATTGAATTACTCCCCCCCATTATTTTTATGAAGCTTCTTGATGCAATTAGAAGACTATTTCTCAACCAAAGCCTTAAATACTTTTAAGTGAGAAAAGACATCACTCTTGTACTTGAGAAAATAAACCCAAGTATGCCTCAATAAATTATCAATAAGAGTAAGTGCATACTTAAATTCATTAAAATAAAGAGTAGGAAAGACCATTAAATCATTGTGCACAAACTTAGATGGTGAAAAAGCTCTCATAGACATACCCTTAGGAAATGGATATTGGTGTTGTTTCCCTAAAGCACAATTAGGGCAAACTCCATCAAGACATGAAATTGTATAAATACCATCTACCATACCATGAGTCCTCAACTCCTTCAAATATATATAATTGAGATATCCAAATATCACATGCCAAAGCCTACTCTCAGAATCTACATGAGAAACCAAAAATAACCCTAGAGGAGGAGTATTATAAAGACCCTTAAAGTAATGGAGTCAAGAACTATGATCAACAACACCCTGTACAATAAGTGTGTGAGGCTCTAACAAAGTTCAAACGTTAGCACCCTATGATATGGAAGTCAATGTCTTTCCTTGACTAGAATGACAAATCTGATAAACTGAAAGTAGATTGGTGGTGATGTCTAGAACATATAGTGCATCACTAATGACGCCACCATTTATTTATATGTCACCCTTTCCCTTAACAAAAATAAAGTAAGAATATCCAACATCAATATTAGAAGTAGACCTCAAACCAAGAGATACAAATGACTCATTAGAATAAGTCATATGATAAGAAGTACTAGAATCTAAAACCCAACTGTCATAAATAAGTGACTATGATCTCCCAAAAAAAATAAATGCTTTTTCATGCTCATGAGATGGAGATGGAGTGGAGATGGAAATATTGTGTTTCCTAGCGGCATCCTCTAGGGCTTACATTCTCTTAAAACACATGGACTCTTCATGACCAATCCCCCTACAATAGGAGAAAGATAGGCTAGAATTTATTTTTGAATTTGGAAGAAGATTTCGGTTTATATGTGTTGCTATTGGGCTTAGGTTCACTTTGAGATGGAGGAGAGTTCTTATTTTTAATATTTATTTTTCTTTTGCTCTTAGGATGTGATGCTACTAATAATTTTTGAGAGGTGGAAGACTCAAGGTGAGACAATTTTGATCCATCCCTAGTAAGTCTCTCACAAAACAAATCTAAATCAAGCATATTAATTATGGCACCTAAGGCATCCATGCTAGAGAAAAATGTAGTAGCAAAGATTTAGAATGGACCACTCAACTTGGATAGAATTAGGTACACACTCTTCATATTTATTATCTCATCCACTCCCCTTCAATTGTGTCAACAAATGCTTAAACTTAGTAAGGTAGTCTACAATAGAGGGAAAGATTGAGTGAAGCAAGCTCCACTTTAAGTTGTATTTCTCTCATGTGATCTACTTTTCCAAATAAACCCTTTAGTTTAACCCACATTTTGAATGGAATATCATACCCATCCAAATGAAACATCAGGCTGTCACTCACATAAATCCCTATTAAACCCATACACTCATCAAACTTATATTGGTGCTATAATTTTTCATATTCTCCTATGAATTATGGTTGAGTTTCATTCATTAGGGACCATAATCCTTTGTATTTGATGATTTTTTCCATTCTAGGTCTCTATGTATGGTAATTGTGTGTAGTTAAAGGATCATAATGATCAATACCAAAAGTAGAATCCATTCTAGTGAATTAAAAAAGAGCAAAAATAATGAAAAAGGGTGCACAAATTGGCACCAAGACAACCCCCTAAAAGATTGTATTAAGGACCCACGCCCCGCCCGCACTCCACCCCCCCTCCCCAATTTTAACACTTTATAAAAGTAATTCATTTTTACAAAGTGATGACACCAATGGATAAATAATTAAAAACCATACATTTTTGAAAAAAATAAAATTAAATTTTGTATTACAGTTCAAAAGTTATAGGCTTTATGATTTCCCGTACATGGGTCAAAAACATTAAAAATTTACACTAAAAACTGATTTTAGTGACCAAAATGAAAATGAAGGTAGGTTTCCAACCACTAGTTGAAACCAGAATCAAACCATGACTATTCTCAAGCAATATAAGGTGAAAAATAACCTTGTTAGTGACCTCGGTACACATGTAAGTGAATGAAACTCTATCTGTTAGGAAAAAATACTTGTAAAAGAAAATAATGAAATATTCAGCTATTTAGTTTTAAAATAAGAAGTGGATTTCTATTATTTTTCACCTTGAAAGTGGTTGAACAAGAGAGATAATGCTTCTTTGATCCTCCTGACTGCAACTTAGAAATGTCAAAAAGGACACCACACTTGGAAAGCACAATGCAAACCCACCAATGCTTTCCAAAAGAAATGTAGCTAGTAACTAAGAATGGCATGGTCATGCAGATGAAAAAAATAAAGGAACTCTTTCCATCCACACAAAACCTAGGAAATCAAAGTGTAGCCCTGTGGCTTATTGTTATGCTCCAAAACCTGCAACTTCAACACAGTCTAAAAAGGAAATAACACATAAGACAAAAAAATTCAACGCCTCACAATACTCAATCCTCTCCTTGAAGTGCTCTGCATAACTTCCAGCACTGAGTTCAATTTTGGAATTTTAGGGTAAAATAAAATCCATTGCTCTCAATGGAAAACAAAAAAAAAATGCTTCACTGATTTTCCATGCAATTCTTCAAAAAGGGCATAGTTGTAGGGAAAGAAAAAAATGTAGTCTTTAAGCAAGAAAGAACAAACTTCCAACATAGAACAACAAGATTCTTCCAATGCCAAGGAGAGAAAATAAGTAGTCCAAGAATCTCTTTAAGTGCCTTTCTTCTTCAAACCCCACACTCCAACACAAAATTCCAATGCCACTTTCTAAAAAAAAAAACAACACTTCATCTGATTTTCCATGCTCCACAAAGGGATAAAACTTTCAATGCCTCTCCTTAGAAGTTTCAACGCCAGCCAAAAAATGGGGGAAAAAAGCTTCAGTGCTTTATTCCAATGGAGTGGCACATCAAATACTTCCAACGCTTTCCACAGAATCTTCAAACTTTCAACACCTCTTTAAAATAGAATGTAGGCCATCAAAGAAAACTACTAGTATGGAAGAAATGCACCAGATCCCCAAAGCTATCCAATGTTGTTGCCAAAAGAATGCCCTAGGTTATGAATTGTCCTAAATAAGGAATAAAAGGCTAAGGATTATTGCTTCCAATGAATGGTAAGGGGAAGTAGAATAAAATTATCTAAAAATAGTAGTTATAAGGATGGTTGAAACTCTTCAATGCTCTGGTACCATGTTAGAAATGGTAAAAATATTCTAATGATCCAAGATCTAAGAGTTAATCAACAAGAAACATTACATGAAACTACAAACAAATGAGATGCAAAACAAGACAAATCAAATGATATTTAGAAAAAAGAGATGATATTATAATAGGATGCCCTAACATATATAGACAAAGCAAAACTAAAAACTAGTGTAACTAAATAATGTGGGATAAATCTTCACATAAAATAAAATAGGAAAAAGATGAAATACCTAGATATAGCCTAGCAAACATAAGAAATAAATATTCTAATAGTTAATTATAATGTTATTTTGAAGCCTCTTTAATTAGTAATATTGTGATTGCATCCTTAGATGTATAGACTTTTGTAAACATTCATGCAATATTAAAAATAAAATAAATTTTTATAACATTTACAATTATCTTGTAAATTTGAACACAATATTTCTATTTTATAAAAACATTATCATATCTTTAACTCCATTTAAATTTAAATAATATTTATTCTAATAATCAACAAAGTTTGATTGTTTGAACATTATGTATTTGACTAATCTTTAGATTCCTTATACCTCAAATATGGTATTTTATAACTCAAAGAATAATTCATGATGATGTATGAAATCACTTGACTGAGCTAATTATCACTATTTAATAAAAAATTATCTCCTTCAAAGATGGGTATGTCTACGTTTTCTTGTACCTTAGAAGGAAGAAAGATAAATTTGGGAATAATTCATCTAAAATCTAACATCAAACAAATCCTAGCATGGTTAGCATAAGTCATCAAAATTCATTGTCATCTTATAAATTCAAATAAAAATATAATTTAGAGTCTCCAAAACATTAATCATACATATAATATTAACCATGTCAAACTTTAGTGTACTTTTCTTCAATAATATTGAATTCAATATCTAAACTTGAACAAAAGTCATGTGTTTTAAATGAATGATATATTAATTTTATAAAACCATTACAAAGAACAATTAAAGCATAAGTGAATCAAGTACTAATCTTGAGTTATTAGTCGAGAGGGATAAATTATAGGATCCATTTTGCTCTAATTTGGTATTAATATTTTTTTTAAGCTAATCATAAGACATTAATTTGCACTTTAAAAAAAATATAAATTTTTTGCAAAGTCAAATAATAAGATTTTTAACAAAACAAATAAAAAATATTAATTTAGATATTCTGATTGATCCAAAATAATGTATGTTATTATTTACTCCACTTTAATCGAAGCGTATAACCACCATTTTTGGTAATGAAGAGACACGAGTTTATCGTAAGCATTTATTTTGTACAGTTTAAACTCTGACATGTTTCACATAATATATTAGAAATATTTATTAATTAGTTATTGGATTAAACTTTGGAATTGGTTGTGAATTTATCTTATGATAATAATCTAAATAGAAACATGATTGAATAGGTAGCGACTTCATCTAAAAAACTGACATAATTATTAGAAATTTCCAATATTTTTGTTGTAGATAATCTACGTAACTTGTACATAATGTTTTATTTTAAGTTTAAATATGTTCCCTAAATCTAAGTTGGTCGTGCATAATGATTTATTTTAGGTTTAACTATGTTCCCTACATCTGAACTATTTTCAAAGCTAAAATGCCATATTCGTTGTTATTGCTGCCTCACCAAAGATTTGGTTGTTATATAATTAAAAACTTAATTTTTGAATCTTATTATCGATTTACCCATGGTTTATCACTTTTCAAAAGCTTTATCGTTGGGTGGGTAATATCCATATTTGTTTAATTTTCTATTTTTTTGGTGAAAACCAGCAAAATAGAATATAATGGGTTTATGAATCTTGTCGATAATAGAAAATATTACATTTTGGGGAGCCAAATTCATAGATGGGCAAGTGAAGGAGTTTGATGACTGAATATAAACTTATATCACTATCTACATTGTTCATATGAAAAGGAAAATATGAACTCTGCCAATATAATTTTCACATGTTAAAAAGATCTGAGCAAATAGTTATATATATGCATCCACATATGATGGATTTTTTATTTATGTTGTTATATGCCATAATACATCCTTATCTATATATATATATATATATATATATATATATATATATATATATATATATATATATACATATATATATATGGATTATTTATGATATTACATTTTAGAATAAATACAGGTTAGATCAGAGACCCATGGCTAAATATATACATTATATATGTGTTTATATACATAGGGAGGTTTTGTGTTTCATAGTTTGTATAGACCATTACCTAAAATCATTCCAAGTGCATTTTTTTCCTAACCTATTTATTTCCATAGGTGCAGCTGGATAGTGCAATACACCTAATTCTAGTGTGTTTCTCAACCAATGAGAGGGCTTATAGACTTGTATCAATATAAATGCATACATGAAAACCAATGTCCTTATATTAGTTTTCCATCTATAGAAAAGATTTGGCCCAAGTTTCAAAGTAGGAGCTAGTGTATGCAATTAATGGAGAGGCTCTCATCCTTCGACATGGCCATCATCTCTGACAAATAATCGCTCAACTCAGAGGTAGCATGGATCAGTCCACATTCAAAGTTATGGATATTTTGTCCTTATATGTGCAAGACAAGTGAAGGATGGTGTAGAAGTGAAAGATGAAGATTAGGTGATTAGAAAAAGTAGCTTGAGCATTAAAGACATTCCTGGACTTTTCCTTTTTTAGTGGATCATGACATCATTAACCTCAACAAGTTCTTATCTTCTAGTGTGTTTCTCAACAAATGAGAGGGCTTGAAGACTATTGGAGCTAATGGTGGTTGATTTGTTGAAGAAATATTAGTTCTAATTAACCCAAATGTGGGTGAGAATTCATGGAGGGTGGTTGGGTCTCATTTATTGCATTTTGTTTGCTCGCCTCTTCTCTTTTCTCTTCCCTTTTTTTCCTATATCTCCATTTTCTCCCCCCAAAAAAAAGATATCCTCATTTGACAAGGGGAAACCCTATCAAAATTTGTAAGAACGACCTTTTGAAGTAATAAAGATCAATTTTTACCTATCTCTTGCCTCAAAATTGTGCTTAGCAAGCTTGTGCATGATGGCCTTGTGAAGAAGAGTTCTTCCATGTCCATTGTCCTTCTTTTTTGCCTATTTTTAGGTGTTTTCAAGTTAGTTTCAGGTCTGAACTTGAGCTCTTTTCACCATTAATGGATGCTTGGTGTGAATTTTGAAATTCCTCTTTGCTTCATGTATTGTTTGGTGAGCCTAGTTTATGAAACACTTATGCAAATTAACTAGTTTGTGAGGTTGTGTGAGCAAGAATTATCTTATGTTGAATTAGTGTTTATTTCATGCTTATGTGAGTGTCAATAAATTTGGTGTATCACCCATTTAGCTCTCTTAATTACCCTATACCCCCTCTTTACCTCTTTTCCAAGTAGAAACATTAGTTTAGGTGATCTACCAAGAGGAAGCCGACCTTCTTCGGAGGTTCAACCTCACTAAAAGATACCCATAGCTTGAGGTTGCTCCAATATTGTAGCTGAGAGTGAGAGAGCCTAAAAAACTCTCCCACAAGGGTGCAATTCTAGAC
Organism: Torreya grandis; assembly: GCA_037957365.1. Lineage (NCBI taxonomy): Eukaryota > Viridiplantae > Streptophyta > Pinopsida > Cupressales > Taxaceae > Torreya > Torreya grandis. The sequence goes on from JARHVA010001360.1 coordinate 26,502, forward strand.
TACAATAGTTTTTGGCATGCCCAATGGGACCGCTTTCAAGGAAGATTGGTCAAGTTTGATGCTGGTTTGATCAATTTGTAGTGGTTATAGCTTTCATCTTTCAGTATCTGGTGACTCCAAAGAACTTTTAGAAATCTAGTGGTAGAACAGTGACTATCTTTCATGCCAAAGGTGACTACAAGATCAACTTTCAAAGGTATTCCTTTTGAGCTTGTTGAACTCCCCTTAAATTCAGAAAAAAGGTTAAGGTTTGTCTATACTCACCCATACGTAGGAAACCATTTTCCTAAACCAATCATAAGGTATACCTATGCAAGAAGACCTTTGTTAGCCCCTTTTGTTACCATGATTCTCCAAAAAGTTTCTATATGCTTTAGTGGACAAAGTCCTTTGAATCTACCACAATATAATCTTATGCCAGTATCATCTCTCAAAAGCGTACCATATTTTATAGGAGACCAAGCCACAACCCCTGCTAAACACATCAATGACATAGCCAATTTTTTCAATAACCATAATGTCATTGTAGAAAATATAGCTATCAAACTATTAGTTGTATCCCTTAAGGGAAAATCTTTAGATTGGTATAGAGGCTTAGCTCCTAATTATATTCAATCATGGAATTAGCTAGGAGAGGCCTTGTGTAAAAGATTTGTAGACAAGAGTGGCCATTTGTCACTAGCAAAATAGCTTACCATAATCAAGAGAGCCCCCCATGAAGTCATGCAAGACTTCAATATAAGATTTCAAAAATCTTGGGATAGAATTCCAACCTCTGTGAGACTGTCCCCTAATTTTATATTCCTATACTACTTGAAAGCTCTAAATAGTGATATAGTTGTAATAATCCAATCCATGGGAGGGGACATATTTCCAGATGCTTATGAGGTGGCTATTAAAGAAAAAAATTACCTAGTCCAGGCTGGCAAGCTTACTCCTAGACCCCCAATGCCTATTTTTCTTGAAATTAGACCACCTCCTATGGTCATTCCCCCACTTGATGTTATTCTTACAACTCCAAAAATTTCTACTATACCTTCACCTAAGTAGGAAAAATCCTCCACTAATAGATCAAGTGATTCCCAAGAGTAGAACAACTACCTAGAACTTAAGAGCATGCTTCAATCCTTGGGAATGATGTGGTAAATGTGAAGAGGTAGCAAGCTTAGTTCAATAAACCTTATCAAGCTCCACATCAACCTCAACAACAATCTCATCAAGAAAATAGACCACCTTTTAAGGAAACTTCCAAAACCAGAACCATGAGCAAGGGCAAGGATAGCCTAGCTACAATAAGCAGAGTAGCTATAACCCAAATGTTGTAGGCTCTTCCAACTCCTTGGTTCCTATTTAAAATAATATGGCTCAAGAAGCTAATGGGACCATACCTTAGGATTAATCTTTTGGGCAATCCATTGTCCCAACTAATGGTTTTAACTAGGCCTTCAAAGACTAATGGAAACAAGCTATTGCTATGGATACAATCAACCCTTAATGGCTCAAAACATAGAGATCCCCATGTTGACAAAATCAAGACAATTTTCACAAGACCAAGGATCTTATCAGGTACCAAACAAACTAGATGCTACAATGGTCATCAGTGAGCAAGAAGAGTGATATGCACTCAATCAGTAGGCTAGTTCTAGCCAAACATACATTCTAGTGGTGGCTAATACAAGGTTCAAAAGAATTAATATGGATGGTAATCAAGAGGCATTCAAAGAACCTCTTATCATTAATCCTTCATTGTCTAAGCCTAATGAGCCTACTATCACTCCAAAGATCCCGTCACCTCCTAAAAATTATAATTAAGGGACCTATTTTGATCCACTAAACTCATAAATTTAACAAATAAAAGTAGTGGTCCCCAAAGTTCATGCAAAGGTTGTTGGTCTACCAATCAACATTGTTGAACAAATGAAAAAATCTAGTTTGAGTATATCGATGTGGGACATGCTTTCCATGCCCAGTTAGGTGGATTCCTTCAAGAACGTTTGTCTAAGATAGATGTTACAACAATTGCATGTAGACAACCAAATAAAGAAACTGAGGTCCTCACCAATGCAACCCAAGGTCCTATAGGAGAAAGATCAAGTAAGGTGGTCAAACCTCCTCCATTCTACATTTCATTAATCATTGTTGATTCCTTGGTGCATAATTGTTTGGTAGATAATAGAGCTAGCACTTCAATAATTTCAAAGTCTATAGTTGATCAGCTGAACCTCAAATATGAGCCACATACTAAGGGAGTTTTGTAGCTTGACGATTCTTCCATAAAGCCACCTATTATTTTCAAGCGTCTCAGATTGACCCTGCATGCTTTTCCTAGTGTTTCGATGGCTCAAGATGTGTTGATATTTGATGTAACTCCTCGCATTGTGTTATGCCTCTCTATAGAATTCATAGCCAAAATTGGGGTTTATCTAGTAGCAGGTTGGTCCTACATGGCTTTTAGAACAAGGTATGGGACCAAGGTATCAATCAAGGCTAAGCCCATGGCACAATTTCACATTGAACCTCATCAACTAGATATCATAAACATCAATTGTATTATCCTTGATGAGGATGAATTTACAATTGATCAAGAACTAAATACTTATCCTGAGAAGATTCTAGACTTGTTCTTGGATGAACTATGGGGGGATAATCAAATTCTCAACCCTTTGGAAGGTGTTGAAGAAAGAGACATGGGTGTCTATTTGCTACATGAAGAAAATAAACTCATGCCTTCCCTCATTGGACCTAAAGAAGTCCTCAATGGTATGTGGAAGTTGTTCTTTGATGGTTCAAGGAGAAAAAATGGAGTAGGTGCAGGGGTAACGCTGTTTTCCCCTTCAGATGATAAGTTTTTCTCTTCTTATAGGTTCCATTTTAGGTGATCCTCTAATGTAGGAAAATATGAAGGTCTAATCCATGGCCTCCAATGGGTCAGTAAGAGGGGAATCAAGTAGTTACAAGCATATAGAGACAGTGAGCTTATAGTGAACCAAGTCAAGACCATGAACATTACAAAGAATCCTTTGATGAGGTCCTACAAAAATAGAGTATGGGACCTAATTAAAGATTTTGAAGCCTTTAACATTCAAGCTGTGCCAAGGAACTAGAACCATCATGCTAATAGGTTGGTAGTTGTGGAAGCCTAATTTGATATTCCAAGTAACTAAAAGAGGCCAAGGTTCAGCCACATGTCAAGGTAGTGGTGAGGCCATCAATACCAGACAATGAAGCCCATTAGCAGGTTTTCAAAAATGACAAATAGATTGCTTATTTCCTGCAACAGGAAGCAATGTTTTCCTATATGAACCACAGTAAATTCCAACATCAATATGAGGATCAAATTGTTCAACTGAGGTCTAACAAACTCCCTAAAGGGCTTACCACCCTTGAAAGTCTTTTCCATGAGGGAGACCATATGAGGAAAGACAAGGCAGTGATGTCAACTGATAAGGAGAACTATGAAAGAGTCCTTATTTATAAGGACAAGCTCCTCAAGCTTGGGAAGGTAAGAAATGAGGTAGAAAGGCATGCTTTCATTGAACTTTATAGGGAATATTCAGACATCTTTTCTTGGGAATATGGTGACCTAAAAAATTTTGATCTGAAGTTATCCCACCATACTATGGAACTAGAGGCTAATGCTAAGCCTATGAAGCAAAAACAAAGGCTTGTTAACCCCAAGATAGAAGAGCTTATGAGGAGAGAGTTGACCAAGTTAATTGAATCCAAGATCATATTTCCTATCATGCACTCATCATGGGTAGCCAATTTGGTGCCTGTAAGAAAAAGGAGTAGGGATACGAGGCTATGTGTTGAATTTAAAGATCTAAATAGGGTCTCCTTGAAGGACCATTACCCTCTACCATCCATGGAGTAGCTTATTCAAATAGTTGCAGGTTTAGAACATTTTTCTCTTTTGGATGGATATTCAGGCTACAACTAAGTATTACTAAAAAAAGAAGATCAGTACAAGACTACCTTCACCACAAAGCGGGGCACATATGCTTATTAGAAGATGCCTTTTGGCCTATCCAATGCTATGGCCACTTTTCAAAGAGCAATGGACAGGGCTTTCCAAGGGCTGCTAAATCAAATGGTGCTGGTCTACTTGGATGATGTCATAGTTTTCTCCAAATATGCCAACAAACATATGGACCACTTGAGGTTGATCTTTGAGAGATGTAGAGAGTATGGGATTTCTTTGAATCCCCAAAAATGTGTGTTTATTGTTCATGAGGACAAACTCTTAGGACACATTGTCTCAAAATAAGGATTAGCTATTGATCCTAATAGAATAAGTGCCATCTTGGCCTTATCCTTACCCAAGCATAAAAAGGGACTTCAAATTTTCCTTGGGAAAATAAACTTTGTGAGAGGGTTTATACTTGGTTTTGAAAACTTGGTCAAACCCATCACTGGCATGCTAAAGAATAACCAAGTGTTCACTTAGTCAAGTAAAGGTAAATCAACATTTGATGCTATCAAGCAGGCCATTTCCCAAGCACCCACACTCATGAACCCTAATTTCTCAAGACATTTCATATTATATTCATTTCTTAATATTGATAATATATCAACTATGTTGATACAAAAGAATGGTGAAGGACTTGAGCAGCCAATATTATTTTTTAGTCAGGGGATTGAGGGGTATGAAGTGAGGTATACTTTCATATAAAAACAAGTCCCTATAGCGGTAAGAAGCCTTAAAAAGTTTAGGCTAATGCTTTCCAATAGTAAAATCTATCTTATGGTCTCTCATCCTGGAGTGAGAGACTTCCTTCTTAATAAAGACTTGAATGAAAAGAGAGCTTGTTGGATTACCAAGGTCATAAAGTATGACATGGAGATCAAGGTCACTAAGCTAGTAAGAGGTAAAGGCTTGTGTGATCATATGGTTGATGACCTTCATGAGGACAAAGAAGTTTCCATGGTGATACAAGACAACTCACAGGCAGATGCACCTCCACCTCACACTAGTTGACTCCAGGATATGACACATTTCTTAATAGTAGGTGAGTGCCCACAAGGTCTAGATAAGGAAAAAAGAAGGTATTTTAGACTTTAATCTATACCTTATGCATTATTAGGTGGTAATTTTTTTAGAAGAGACCTAAATGGGGTACTCCTTAGGTGCATAGATGATGATCAGGTGACCAAGCTTTTGGAGTAATTCCATGATAGACCTACAGGAGGTCATTTTGTACCTAGAACCACAACAACAAAGATAATGAGGGCTAGTTATTATTGGCCCAGCCTCTTCAAATATGCTCATGCATGGGTTAGGAAATGTCAAAAGTGTGCCCTCTTTATGGGTAAGCAAATATTGGCATCCCTTACTCTCAACCCAATTCAAGTAGAGCAACCCATCATGCAATGGGGACTAGATTTCATAGGAATGATCAACCCTCCATCAAGTGCAGGGCATAAATGGGTGCTTACTATAACTGACTACTTTACCAAGTGGGTGGAAGCCATTGCATTGAAAGAAGTTAATGACGGTGCAGTCCTAGACTTCTACAATAGTATTGTGACTAGGTTTGGCATTCCATCCACTATCATTTCTGATAATGCATTAGCATTCCTCGATGTAAAAATGAGTGAATGGGCTCTCAAGATGGGCATCTACCTCAGCACCTCTTCCAACTATTATCCTCAAGGAAATGGACTAGCTAAGTCTACAAATAAAAAATTGCTAAGAATTATTAGGAGAACTATAAAAGAGAATCAGAGGACATGGCACACCAAACTAAAGATAGCCTTGTGGGATGACAAGGTGACTCCAAAAGCTGCCATTGAAAATTTTCCATATGTCTTAGTATATAGAAGGGAAGCCAAGCTGCTCATTTCTTTTGAGCTTTCTACATTAGAACTAGCCCGTCAGCTGGAGTTGATGGAAGGTGAGCCCATGCATGTGAGACTGGCAGAACTCATGGATCTTGAAGAAATGAGGGACCTTGCAATGATGACACTATAGTCACAATAGGCTTAGGTCAAGAAAGCCTTTGACAAGAGAGCCATAGCAAGGGAATTTAAGGAAGGAGACCTAGTCCTTAAGTGTGATTCAAACAAGGCCAAACTAGGCAACCATGCCAAATTTGATAGCTTGTGGAGTAGTCCTTATTTGATCCATGGATGCAAATAACATAATGCTTTTTAGCTGACCCAACTAGATGGAGAGGTACTACCCATCCCAGTTAATGGGATTCATATAAAGCCTTTCTATTAGAAGAGTTTGCAACCATTATATATATTATACATTTTGTATAGTTTTTCATGTTTTATCTTAAGTGCCTTGTGCACATTTTTTCAGTTGTGTGTTTCCTTTCCCTAAGTTCCCTAGACACAGTGGTTATTTTGTTGTTGTTGTCTTTGTTGCTTTAAGAGGAGATTTCCAGATAGGGTCAGCCTTTTCAAAGAAAGTAATGAGTCTATGCCCAATGGATTGGATGAGGCAAATAAATTGGTTTCTCAAGCATAATAGGCATGCTTCCCTACAAGTCACTAGAAATGTTGTCCAATTTTTGGCCCACATACCAAAATTTTGACTGGTTTAAAGATATGAACATGATCAAGAAGAAGTGGAGGACCAAAAGAAGAAGAAGTGCAAAGGTTCATTTCTTTCAAGACTCTTTTTCACTCAGTATTTTTATTTCAGAGTTTTATTCAGGCTAAGTGTTAGAATTTCCTTGGACATTTTTCCTAAAAGAAATGTTTCGAAAGGAAAGTTACTTCATTTGACTAAGTGTCAGGAATTGGTTCGGATATTTTATCCAAAAAAATTCTTTCGAAGGGCACTTACAAATTTTTTGAAGGGTTATTCAAGGTAAAGTGAACCAAACAAAAAAGTTGAAGGGTACTTTTCCTTTCTAAAAAGGCATTTTCAAGATTGCCGAATGGCCCACTTTCCTTTCTGGAGGTACTTTATCAAAGCCTAAGGGCATTTTGAATTCTTTCAAAGGGCATTTTAAAGCATTCTAAAGGGTCATTTCCATGCCAAAGTGTTACATTATGCAACATTCTGAAGGGTATCTACAAAGGAAATAGACCTTTGCAAAAGTACCGAAGACCTTTTATTTCAAGAAAGTGATCAAAGAAAAATTATTCAAAGGGGCATTTTCAAGAGTTCTGAAGGGTACTTTCCTTTCAGAAAGGACCCTTAACAAAAATTGAAGAAATTTTCTCAAAAAAATAAGTTCAAAAGATTTTTCTAAAGGAATAAGATAAAAAAAGGGGGCCTAAAGGAATAACAGCTGAAGGAATAAAGTCCATTTTAAAAATGCCGAAGGAATTCCTTCAAAATCCAAAATGTTTGAAGAAAATGGCTGAAATAAGTTGTCTGAAGGAATTGATGGTGGGCCCACAAACATCAAAATCTAAACCCTTGTAAGTAGTCATTGGCATTTGAAAAGATCAAAAGAAGCTATGTAATCTATAGACTTGTATCAATATAAATGGATACATGAAAACCAATGTCCTTAGATTGGTCTTCCATCCATAGAAAAGATTTGGCCAAGGTTTCAAAGCAGGAGTTAAGGCATGCAATTAATGGAGAGGCTCTCATCCTTCGACATGGCCATCATCTCTGACAAATATTTGCTCAACTCAGAGGTAGCATGGCTTAGTCTAGATTCAAAGATATGGGGATTTTGTCCTTATACATGCAATACAAGTGAAGGATGTCATGGAAGTGAAAGATGAAGATTAGGTGATTAGAAAAAGTAGCTCAAGCATTGAAGACATTCCTGGACTTTTCCTTTTTAATGGATCATGACATCATCATCCTCAATAAGTTCTTATCTTCTAGTGTGTTTCTCAACCAATGAGAGGGCTTATAGACTTGTATCAATATAAATGCATACATGAAAACCAATGTCCTTATATTAGTTTTCCATCTATAGAAAAGATTTGGCCCAAGTTTCAAAGTAGGAGCTAGTGTATGCAATTAATGGAGAGGCTCTCATCCTTCGACATGGCCATCATCTCTGACAAATAATCGCTCAACTCAGAGGTAGCATGGATCAGTCCACATTCAAAGTTATGGATATATTTGTCCTTATATGTGCAAGACAAGTGAAGGATGGTGTAGAAGTGAAAGATGAAGATTAGGTGATTAGAAAAAGTAGCTTGAGCATTAAAGACATTCCTGGACTTTTCCTTTTTTAGTGGATCATGACATCATTAACCTCAACAAGTTCTTATCTTCTAGTGTGTTTCTCAACAAATGAGAGGGCTTGAAGACTATTGGAGCTAATGGTGGTTGATTTGTTGAAGAAATATTAGTTCTAATTAACCCAAATGTGGGTGAGAATTCATGGAGGGTGGTTGGGTCTCATTTATTGCATTTTGTTTGCTCGCCTCTTCTCTTTTCTCTTCCCTTTTTTTTCCTATATCTCCATTTTCTCCCCCCAAAAAAAATATATCCTCATTTGACAAGGGGAAACCCTATCAAAATTTGTAAGAAAGACCTTTTGAAGTAATAAAGATCAATTTTTACCTATCTCTTGCCTCAAAATTGTGCTTAGCAAGCTTGTGCATGATGGCCTTGTGAAGAAGTGTTCTTCCATGTCCATTGTCCTTCTTTTTTGCCTATTTTTAGGTGTTTTCAAGTTAGTTTCAGGTCTGAACTTGAGCTCTTTTCACCATTAATGGATGCTTGGTGTGAATTTTGAAATTCCTCTTTGCTTCATGTATTGTTTGGTGAGCCTAGTTTATGAAACACTTACGCAAATTAACTAGTTTGTGAGGTTGTGTGAGCAAGAATTATCTTATGTTGAATTAGTTTTTATTTCATGCTTATGTGAGTGTCAATAAATTTGGTGTATCACCCATTTAGCTCTCTTAATTACCCTATACCCCCTCTTTACCTCTTTTCCAAGTAGAAACATTAGTTTAGGTGATCTACCAAGAGGAAGCCGACCTTCTTCGGAGGTTCAACCTCACTAAAAGATACCCACAGCTTGAGGTTGCTCCAATATTGTAGCTGAGAGTGAGAGAGCCTAAAAAACTCTCCCACAAGGGTGCAATTCTAGACTACAATAGTTTTTGGCATGCCCAGTGGGACCGCTTTCAAGGAAGATTGGTCAAGTTTGATGCTGGTTTGATCAATTTGTAGCGGTTATAGCTTTCATCTTTCAGTATCTGGTGACTCCAAAGAACTTTTAGAAATCTAGTGGTAGAATAGTGACTATCTTTCATGCCAAAGGTGACTACAAGATCAGCTTTCAAAGGTATTCCTTTTGAGCTTGTTGAACTCCCCTTAAATTTAGAAAAAAGGTTAAGGTTTGTCTATACTCACCCATACGTAGGAAACCATTTTCCTAAACCAATCATAAGGTATACCTATGCAAGAAGACCTTTGTTAGCCCATTTTGTTACCATGATTCTCCAAAAAGTTTCTATATGCTTTAGTGGACAATGTCCTTTGAATCTACCACAATATAATCTTATGCCAGTATCATCTCTCAAAAGTGTACCATATTTTATAGGAGACCAAGCCACAACCCCTGCTAAACACATCAATGACATAGCCAATTTTTTCAATAACCATAATGTCATTGTATAAAATATAGCTATCAAACTATTATTTGTATCCCTTAAGGGAAAATCTTTAGATTGGTATAGAGGCTTAGCTCCTAATTATATTCAATCATGGAATTAGCTAGGAGAGGCCTTGTGTAAAAGATTTGCAGACAAGAGTGACCATTTGTCACTAGCAAAATAGCTTACCATAATCAAGAGAGCCCCCCATGAAGTCATGCAAGACTTCAATATAAGATTTCAAAAATCTTGGGATAGAATTCCAACCTCTGTGAGACTGTCCCCTAATTTTATATTCCTATACTACTTGAAATCTCTAAATATTGATATAGTTGTAATAATCCAATCCATGGGAGGGGACATATTTCCAGATGCTTATGAGGTGGCTATTAAAGAAAAAAATTACCTAGTCCAGGCTGGCAAGCTTACTCCTAGACCCCCAATGCCTATTTTTCTTGAAATTAGACCACCTCCTATGGGCATTCCCCCACTTGATGTTATTCTTACAACTCCAAAAATTTCTACTATACCTTCACCTAAGTAGGAAAAATCCTCCACTAATAGATCAAGTGATTACCAAGAGTAGAACAACTACCTAGAACTTAAGAGCATGCTTCAATCCTTGGGAATGATGTGGTAAATGTGAAGAGGTAGCAAGCTTAGTTCAATAAACCTTATCAAGCTCCACATCAACCTCAACAACAATCTCATCAAGAAAATAGACCACCTTTTAAGGGAAACTTCCAAAACCAGAACCATGAGCAAGGGCAAGGATAGTCTAGCTACAATAAGCAGAGTAGCTATAACCCAAATGTTGTAGGCTCTTCCAACTCCTTGGTTCCTATTTAAAATAATATGGCTCAAGAAGCTAATGGGACCATACCTTAGGATTAATCTTTTGGGCAATCCATTGTCCCAACTAATGGTTTTAACTAGGCCTTCAAAGACTAATGGAAACAAGCTATTGCTATGGATACAATCAACCCTTAATGGCTCAAAACATAGAGATCCCCATGTTGACAAAATCAAGACAATTTTCACAAGACCAAGGATCTTATCAGGTACCAAACAAACTAGATGCTACAATGGTCATCAGTGAGCAAGAAGAGTGATATGCACTCAATCAGTAGGCTAGTTCTAGCCAAACATACATTCTAGTGGTGGCTAATACAAGGTTCAAAAGAATTAATATGGATGGTAATCAAGAGGCATTCAAAGAACCTCTTATCATTAATCCTTCATTGTCTAAGCCTAATGAGCCTACTATCACTCCAAAGATCCCGTCACCTCCTAAAAATTATAATTAAGGGACCTATTTTGATCCACTAAACTCATAAATTTAACAAATAAAAGTAGTGGTCCCCAAAGTTCATGCAAAGGTTGTTGGTCTACCAATCAACATTGTTGAACAAATGAAAAAATCTAGTTTGAGTATATCGATGTGGGACATGCTTTCCATGCCCAGTTAGGTGGATTCCTTCAAGAACGTTTGTCTAAGATAGATGTTACAACAATTGCATGTAGACAACCAAATAAAGAAACTGAGGTCCTCACCAATGCAACCCAAGGTCCTATAGGAGAAAGATCAAGTAAGGTGGTCAAACCTCCTCCATTCTACATTTCATTAATCATTGTTGATTCCTTGGTGCATAATTGTTTGGTAGATAATAGAGCTAGCACTTCAATAATTTCAAAGTCTATAGTTGATCAGCTGAACCTCAAATATGAGCCACATACTAAGGGAGTTTTGTAGCTTGACGATTCTTCCATAAAGCCACCTATTATTTTCAAGGGTCTCAGATTGACCCTGCATGCTTTTCCTAGTGTTTCAATGGCTCAAGATGTGTTGATATTTGATGTAACTCCTCGCATTGTGTTATGCATCTCTATAGAATTCATAACCAAAATTGGGGTTTATCTAGTAGCAGGTTGGTCCTACATGGCTTTTAGAACAAGGTATGGGACCAAGGTATCAATCAAGGCTAAGCCCATGGCACAATTTCACATTGAACCTCATCAACTAGATATCATAAACATCAATTGTATTATCCTTGATGAGGATGAATTTACAATTGATCAAGAACTAAATACTTATCCTGAGAAGATTCTAGACTTGTTCTTGGATGAACTATGGGGGGATAATCAAATTCTCAACCCTTTGGAAGGTGTTGAAGAAAGAGACATGGGTGTCTATTTGCTACATGAAGAAAATAAACTCATGCCTTCCCTCATTGGACCTAAAGAAGTCCTCAATGGTATGTGGAAGTTGTTCTTTGATGGTTCAAGGAGAAAAAATGGAGTAGGTGCAGGGGTAATGTTGGTTTCCCCTTCAGATGATAAGTTTTACTCTTCTTATAGGTTCCATTTTAGGTGATCCTCTAATGTAGGAAAATATGAAGGTCTAATCCATGGCCTCCAATGGGTCAGTAAGAGGGGAATCAAGTAGTTACAAGCATATAGAGACAGTGAGCTTATAGTGAACCAAGTCAGGACCATGAACATTACAAAGAATCCTTTGATGAGGTCCTACAAAAATAGAGTATGGGACCTAATTAAAGATTTTGAAGCCTTTAACATTCAAGCTGTGCCAAGGAACTAGAACCAGCATGCTAATAGGTTGGTAGTTGTGGAAGCCTAATTTGATATTCCAAGTAACTAAAAGAGGCCAAGGTTCAGCCACATGTCAAGGTGGTGGTGAGGCCATCAATACTAGACAATGAAGCCCATTAGCAGGTTTTCAAAAATGACAAATAGATTGCTTGTTTCCTGCAACAGGAAGCAATGTTTTCCTATATGAACCACAGTAAATTCCAACATCAATATGAGGATCAAATTGTTCAACTGAGGTCTAACAAACTCCCTAAAGGGCTTACCACCCTTGAAAGTCTTTTCCATGAGGGAGACCATATGAGGAAAGACAAGGCAGTGATGTCAACTGATAAGGAGAACTATGAAAGAGTCCTTATTTTTAAGGACAAGCTCCTCAAGCTTGGGAAGGTAAGCAATGGGGTAGAAAGGCATGCTTTCATTGAACTTTATAGGGAATATTCAGACATCTTTCTTGGGAATATGGTGACCTAAAAAAATTTGATCTGAAGTTATCCCAGCATACTATAGAACTAGAGGCTAATGCTAAGCCTATGAAGCAAAAACAAAGGCTTGTTAACCCCAAGATAGAAGAGCTTATGAGGAGAGAGTTGACCAAGTTAATTGAATCCAAGATCATATTTCCTATCAAGCACTCATCATGGGTAGCCAATTTGGTGCCTGTAAGAAAAAGGAGTAGGGAGATGAGGCTATGTGTTGAATTTAAAGATCTAAATAGGGTTTCCTTGAAGGACCATTACCCTCTACCATCCATGGAGTAGCTTATTCAAATAGTTGCAGGTTTAGAACATTTTTCTCTTTTGGATGGATATTCAGGCTACAACCAAGTATTACTAAAAAAAGAAGATCAGTACAAGACTACCTTCACCACAAAGTGGGGCACATATGCTTATTAGAAGATGCCTTTTGGCCTATCCAATGCTAAGGCCACTTTTCAAAGAGCAATGGACAGGGCTTTCCAAGGGCTGCTGAATCAAATGGTGCTGGTCTACTTGGATGATGTCATAGTTTTCTCCAAATATGCCAACAAACATATGGACCACTTGAGGTTGATCTTTGAGAGATGTAGAGAGTATGGGATTTCTTTGAATCCCCAAAAATGTGTGTTTATTGTTCATGAGGACAAACTCTTAGGACACATTGTCTCAAAATAAGGATTAGCTATTGATCCTAATAGAATAAGTGCCATCCTGGCCTTATCCTTACCCAAGCATAAAAAGGGACTTCAAATTTTCCTTGGGAAAATAAAATTTGTGAGAGGGTTTATACTTGGTTTTGAAAACTTGGTCAAACCCATCACTGGCATGCTAAAGAATAACCAAGTGTTCACTTAGTCAAGTAAAGTTAAATCAACATTTGAGGCTATCAAGCAGGCCATTTCCCAAGCACCCACACTCATGAACCCTAATTTCTCAAGAGATTTCATATTATATTCCTTTCTTAATATTGATAATATATCAACTATGTTGATACAAAAGAATGGTGAAGGACTTGAGCAGCCAATATTATTTTTTAGTCAGGGGATTGAGGGGTATGAAGTGAGGTATACTTTCATATAAAAACAAGTCCCTATAGCAGTAAGAAGCCTTAAAAAGTTTAGGCTAATGCTTTCCAATAGTAAAATCTATCTTATGGTCTCTCATCCTGGAGTGAGAGACTTCCTTCTTAATAAAGACTTGAATGAAAAGAGAGCTTGTTGGATTACCAAGGTCATAGAGTATGACATGGAGATCAAGGTCACTAAGCTAGTAAGAGGTAAAGGCTTGTGTGATCATATGGTTGATGACCTTCATGAGGACAAAGAAGTTTCCATGGTGATACAAGACAACTCACAGGCAGATGCACCTCCACCTCACACTAGTTGACTCCAGGATATGACACATTTCTTAATAGTAGGTGAGTGCCCACAAGGTCTAGATAAGGAAAAAAGAAGGTATTTTAGACTTTAATCCATACCTTATGCATTATTAGGTGGTAATTTTTTTAGAAGAGACCTAAATGGGGTACTCCTTAGGTGCATAGATGATGATCAGGTGACCAAGCTTTTGGAGTAATTCCATGATAGACCTACAGGAGGTCATTTTGTACCTAGAACCACAACAACAAAGATAATGAGGGCTAGTTATTATTGGCCCAACCTCTTCAAATATGCTCATGCATGGGTTAGGAAATGTCAAAAGTGTGCCCTCTTTATGGGTAAGCAAAGATTGGCATCCCTTACTCTCAACCCAATTCAGGTAGAGCAACCCATCATGCAATGGGGACTAGATTTCATAGGAATGATCAACCCTCCATCAAGTGCAGGGCATAAATGGGTGCTTACTATAACTGACTACTTTACCAGGTGGGTGGAAGCCATTGCATTGAAAGAAGCTAATGACAGTGTAGTCCTAGACTTCTACAATAGTATTTTGACTAGGTTTGGCATTCCATCCACTATCATTTCTGATAATGCATTAGCATTCCTCGATGTAAAAATGAGTGAATGGGCTCTCAAGATGGGCATCTACCTCAGCACCTCTTCCAACTATTATCCTCAAGGAAATGGACTAGCTAAGTCTACAAATAAAAAATTGCTAAGAATTATTAGGAGAACTATAAAAGAGAATCAGAGGACATGGCACACCAAACTAAAGATAGCCTTGTGGGATGACAAGGTGACTCCTAAAGCTACCATTGAAAATTTTCCATATGTCTTAGTATATAGAAGGGAAGCCAAGCTGCTCATTTCTCTTGAGCTTTCTACATTAGAACTAGCCCATCAGCTGGAGTTGATGGAAGGTGAGCCCATGCATGTGAGACTCGCAGAACTCATGGATCTTGAAGAAATGAGGGACCTTGCAATGACGACACTACAGTCACAATAGGCTTAGGTCAAGAAAGCCTTTGACAAGAGAGCCATAGCAAGGGAATTTAAGGAAGGAGACCTAGTCCTTAAGTGTGATTCAAACAAGGCCAAACTAGGCAACCATGCCAAATTTGATAGCTTGTGGAGTAGTCCTTATTTGATCCATGGATGCAAATAACATAATGCTTTTTAGCTGACCCAACTAGATGGAGAGGTACTACCCATCCCAGTTAATGGGATTCATATAAAGCCTTTCTATTAGAAGAGTTTGCAACCATTATATATATTATACATTTTGTATAGTTTTTCATGTTTTATCTTAAGTGCCTTGTGCACATTTTTTCAGTTGTGTGTTTCCTTTCCCTAAGTTCCCTAGGCACAGTGGTTATTTTGTTGTTGTTGTCTTTGTTGCTTTAAGAGGAGATTTCCAGATAGGGTCAGCCTTGTCAAAGAAAGTAATGAGTCTATGCCCAATGGATTGGATGAGGCAAATAAATTGGTTTCTCAAGCATAATAGGCATGCTTCCCTACAAGTCACTAGAAATGTTGGCCAATTTTTGGCCCACATACCAAAATTTTGACTGGTTTAAAGATATGAACATGATCAAGAAGAAGTGGAGGACCAAAAGAAGAAGAAGTGCAAAGGTTCATTTCTTTCAAGACTCTTTTTCACTCAGTATTTTTATTTCAGAGTTTTATTCAGGCTAAGTGTTAGAATTTCCTTGGACATTTTTCCTAAAAGAAATGTTTCGAAGGGAAAGTTACTTCATTTGACTAAGTGTCAGGAATTGGTTCGGATATTTTATCCAAAAAAATTCTTTTGAAGGGCACTTACAAAAACTTTGAAGGGTTATTCAAGGTAAAGTGAACCAAACAAAAAAGTTGAAGGGTACTTTTCCTTTCTAAAAAGGCATTTTCAAGATTGCCGAATGGCCCACTTTCCTTTCTGGAGGTACTTTATCAAAGCCTAAGGGCATTTTGAATTCTTTCAAAGGGCATTTTCAAGCATTCTAAAGGGTCATTTCCATGCCAAAGTGTTACATTATGCAACATTCTGAAGGGTATCTACAAAGGAAATAGACCTTTGCAAAAGTCCCGAAGACCTTTTATTTCAAGAAAGTGATCAAAGAAAAATTATTCAAAGGGGCATTTTCAAGAGTTCTGAAGGGTACTTTCCTTTCAGAAAGGACACTTAACAAAAATTGAAGAAATTTTCTCAAAAAAATAAGTTCAAACGATTTGTCTAAAGGAATAAGATAAAAAAAGGGGGCCTAAAGGAATAACAGCTGAATGAATAAAGTCCATTTTAAAAATGCCGAAGGAATTCCTTCAAAATCCAAAATGTTTGAAGAAAATGGCTGAAATAAGTTGTCTGAAGGAATTGATGGTGGGCCCACAAACATCAAAATCTAAACCCTTGTAAGTAGTCATTGGCATTTGAAAAGATCAAAAGAAGCTATGTAATCTATAGACTTGTATCAATATAAATGGATACATGAAAACCAATGTCCTTAGATTGGTCTTCCATCCATAGAAAAGATTTGGCCAAGGTTTCAAAGCAGGAGTTAAGGCATGCAATTAATGGAGAGGCTCTCATCCTTCGACATGGCCATCATCTCTGACAAATATTTGCTCAACTCAGAGGTAGCATGGCTTAGTCTAGATTCAATGTTATGGGGATTTTGTCCTTATACATGCAATACAAGTGAAGGATGTCATGGAAGTGAAAGATGAAGATTAGGTGATTAGAAAAAGTAGCTCAAGCATTGAAGACGTTCCTGGACTTTTCCTTTTTAATGGATCATGACATCATTATCCTCAACAAGTTCTTATCTTCTAGTGTGTTTCTCAACCAATGAGAGGGCTTAAAGACTATTGGAGCTAATGGTGGTTAAGTTGTTGAAGAAGGATTAGTTCTAATTAACCCAAATGTGGGTGAGAATTCATGGAGGGTGGTTGGATCTCATTTATTGAATTCTGTTTGCTCGTCTCTTCTCTTTTCTCTTCCCCTTTTTTCTTATATCTCCATTTATCCCCCCCCACAAAAAAAAATATATCCTCATTTGATAAGGAGAAACCTTGTCAAGAAATTTAAGAAATACCTTTTAAAGCAATAAAGATCAATTTTTACCTATCTCTTGCCTCAAAATTGTGTTTAGCAAGCTTGTGCATGATGGCCTTGTGAAGAAGTGTTATTCCATGTCTATTGTCCTTCTTTCTTGCCTATTTTTAGGTGTTTTCAAGTTATTTATAGGTCTGAACTTGAGCTCTTTCTACCATTAATGAACACTTGGTGTGAATTTTTTAAATTCCTCTTTACTTCATGTATTGTTTGGTGAGCCTAGTTTATGAAACACTTATGTAAATTAACTAGTTTGTGAGGTTGTGTGAGCAAAAATTATCTTATATTGAATTAGAGTTTATTTCATGCTTATTTGAGTGTCAATAAATTTGGTGTATCACTCATTTATCTCTCTTAGTTACCCTATACCCCCTCTCTACCTATTTTCTAAGTAGAAACATTAGTTTAGGTGATCTACTAAGAGGAAGCCAGCCTTCTTCGGAGGTTCAACCTCACTACAAGATACCCACAGCCTGAGGTTGCTCTAATATTATAGCTAGGAGTGAGAGAGCCTAAAAAAATCTCCCATAAGGATGAAATTATATACTACAATAGGAACCAAGTAAAAGACACACCACCAAAACCAAACAAAGAGCCAAAAAATAACAAGTAAAAAATAGAAGTAGACTACCCACCACGACTCACACAAAACAATCCTAAAAGAAGGGGACCATTCAAAAAAAAATAGTAAAATAGAAGGAGATACATCACCCCAAGGTCAAAACAATAGAAAGGAAATCCTTCCCAAGACAAGGATTCTCAGCCAAGAGCCACTAGAATTCTTATACCCCTATTAGAGAGCAAAGCTTCCATGGTCCACTGAGTGCCACCGTTAATGGCTCAAAGCATCCAACTACAACCATTCTAATACAATTTTTCTCCCTCTCCTACCTTTATTACCATAATTTGGTTTAGAAATCAAATAGTCATATTGGGTTAGAGACAAGACCTCTATGGAACTAAATTACTCATCTTCATAAAAAAAAGAAGCATAAACAGAAACATGATATCCTACCTAGAAGGAGCCTTTTCCCTTAGAAAGAAAACTATCTTGATGTTAGGTGTGGAGCTTGATTGTCTTCTAGGATCAGAGGTTAAAATTTTGATGTTATTTTAGCTGGGTTTGGATCCCATTCTTTGAATCCCTCATGGTGCAGAGGGTTACAAGGGGGCCGTGCACCCCGAAGAATTTTTTTATTAAAATTGCCTAGTTAAATTGTAATTTTATAGTCAATTTGGGCCATTGATTAAAAGTGTCTAGATTTTATGGTAGAGGTTATGTTTAGGTGTTTTTTTCCCTAAACTATATTGATATATCACTGAGATGTATGATTATGATGGATGATGAAATATTGTACACAGAGTGGAGGCGGAAAAGGTAAAGAGGTGTAACAAGGTTTGTTATAGGATTTTGTTTCTCCCTTGTATTATTGTAAATAATATACTGGACAAGTTTGGTGGATGTAGCCTATCTTGAGTGAACCACATTGAATCTAGCATCTCTTGTTATGTGGATGTTTATGTTTATTTTTAGAATGTTTGATTAATTCATTTCATAGTTTTTGTTGTATGAGATTTGGGGATAGATTTGGGTTTCGATTTATCCTAACACCTAACACTGTAAATTATTTGTTTCTTTATTTCACTCTAATGCCACCTTGTTCAAAGGAGTCAAACAATCGAAACCCTGAGTGTCCACAACCGCTTTCTCCTTGAAAGGATTAGTTTTCTCCTTTCTCAACCCAAGATGCCCCTATTGTGATTCATTATCCTAAACTCCTTAAGTAAAGACCCTACTAACCAAAGGTTCTTCCAAAGTAGCATCCAAACTGACACCTGAAGGAACAACTCTTGAAAAAAAAACCCGAAGTAGAAAAAGGGACTCCTTCCCTGTGACTGGTGAAGAAGAACCGTGCTTATCTTGACCATGACCTGGGGAATGGCCACAAGAAGTGATTAAATTTTGAATGTTTTGCAAAAGATCAGCATTAGGGCATCCAATTTGTTTCATCCATTTCTTAAAAATAGGGGGCTAGAATCACTCTTGAGTTTCCTTAGACATCCTACCACTTTGTGGCCAACCTAGTTACATTTGAAACATCTGAAAAGGTAGACCCTTCATAGTTGGAAAAACTTCATCCAAGTTACTCTAAGAATATTGAATTAATATATAATGGTGGAATGTTTTTTAAAACTTCATCCATGATATAAAACTTTAAAAACCACTACTGGGTCATCGTGTCTTGATCAACTCTAACAAAATACTCCAATCTTGTGAACCAACCACTAGAGAATCCCTCAATCTCTCAAAACAAAAAGAAGTTTATATAATCCTACCTAGATTAGATCCTTCAATATCACATTATTTTAAGGGTCAAAAAATGGAATCCCAAGGGAACATAAACACACCAAGCTTTCTAAAAAACCACATACCATTGTTCCACAAAAATTTCCTCTCCTCCACCAATTGGAAAAGGATTGAGAAAAAACCATTTGGTAGTAGAGAAAAGGAGACTTATGAAATGCTAGGCTAGATTGATTTTGACCAAATAAAGAGCTCTTCCTAAGAGGGGTGTTTTCCCAGACATCTGCATATGAGGGTTTTGTACCCAAACTCCTTACTAATGGTCAAAATAACTTCATCCTTAATCTTTAAAACATGGGGGCCATTAGATAAGATCAATGGGACATTTCCTAAGATAACCAACTCAAAATTT
This sequence comes from Torreya grandis, assembly GCA_037957365.1. Taxonomy (NCBI): domain Eukaryota; kingdom Viridiplantae; phylum Streptophyta; class Pinopsida; order Cupressales; family Taxaceae; genus Torreya; species Torreya grandis. The sequence continues at coordinate 46,330 of JARHVA010001360.1, forward strand.
AGTTGATTCAACCCTTCAAAGTCTAACTTCCTTCCAAACTTGCATCTAACACCATCTAAGCCTCATCACCTCTATTATCCTAAAAAATAAGAAGGGCATACCTAAAAACTACCTACACTGATAAATCAAGATTTGAGACAATAGTTTTGGATTTACAAAAGTCTCCACATGAATTAAGGCATTTTTTACTATTTTGACATTCTAAAAAGACTAAATCCTTGTTATCAATCCCTGATTCACTTCCAATGCTCCAATCCATGGCCCCATATTAAATACCCACATCACGATGCCTTATTCTTTGATTTTGGATATTTGACTAACTCTGGCAATAAGATATTACCTTTGCTCCTTGAGGTTACACTAACCATCACTACACCCACCCTCATTAAACACACAACTTGCCACCTCTATGGTCTATTTGGTTGAAAGGGAAGGAAATCTTGTTTTGACTATTATTATTGCCATATATTATTTGTTGGATTTAAGGATTTATTTTTGGTAGGTATGGCCCTCAATGTTTTTAAAAATGTTGGCTTATGATCATTAGTTTCTCCTTCAAGGTAAGCCCATAGTTGTTGCTCTGTATGCCTAATTAAACCCTCCTTCTCAATGTCATCTACCAAGTTAGCTCTCGTCCTTCCCTACAAAGTCATTACCACCCTAACTACACTATTTCATCTTGATTGATCCCCATCTTTTGACCTCTGATCAACCCCTGACCCTGTCTATCTAGCTTCATTCAATATATATCTACCAACTTCTTTAACCAAAATAGGCCTTTACACTCCCACAAACATTCAACAATGGTGGGTCAATGAGCCTCCCCTACCTTTGCCTTTTCATTTTGAATGCCTCCAGCATGCCTTAGATCCTCTATCACCACCTCAGTCAACACATGATTTTGGACCCTGTTAAATGGTCTGATCCTATTTTAACCTTTAGCCTGCATAATCACCTGATTTAGATCTATCAGTATCATCTATCATAGCCTCTGATCCTCCATCTACCACCACTAATACCTCAATGTTTGAAACCATCAGACTAGTCCCTAGTAGTTTATTTTGATACATCTATTGTTAGGATTATTTAAGAAACATTTATAAAGATAACTTGGAACTAATTCATTTGAATTAGTTTTGATTACAACCACTCTAACTAAAAAAACCACTTTTATTTATTTTTTCAAATTTAATTAATACTTTTCTAAAAATAAATAAGTAGTAACTTCCAAATAATAACTTATTTCCTTTGGACATCTCATAGAAAATCAATCAAATAATTCATGTTTCAACACTTGAGCATAACAATACATAACTCTTTTTCTTATAGCATTTTAATCTCAACAACACATATTTAGATATTCTTTTCCATAGCTCCTAAAACTCTTCCTTTGTACTAGTTTACAACTCATCATGAAAAAAAGGAAGTGCTCTACTTCTATCCATAGGATTTTTTCAGCCATCCATGGCCCTCATCAACTTTCGAGCCTAAGGGGTTTCCCAATGATTTAAAACATAGATTTGAAGATTCTCAATGATTCAAAACATGGGTTTAAGTATTATAGGTTGTATATTTAATAGCTTAATTTTTTTTTAATAAAACCATATAGCAAGAAACTAAACACAAATCTAATAGGTAGTCTAATTACTTTGGATAAAAGGGAATAAGATTATATAATTTATAAGATTTAACTTCTACAAAAAGTAATTCATAATTTGAAGGTGTTGATAGTGAAAAATGTAATGTCAATGAATCAACTCTTTCTCTTATTGTAAAGGTCAAGGTGGAATTGAACCAGTTTAATTGTAGGGGATATATGGAACAAATATTGATCTTAATATGTACAAGTTTTTTTTTTAATAGTTCTCAGAATAATCAACAAAATATAAAATTAAATTAAGCATCATATTATTTTAGAAATCATCTACTTCTTTCAATATAAAATATGAATCAAATCTAACAAATATAACCTAACCTATCTAACAGAGTAAAGTCTATGAAATAAGCAATCTCTTGAAGGAAATATCTCTGATCCTCTAAAGAATATATCTTTTTCTTATTAGTTTTGATACAACAACAATAAATTTAAGCTAAAATAAAAGTAACGCAAAACACTTAAAGATAATTATAAACCAAACAAAGAGATAGAAACAAAACTAACATATTCACTAACTAAGCAACTAAAATATAACCACTAATTAATCAAATAACACTAAATTAAACACAAACTAAATCTAAGAAAATAACAGACATATATTAGATACGTCTTGGGAGAGCGGCAATTTTTTAAGGGCAAACATGTAGAGTCGGCCAAAATAGGCGACCCTACAGTTTTTTGTGGTCAACACTCACCGTTGTAGGGTGCTGGTCGAGCTAAGGCGAGCGTGCCCTAGCCTGATCCTATTTGTTTTTGGCCACTCCAGGGTGAGGAGTGAGTGCCTGTGGCATCAGGCTGGGGCTACGATTTCAACAAAATTTTATTGACATTGGTGCATCCTTCCTTGTTCACATGGGGGTTTTATCCCGATAGGAGGACATAGGTGGGGTGTTGTCCATGGTTGTATTGGTCTATAGTTCGAAGGCAGCGCTAGGTGGTGGGTTGGTTAAACCCTAGTGGTGGTTCCTTCTCTAAGAGCTGGCTGAGTGTCAATGTCGATTGGGGAGTCTCTAAGGGTTTTTCCTAAGATGGATTATCATTCAGCAGTGATTGGTGCAAATTCTACTTTGCATGCTTCGAAGGTTTCAAATAGTAACTTGTTCTCACCAGCTCTGATAATGGTTGGATCGGGCTTATCTGGTGGTACTTGGATTACAAAGATCAATGGTTGTCTTAAACATTGTGAGGTGAGGCCAAAATTGGTTATCCCACTGGATATGATTGCAAAAGATATCAAATATTATTTGAAGCATACTCTGTTGTGCAAGTTTATGGGGATGCGAGTTTCACTACAATTTCTTGAATCATGGGCCCAATAGACTTGGGTCCCTGAGGGAGAAATGGAGGTTATGCTTTTTAACAAATAGCTTTTTCATGGTTTCATTTATTTGCTTGGAGGACCATAACAAGGCCTTTGAAGGAGGCCCCTATTTTCATAACCAAATTGGGCTATTTATTAAACCTTGGCATATAGGCTTCAATCCTACTAAAGAGCTTCCAAACTGGGTTCTGGTGTGGGTTTGTCTTCTAAGGTTTCCTATGGAATGTTGGTGGTTGGATGTTTTACATTTGTTGGCTTTAATGCTAGGAAAACCAGTTGGTACTTCACAATAGACTCAAGATAAAAAGATGATGACTTTTGCTCGTATCTATATTGAGATTGATTTAAGTAAACCTTTGCCAGATTCTGTGGATATGTGTGTGGGTCCCTACTCTTGGGTGCAACAATTTGATTATGAAACTCTTCCTTTTTGGTGTCATGTTTGTCACGAATATGGTCATTTACAGAGAAGGTGCCCAAAGGCTAGGCCTGTGGATTCCCAGCCTTCTCAACTGCCCCGCAACCCTCCTAGGGTTGAAAAGGGGAAGGAACCCATTCCTAGTGATGTGGATGGTGCTGATGGTTTCATTCCTGTCAAGGCTCAGAATAGGAATCGAGGTCAAAAGAGGACTTTGAAGGAAAGGTAAGAGGAAGATTATTTCAACATATTTGAAGTCTTAAATGATCTCAGCCAGCAGGAAGTGAATCTAGGTTTGAGAATCTGGATCAGGCTGCTTTGGGTAGAGGAAGGAGAGCCTTCTTTCAAAAGCTACTCAGGGTCTATAGGATAATAAAGCTTTGCAAATGGACACTAATGTTCAAATGGAAGTCTAGGTGGAATCAGTTCCTATTGTAGTAGGGAAGAAGGGTGGTGAGGATGGATCTCCTCTTGTTTCAAATACAAGTATTGAGGGGGTGAAGATTAATAAGTCTTCTTCTTCTTCTCATTTGGGTCTTCTTCAAAAGGAGCCAAAAAAAGGGACAGGGGAGAAGTCTTCCAAGCTTGGTAGAAAAAAGGATTTGGAAAAGATTAAATTAATAGGGGAAACTTTGGTAGAGTCAAGGTCTGTTAAGACTCTTGATTCTCATTTTTTGACCCCCTTGAAATGATCATTTTATCCTGGAATGTAAGGGGCTTGAACAGTGGCCCTCAATAAAAATTTATTGGTGATTTGGTTAGAAGTCAATCTCCTGATGTTCTTTTCTTGTAGGAGACCAAGTTATCAGTGGAGGGTATGTTTGGTTTAGTGCCTAAACTGTGGGGGAGTGGAGAGTGCCAGTGTATTGGTGTTCAAGGGTCTGTGGGGGGAGTGGCTTGTTTATGGAAACCTCAAAAGATCTGCCCTATTTGGTGGTTATCCTTTCAATCTTCTATCTCTATGATTGCATCTTGTTTCGAGATGGGGGAGTTTGTTCTCTTCTCTAATATCTATGCATCTATTGATATTCAAGGTAAACAACTTCTGTGGTCCCATATCCGGTTTGTCTGAAGCATGGCTCCTTTCCATCCATGGATAATGGCTGGATATTTCAATGCTATTTTTGAGTTGGCTGAGAACTAGGGTGGTATTGCGAGGATTGAGCCTTCTACATTGCTACTTTAGGATAATATCTCAGCTTTAAATCTCATGGATATCAAGCCCATTAATGGCCAGTTTTCTTGGAACAATCAGAGGATTGGGAATAACTACATTATAGAACGACTTGACCATTTTCTAGTTTCTTACTACTGTGTTGGTGGGTTATGGTGTTCTAGCTCAAAATTTTTGGATTGGAGGGGTTCAGATCATTGGCCTATCAAGCTGGCTATTTCTTTAGCTTGTGTACCTCGATCACCTACTTTCAAGTTCTAACTTATGTGGTTGTGTGACTCCTCTCTCAATGACTATATTGCTGAGTGGTGGAGGTATGGTAGACCTACTTATGGTACAACAATGTATACTTTGGCTAAGTTACTTCAATTTGTCAAGTATCAGCTTAAACATTAGAATCAACACTACTTTGGAAACATTTTCCATGATAAGACTGCTACCCAGGCTGAGTTGGATGGTATTACAAGGTTAATCAGAGAGGATGGAATAGATGAGGACCTGCTGCAGGAAGAGACTAGGGCTTTGAAAACACTAGAAGAGTGTGAGCTATGAGAGGATTTTTTTTTGAAATAAAAGGCTAGAATTGAGTGGCTTCAGGAAGGGGATAAAAAACTACTTTTTTATTCAACTCGGTGAAAGCCAGGAGACATGGCAATTCTATTTTTGCTCTGGTGAATGACAGGGGTGAAACTCTTTCTTCTTTTCATGAAATTACATGTGAAACTAAGCAATATTTTGCTTCATTATTTAGAGAGGACTCACAAGGGGGTTCTGATGAGGAAGCTCAGGGTCTTTCTTGTATCCCTTCTTTGGTTTCTAGGGAGATGAATGAGCAGCTTATGAGTAATATCTCAATTGAGGAGCTAGAGGGGATTGTGTTTCAAATGAAGAGGCAAAAATCTCCTAGCCCTGATGGTTTCCTGATTGATTTCTTTCAAGAATTTTGGGAGATTATCAAGTTGGACTTGATGGCAGTTGTTCAGGAGTCTCATAAGAATAAACAGATGTTACGGGCCTTGAATTATACCTTCTTGCTCTCATCCCAAAGTACGAGGGGGCGGATAAGCTAAGTCAATTTTGACCTATCTCTCTTTGCAATGTGATTTATAAAATTATCTCTAAGTTGATTGTTGATAGGTTGAAAAAGTGGCTTAAAGTGTTGATTTCTGAGGAACAGAGTGGTTTTGTGGTGGGACGTCAGATTCTAGATGGGATTGTTATCACAACTGAAACCATTCACTCTATGGCCAGCTCCAAAGATAAGGCAATGTTCATCAAGCTTGATATGGCTAAGGCTTATGATCGTATTTGATGTCCTTCCTTTGGAAGGTCCTTGGTGCTTTTGGTTTTGGGGATGAGTGGATTTATTGGGTTATGAGTTGTGTTACTTCAGTATCTTTCTCTGTGCTAATAAATGGTGAACACTCTGAGCTTTTTGGTGCCTCTCGGGGTCTACAATAGGGTGACCCCCTCTCTCCTTACTTATTTCTTATTATTTTTGAGGGTCTATAATGCTTAATAAGAAGGAATGTGGAGTTAGGTTTCATTTAAGGGTGGGGGTGGGGAGGTGGTTTACCTTCACAATCTCACTTGCAGTTTGTGGATGACACTGCTTTGATGGGTATGGCTATAATTAGGGAAGCTTAGAATATACATAAGGTGTTGGATGTTTATTTTTTAGTCTCAGGCCAATTGATTAATGAAGATAAGTCTTCCATCTTTTTCTTCAATACTCCAGGCTCCATTTAGAGGAGAATTGCTCATATCTTGAGATTTCAGATTGGGGTGCTCCCTTTGATCAATCTTGGCATTCCCATCTCTATTGGAAGACTTCCCAGGGAGTCTTGGTAGAATATTTTGGATAAATTTCATGTGAAATTTAATCATTAGACCCATCATTGGTTGTCTTTCACGGGTCGTGTTTAACTACTCAAGTATGTGGTGCAGACTCTCCCCATTTATAGATGTATGATTCAGGTGGCTCCTTTGGGCTTTGTTAAGGAGTTGGATTCCTTAGCAAGATAGTTTTTATTGGCTGGTATCTTATTGTCCTCTAAATGGAGCCTTGTCAGATGGGACATTATTTGTAGCATGAAGCAGCTTGGCACCCTTGGTTTAAGGTAGTCATCATTGTCAGGGATGGCGATGGCCGCTAAATTATATTAGCGGTGGTGTGTGGAGCAGGATGGGATCTGGGCTAGGGTATTAACTCATAAATACTTCTCAAGGGTCCCTTAAATTTATATTCCTTATTATCCCCTGGTGGGGAAAGGTTTGGTGATTTGGAGTACACTCAAGAAAGGGGCTGCTCTAATTAAGGGTGGCTTATTTTGGATTTGTAAAAGAGGGACTAGAGCTCATTTTTGTTCTGATTCTTGGGATGGTTTTCCTCCCATTGTCTCTTAGTTCCCTAATTTGGTAACTCTGTGCCAGAGGTTCTGTGAGGTAGGATGGTCAAGGGTAAGTGACTTCAAGTCCTTTTCTTCTCATGGGTAGCTGGTGGTGGCGAGATGGAAGAAACCTGATGAGTGGCTTATTGTTGGTATGGAGGAGGAGTGTGTTGAGCTTCATATCATCCTTTCTCATAGGTGATGTAGCTCCCTCCAAGAAGGGGATGTTCTTTCTTGGTCTCCTAATCCTAAGGATGTCTATACTATTGCTTCTAGATATCAGGTGTTGTTATCTCACCAACTGGATGGGGTGGAGGTTCATTGGTGGAAGAAAGTGTGGAATAAGCTTTCTTGGCCGAAGTGTAACTACTTTATTTTGACTTTGGCTTGGAATAGGTGCTTGACATGGGATAAAATTTGGAAGAGGGGTTTTTAGGGTCCTTCTATGTGTGTTTTGTGTGGATGTGGAGAGGAGGACTCCTCTCACTTATTTTTCCAGTGTCCCGTGACTCGGCAGCTTTGGCATTTTTGGTGGGAAGTTTGGAAAAGACGATGTGTTCATGTGTCCTCCCTGGAGGATTTTTGGAATAGTCTGGGTAGACCTCCTTCTAAGGCCTCTTTCTTGCAAGTTGTGTGGTATGTTGGGCCTTCTTTCATACTCTGGCAGATTTGGTTGGAACAAAATTGAAGAATATTTCAAGGAGAGAAGTTGTTGATTCAATAATTTTGGCACAAAATTATGAGTATGATTCAGGAGATGGTGGAAGCTAAGTGTAATGTGGTGTTCCCTTTAGGGAAAGGGGATGTCGAGTTAGTGGATAGATTGGGTATTCAACGATTATCTCTAGCTTCTACTTGTGTTAGGAGAGGAAGGTGGGTGAATAAGAAAGTTCAAGGGGTGGGGAGTTGGCTACCCCCTCCGGCTGACATTCTAAAGCTCAATACTGATGGTTCTTCAAGAGGCAATCCTAGCACTGCTGGGATTGGTGGGGCTGGTAGGAATTTTTTTGGCTCGGTGGTTTCTTTATTTTCTATTCATGAAGGAGTGCAAACTAACAACCTTATGGAAGGTTTGGTGATACTCTATGCTTTGGAGAGGGCTTATGCTTTGAGAAGGCACAAGGTTATTTGTGAGTCTGCCTCATAGGTTTTGATTAACGTGTTGAATAAATAGAAGGTATCTGACGTTAGTTGGTAGATGGTTATGATAGTGTAACAAATTTTTTAGATGAGTTCTTTGATGGAGATGGTGTCCTTTATCCATATCCCAAGGGAGTGGAATAGGGCAGCAAATTGTTTGGCTAAGTGGGCCTCTGAGCATTTAGATGGTTGGAAGATTGATGAGTGGGAACAAGTCCCCCATGAGCTCCGACATGACTTGGAGAGGATTCTTGCTGAGGATGGGAATGGTATTGGTGAAGGATAATGTTGTTTCAAGCTTGTTTCAAGCTTGGTTTGACTGTTTCTTATGGATTCCTGGAGCCCTGGCCCTTTGATGTTTTGTAATGTTCTTTTCTGATTTTCAATTAAGTTTTTACCCTTCTTTTAAAAAAAAAAAAATCTAAGAAAATAACAAGGCAACCTACTTAAATGGAAATGAAAAGAACAACAAGATAATAAAATGAAAATGACAACTAAAGCATCAAAACAAATCTAAACTGATTAAGATCTAAAAAAGATAATCTAGTAAACAATAATTAAATAATATAAACACTAATTAAGAAAATAAAACAAATAAAAAAAAATTAAGTAAACAAATAACTTAAATTAGTAAAAATAATACAAGATAAATTTAGAACTTAAGTAAAATAGTAAAGAAATCAAATAACAAATTACAAATTCAGTTTAAACTATGAACAAAATGAAATCTACTTAAAATAGAAAATAAAACTCAAAGTAAATAGAAAATAAAACTAAACTAAAACAAAAAAGGGAAAGAAATGTGAGACTTAAAAAAAGAATCATCTTATAGATGTTTTTTTTTTTTTGAGAAATAAATGAAATAAATATGATTACAAATAAATATTCAAATGAAAATCAATTAAAACGATAGATTAAAACGTATCAAAAAATGTAATGTATTCATCATTATTTAGGTAAAGTACATGAAGTTATGCACATAAGATTGCATATCTGTAATCATCAATAACATTAATATTTGATAATCTTCAAATAATTAGTTATGAATAAATAAAGAAACCTAGATATACTTTCATTATCAATTAGATTACTTCAATATCAAGGAAAGCATTATTTGGTCTACCTGCAAATGATTGTTCAATCTTAGAGATTGCTTTCATAAAAGAAGAGAAAGATGAAAAAGTTTTAAAACTTGAAGAACTCTTAATAGCTTATATTTCTCCTTTTGGTATGTGTCTTCAATCTCCTTATAAATCAGCTTTACTTTGAGATAGTTATGATTCAAGTTATAAATAACGTTAGTTAGTTATAGTTTATAAGTTAATTGAATTTTAAAAGTCAATTACTTTGTAATTAATCACTTTATGAGTTATAAAGTTTATAAATTAATTTTATATCTTGAACTTAAAATAGGTTCATGAGATTAAATAATAATATAGATCAATTTACAATCTGTAACAGATGCGGGGCTTTTGACTTGTTAAACAATATTTAGACAATCATCTAACTATGCATATAATAATTAATTAATAAATGATAATGTCAAATGATCTAAACATTTTAACACTATAATCCATAATTAACATCTATCAAAATATTTCAAATGATAAAAATAAAATGTAGAAGATATTGCATAAATATATTAATTTCACTATCTACTAAAAATGATCAAAAGAACTCAAAATTTCCATGTCATCAAAGTCAAAGTACTATCAAAACTACATCTATCAAATGGATTTTTAAAAATAAAAGTATTTAAAATCAACATTATAATAGTATCTCAAAAAAAAAATAATTGAGTCAATGACAACATATCACAAACATCCTAATTACAATAACTATTAGAAACATGGTCAATGAGGGGAGCTCCTTTATCTAACTGATATTTTGTATACTCCATTAACGCAACACATAATTCAACTAAATTAGTGCCCCCATAATAATTATCAACCTCAAACTTTACTTTCTTAAGTACATATGTTACCATGGGCTGACTCATAGGGTTGCCAACATATTTATTACTAGAAGAAAAAGGGTTTATCTAATATAGGTGATGAGGGTTTAGTAATCATGGCCAAAGAGGGATCTCGATTAGCAAGGTTCAGATTAATCTCATAAAAAAATCAACTTGATAAAAAATAGGAGGATCATTAGGTATTGACTCAATTGAAGTATGCATTCATTTCAAGGATTCTCTTGGAGTACCTCATCCAAAATGATGATATCTCCAAAAGGATATCCTCATACCTCTATGAGATACACCATGGAAACTAACAAAATATAATGGGATATTATCTAATAAGTTCAAAAATTTAGGATCGTTCACATAAAAATGTATGGACATAGGAGTTCCACTATGAAAATGCTTAGAGAAAGTGTTGGTAGCCCTACGACTACGAAAAGGTCTCCCACAAGAACTACTTTAGGAAGAAGTGTCATATCCTTGACATGCACCATCTCCCCAGACATTCCTTCCTGAAATGTGAGAATTCAGGGTACACCCTAACATCTAAACTTGAAACAAATAAGTACTTAATTTTTTTTATGCAATCAAAAATATCTTCAAAGAAATTAAATACTTCATTATTCAAAGAAATTAAATACTTCATTATTCATTCTAATTCAATTCATTCATCCAATATCAAATAAATATGAATGTTGCCAAACATATTTTTTAACATCACAATATTAAAATAAAATCTTGATTTCAGAAAATCATACTATCACAACTCAAATGTCCATGTTTGTTTGTAAAAAATTTAGCATAATCTACCTCTTTTGAAAGTTTGTCATTATCTTAAGTTCAAGTACAATCAATGTGATTAATTCTTATTATCGAGTGAAAAAATTTCCATAAGAACTTAATATCAAGAATAGGTTTGAAAAAACACAATAAAAAAATATTTATAAATGCATACAACTGAATATCACCAAATTATATTATGGCTTAAACTTATATGCAAGTATTCATAAGATACTTATTAAAACACTCTAAAACCCAATATTTCAAAGGTAGGGAACCAAGAAGGTATCTAATACCAGTGTTTTCATAGAATAATCTTACAAGCCCATCATGGAGAAAAATACATCCTATACTTCTAAATATTCCATTTACATCTTCATCAAATACAACCCAGAACATCCAAATGTATCAAAATATCAATTGAAACATGCAACCACTATTTCATGCCTTATTGAACTACTAAAAATAACTCATTTTATATCAAGACTCCATGCAAAGGAGTACCATAAACTCCAAGATCTTGTAAAAAACATTATAAAATTGAATGCACCAAAATATCAGAAATAAACAACAATATGCTCAATTTGCATGCAATTTTGTTGAAAGTCTTTAATATAATGTCATATCGAGTCATTGAAAACCAATTATTTGTGTGTCATTTTGATTTGTATAAACTCCATGCAAGAGAAATGACCAAAAGATAACATCAAAAAACCCTATGATCTTGCTTATTTTTGTCAAATACATCCAAACTCAAAGTACCTGAATGCACAAGATACCTAGAAAGAATCAATATACAATTTAAATGAACTATATACAATCCTTTCAACAATATGTCATGTTGAAATAGTGAAAATAAATATTTGTCTTTGTTATATAAATTAATGCAAGAAAGTTTTGACAAAATGAGCAAAAAACACATGTTTTGTTACCTCTATATCACTTTATGTAGCAAGGTTTGATCACTCTCAGGTTTGAAATGAAACAAAATTTCTATTTTACCACATTGAACTAAATGTATTTTGCACATGATACTACAAGTTTTTAAATAGAAATTTATGCATGCATCTAAAATATTTATGACATGCAGGGTTGGAAATACAATCATATTCATGATTCTATTGAAAGAATATTGTTTTAATACTACATATGACAACCCACATCAAAACCTCGACTCTGTAAGCTCTTAAAGGGAGAAATATGCATGCTTGCACAAATTTTATTCAATTTATGACTTTATGGAGGAAAATAGAATGAACATTGAGATTCAAAGAGATATTTTAAATACTACCTTCCAAAGTGCATCAAACAAATTTAAAGTTGATAGTCATTAAACTAGAAACTAATTACCGCTTAAATGTGAAAGATAATGCATGGTAATGGATAAGAATAACCAACTATTTGTCACAAAAACTATTGCATGTAATCAATCTTTTTAAAACATCAATCATCTAACTTCAAAAAGAAGAAATCACTTATGCACATAATTTTACGAAGTCATGATTTGACAATTGAAAATGCACCCAAGAGAAAAAATATCAAATAAAACCAGCTTGCATACCTTACACCAGCACTTCACAAGTGGGTGACTAAAAACAACTACATAATCCTTCATTCAAATCCAAACACAAACTTTCATAGCTTTGATTCCACTTCAAGTTTGGTAAAGGAGAGTGAACTAAGAAAAATTAAATGTTTTATGTCGAGGTAGTTACCAAACTACCCATTAATGTAAAGCAGGTGACATGTCCATCAAAATAGTGGATGAAAACTTTTGCCCAAAAATAGTTTGTTTAAACTAACACCAAAACCATCACTACATCCTTGGTAAACTACCAAAAAAAACACTAACTTTTTTGCCATTGTGAATTCTAAATGAGGTGAGGATGGTTCAATAAAAACCAAGATGCCATGCACACTAAAAAAATATTGACCACCACCTTTGCATTAATTTCAAATGACATCAATACAATGCCTCAAATATCTAAATATATTAAAGCATCAAAAAGTTAAACCATATTGATATTAAAATCAAATGTTAATGTGACATTTTTTTTAAACAAACAATGACCATCAACTTTGCTAGTGACCACCCCATGAACTATGGTGTTTACCACTTAAAAGTGATCAAGGAAAAATATAGTATGAAATCAAATCATATGCTTATGATAAACAACCTTATAAAAAACCATATAATTTCCAAGATGAATATGTTCTTAGAAATATATGCTATAGGGTGTCTCAACAAACCATGATAGTGTATCCAAGTCAAATACAAGTAACAATCAAGACATAATTACTCACAAATCTACATTTGTTACCATCTTACCAATGTTATAATAACACCATTATCAAGACTATGAAATTCCTTGAAGTCACTATCAATAAAATATATTATTAAATTTACAAACTAGTCATGTTTATGTGAAAGGCACCACATTGTGACAATTCAACAATGTTACAATTATCTCAATCCAAATCAAAAATTTGAAAACTAAGTTATAAACATATACAATCTATCATCATTACTGGAATCTATTACCAGAATCAAATCAAGATATACCAATCCTATGATGATTTGCAATTGTATATTGATTGAACTTCAAGACATGTATCAAATATGCGACAATTCTAAATGCAATAAAATACTTTGACGACAATGATCAACTTATGCTATGTATAATATTTCAATAATGTTATGAATATCCAAACCAATCAGTATGACACCATTTCATATTTTAAAATACACAAAGTAAGTAATTCTAAACAAATGTAAACAAGTTGGCCCCTATCGACCATTTTAAATCTTATGACTTAAGGCATCATATGCTAGAATACGATCGTATCAAGTCTTTTTCAAGAAAAAAAGAATAGTACTAAAATTGGCTATAACATAAGGCTTTAAAATTTTATAATAAAAAACCTTAGGGGAATTAATAACAACCCTATTTAGGCCCCATGCTCCACTTAATCCCCTTCGAACACCCCTAACTATAGACCTTCCCTAATAATAATTTTCACATAGTAACACCCAAATTTATGCACTTTTCCCACAAAATAACAAGGTATTTATCCTACCTAAAAAAAAATATTGCAAGGTTCCACCTTTTTCTACTATTATTTTGCTCTTGCAATCTTATGTTCTCTAGGATCTCCACTCCTACCTGCTACAACTAACATGAATCAATGAGGAAGAAGATGCAATAAAAATATTTCAGCCTAAAATAATATTGGAATGCTTCCTTTTATAGCCATTAATGGAGGGGCATGTGTCCTCTCCAATACATGTAGCTCTACCCCTTTCCAAGCAACCTAAAATACCTATTTTTTGGGTATAAGGCTTCCTAGTAAGTCTCAATGGCACACAAATCAAGGTTGTTCATTTAAATTATTAATAATATAATTTTAAAAGAGTTAATATTTTTCTAAAATTTCACTTCCAATGCCATTCAGATTCCAAGATCTTTGGGATGGGAGCTAGACATCCTTATAATGTTCTAGCAAGGCATTAGGTGGTTTACAAACCTAGGGTTGATAATTCACTTGGAAATATATCACAATGAATTATGTATTCCCCACACACACAACTTAGGTAAGGGTAACAACGTCTATGCTAGGCACATGGTTCATTATGTCATGCCTAAGATAGGAACAAATCATTGGGTTCATGGTCAATCCCCCTTGTCACATTTTCTACCATCAAAAATATGTCGCATGTATATTTATTATACCCATTAAAACATTCATATAATGATAAAATATAATATAAAAAATTATGGAAATCAATGAATCAAAAATGTGGTCATACCAATCTATGAGTCTTGTTATGGTCATGTGATCCAAGGTCAACGCATTCCATTCCATGTTCTAAACTATAATGACTCATTGAAAATATAAGATATGTGTAACAAAAATAAAACATAATAATAACAACCAACATGTAACCCTTAGGGTTCCAAGATCATTTCCAACCTTTCACTTCATTTTTCATTTTATCCACTTGATGTTTGCTCCATTTACTAGTTTGATAGATGGAAGGGAGTTAGTTTGTGACACCCTGGACACAACTAGTCATCTCTTTCACCAATCTTCAGTACACAAAATATCCTTATTAATTTTAATAATGTGGGGGAGGATTCAAAAATGGCCTCATGACCACTTGCTTTCCTCTAGCTCCTAAGAGAATCAACACGCTATGCCCCTAACCTATCACATGTATAGGATAGGAATAACCAACATGTGGCTTACTTATCCCTCTTTGATATTATATCACATTTCTCTATGCATTCATTTGGTTAGTAGGTCGGCCTATGGAATAACCATAGCCTAAGTAGAATATATGAGGTATTGGGTAGTTGTTTATCATCATATATTGTAAATTTTACTCTTATTGAAGCTTGTGGAGGTTGCCCCCTCGAAGTGGATTGTATTTTATTCATATATTCTACTATATTTAATTCATATTGTGATATGCTGTTATTATTCTACTTTATTATTGAAGTAATTTCATTAAAAGTGGTATCAGAGTTGTGATTTGGACAATCTTATGGATGAAACCTTAATTTTAGAGATTTGCTTATATGTTTCAATCCACTATGAGTTTTCCTTCAATTTTTTTACTAAGTTGGGGAATTAGTCAAGGTAGTCACACAAAAACAATTAGCATTTGGAGGTCAAATTTGTGTGAGTTATTTAAATTTGAGTGTTTCATAAATTCGCTCTATATTACGTAATTCAATGAATTTTTATAAGTTATTTACATTTTTTGAAATTTTATAAAAAATTATCTAGGGTATGTGTTTCGTATTTTCTGATTTGAAGTTGACATAAGTACAAAATTGGTTGGTCAAAGTTGGATCAAAAGTGCCAATCAAGGTTGACATTGCCAAACCCTTTTATGGTAGGTCCACAAACTAGGGGCTGAGGAAAAGGTGATGAAACTCCAAGTAAAACTCCTCACAAGGAAGATATGGATTCATAAAGGGGAGTTACTATATCCTTTGTACTAAGGTTCTCTGAGATATATCACAAAGGGAGCTAGCTTGACTATAGCGTGCAAGGCATTTAAAGTGATATGCAAGGCATACAATCTGATATGAAAGTCGTACAATCTAGTTTGGAAAATGTTATGATGGATTTACAAAATAATCAGCCAAATCATCTATCTATCATTATTATGCAACCCCACCAGGGTGGATCTCTCAACTAGCCTAATCCAAATCCAAGTACACCTTGACATAAAGGATCCTGTTATTAAAGGTAGATATACACAAATTTTATGGAAATGATCCACTAAATTGGATCAACCAAATGGATTTTTTTTTTTATATTCATCAAATCCCATGTGGACATAAGGTTACCATGGCATCCTTATATCTATAACTTGAACAATTCATTTGGTATCGATGATTGTGTGCTCAAAATAAAAAGATGAGTCTCAATGTCTCCTGGTCAATTTTTATAGAGGAGCTACAAATACACTGTAGCAATGGTGTGACAAAGAATTACTTTGGTCAACTATCAAAATTATAAAAGACTAGCTTAGTCAAGGATTATAATCATCATTTTTAGAACCTATCTTTACGTGTGGAGACAATTTATGATGAGAACCTAAATGACTTATTTTTGGGTGGACTTAAGGACCACATTCAACATGAGGTATGCATGTTTAATCCAATTAAGGTTTCTAATTCTATTATCATGGCACAAAGGGCCGAGGAAAAATTCATAACCAATAAAAAACAATCATTCACTCACTTTAGATATCGTAGAATATCGACACCATCATTTCCTCCACCTTCCAGATTGACCCCTCAACAAATTGAAGAGAAGTGTGTAAAAGGATTATCTTTCAACTGTGACATCAAGTGGAGCAAAGGACATATATGTGTTGATAATAACTTATTCTACATTCAGGGATCTAATGAAGATAAAGAAGATGATGCCTCCATTGATGATGAGGAAGAAATAGAGGAGGTCCCTGAATATTCCCAACCTACAATCTCTTGTCATACACTTTCAGGTATTAGCACTCCTCAAAAACTAAAGGTGGTGGGTTTCATTAATAAATAAAAGGTGATAGTGTTGATTGACTCAAGTATCACACATAACTTCATCGACCATAAGTTGGCCACTCAATTGAACTATTTCATTTACCTAGCACAAAAATTTTAGGTAATGATTACAGATAGTGGCACAATCAATTATTCAAGGAAATGACATAGTATTAAGCTTTCTATGGGTGAGTACAATCTAGATTATTCTATGTTTTCTATTCCCATGGTTAGTTCAAACATTTTTTTGGGAGTCTAATGGCTCACAACCTTGGGTACCATTGAGTTGAAATTATAGGAACTATTCATGCGCTTTCATTCTGAAAGAAGGAAAATTGAACTACATGTATTACAGGCAAAATCTCCACAATAGGTTAGTTCATATCAGATGCTAAAAATGGGGTATAATTATTTATAACATGATTATATTCCATAGAAGTTCAACTGATAAAGTCATTTACACATCCTGATCTACAAATGATTCTTGATGACCACCCATCTATTTTTGGGGCCATGTCAAAAGGACTACCACCAAAACGAGAACATGATCATGTCATTTAACTACTTCCATGGAGTGAACCACAAAAAAAAAACCATATAAATATCCATATGCACATAAGAGTGAAATTAAAAATATGGTCCATGATATGCTAGAGGCAGGGATCATCAGGTACATCCAAAGTGCATATTCATCAACAATGGTCATGGTGCATTAGAAGGATGACACATGGAATATGTGCTCATATTACAGGGAAGTCAATTAGTAAACCATCAAAGATAAGTTTCCTATTTCAGTAATTGATGATTTACTTGATGAGTTGCATGGTGATGTTTATTTCACAAAATTGTATCTCCATTTGGGGTACCATCAAATTAGAATCAAGGATGAAGATGTTCATAAAGATAGTTTTAGAACTCATGAGGGCCATTATGAGTTTTTGGTAATGCCTTTTGGTTTTACAAATGCACCATCTACTTTTTAGAGCTTGATGAACACTATTTTTAGTCCTTTTTTAAGTAAGTTTATGTTAGTTTCCTTTAATGACATATTGATTTACATTAAAACATGGAAAGCACACTTGTAACATGTGAAACAAGTTTTGATAGTTTTAGAGCAACATAAAATTCATGCAAAACCATCCAAATGTGCTTTTGGAGTATAGAGGTAGAGTACCTAATTCACATTATATCCCATGAAGGTGTCAAAGCTGATCCTCAAAAGATCAAATCTATGGTGGAATAGCCAATGTCCCAAACTCTAAAAAATCTCCAAGGGTTCCTAGGACTAATAGGTTACTACCAAAGATTTGTGAAAGGTTGTGGAAGCATATCAACTCCACTCACTGCATTTATAAATAAGGATGCCTTCCATTCGATTGATGCATCCACTTAAGCATTTGAGTAACTGAAAGGAGCTATGTGAACCACCCTAATTTTGGATACTCCATACTTCTCAAAGACATTCATTGTTGAATGTGATGCTTCTAAATTAGGGCTAAGAGTAGTACTCATTTAGGAAAGAAGACCCCTTGTATTTGAAAGTTGTCAATTCAAAGGTAATAATCGACAAAAACATGTATATGAGAAATAAATGATGGTCATTCTTCATGCAGTCAGACAGTAGAGGCCCTATTTGATGGGTAGACACTTTAAGGTGAAAATGGATCATGATAATCTCAAATACTTTTTGGAGGAAAGATTACCATCTGAAGAACAACAAAAGTGGGTAATAAAAATGTTGGGTTATGATTTTGAAATCATATACAAGAAGGGTAAGATAATGTAGTAGCAGATGCACTATCTAGATGAGATACATCTACAGAAGCATTACCTTGTGCAATGTCCATATTGCAAGTATATTAGGTGGATGAAGCCAGGTTAGAGTGGGAGTAGGACAAGGATACATAGGTTTTGATTCAAAAAATCTAGTAAGGTTCTATAGCCTCTGACAAATTTAAATGGAATGGTAGTGCCCTATGGTATAAAGATAGGTTACAGTTGTGTAAAGATTCAAAGTTGAAACATAAGATTCTTGAAGAGTTGCATACATATCTAATTAGGATACACTTTGGGTTCTTGAAAACTTATCATATAATCAAGCAAGAAGTATTTTGGGAAAGACCCAAGGGAGACTTAAAAAAAATTGTGGCAGAATGCTTGATATGCTAACAAAACAAAGGTGAGACGGTAAAGACTCTAGGCATGTTATAACCTTTAACAATTCCTAGGCAAAGGTGGGATGAGATTTCCATGGATTTCATCATAGGTTTGCCCATTTTTTTTCCCTCTCACACCCATTTACAATAAGTATAGTAGTGGCTATTTTTTTGGAGGTAGTTCTAAAATTACATGGAACCCCAAAAATAATTGTAAGTGATCATGCTCCTATTTTCACTACTAATTTTTGGATTGAACTATTTTCCTATTTGGTTACTCAACTAGCTCATAGTTCATCTTACCACCCCCAAATCTGATGGACAAATAGAACTGGTAAATAAATCTTTAGATTGGTATCTGTGTTATTTTGTATCAGATATGGTTACCATCTGCCTTCCATCACTTCTTCCTTATGGGTGCAAACCAAAGTTCGAGACATGAAATAACACATTTAACATCAATAATAGGTTTTAGTTGGTTTGAGAGAGAATTTGGTCTTGGCACAAAATAGGATGAAGCAACAAACAAATCAATATTGTAGTGAGTGACATTTTGACATGGGTGATTGGGTCTTTGTAATTTTGTAGCCTTACAAGTAGATGTCCTTGAAGCAACAAAATAAGATAACAAACTTGCTCCTAAGTATTATGGCCCTTATCAGGTTTTGCAAAAAATCAGAAGTGTGGCTTACAAGTTGGAGTTACTTCATTCATCTCGCATTTACCCAATATTTCATGTTTCATGCTTGAACAAGGTCATTGGATATGAATTTTTAGCCTAGACACAGCTACCAAAACTAGATGAATAAGGATGAGCCATTTTGGAATGAGAGAAGATCCTATAAATGTGTACTAAGAGGTTAAGAACTAGAGAGATTAAGGAATATCTAATCAAGTGGAAGAACCTGTGCAGTGAGGATGCAACTTGGGAGTGTAAATATGTTTTGCAACAACATCCAGATTTGTTTAATGTTGAGGACAATGTTGGTTTGAAGGGTAATAGCATGCTACGCCCCTAATCTATCCTATGTATAGGGATAATAATAACCTACTTGTGGCTTACTTATCCCTATTTGATGTTATATCACATTTCTCTATGCATTCACTTGGTTAGCAAGTTGGCCTATGGAGTAACCATGGCCTAGGTAGACTATATATAGGAGGTATTGGGTAGTTGTTTATCATCATATATTGTGAATTCTACTCTTATTAAAGCTTATGAAGGTTTCCCCCTTGAAATGGCTTGTCTTTTATTCATATATTCTACTATATTGCATTCATATTATGATCTAGTGTTGTTATTCTACTTTATTGTTGAAGTAATTTCATTACACAACATATCCCCATAACACTAAATTAATCCTAGGCTAATTATACTACATCAAGGTAGCATACATAAAATGAACATCCACTCTATTATTGGATTAATGACCAAAGAGCATCCATATATGTCATTGGAGTAGTGAAAAAATAACATGTGTGCGTATAATATAGTGTAATCCACAACAACAAGCCATGTGAATCATCCAAAACCAATATCAAAATGAATCAAATAGTTAGTCTATATATAGTTAGATAACATAAGAAGATAACTTGGGTTTATTAATAATTATGTTCAGAATTTGTAGAAAGCATAAACAATATAACCATATAAACTAATCATCAAAAATCCAAATAATTTCATGACCATGAATAGATGTCTCATTCCTCAATAGATATTAATTACATCCCAAACAATATCACATCAAAGAGAGAGAAAGAGATTACAATCTAAAATGCAGTAAAAATAATGCCAATTACATTATAAAACTATAACTAACATCACCAAATGAATATAAATATACATGAATTCTGGAAGGCTGACATTAGCAAAGCTAATCAAGGTAAATGTAGTCAACATATGTATGTTTTTAAGATAAAAATAGATGCCACCTTAGATATCTAGAAATCACATAATAATATACACATAATCATCATAGTGCATAACTTCAGAAGGTCATCTCAATCAAGTAGATAAACATAATTTCCAAGACCAAAATGAATGAAAATATTTAAAACTATGTCCAAACCCCTTAGGGACATATACAATATCACTACCAAGTATATTCAAAGAGTGCACAACCCATCAATATCTAGATCTACTACAAGACACATGAGGATGGAAAAAATGGGGAATTACATTCACAAAACACAATATAATAAATAAAATGCCATGAATCATTATAACAATGTGATGGGTGTAGGAAGGAAAATGCCACTTATTTATTGATTTGAATTGGATCATGAAAGTTAGTAAAATTAGGTAACTGAGCCACTATTTTCATTCTATAGTAAAACCTGACTTATAAGTATATCATTTGAAACACTCTCAAACACTCCTAATTCAATAATTATCAACAAGAACAAAGCATGAAAATTTATTCAGGCATTTACAAAAGTTGCATATGTAGTTTTAAAAGTTGATTCAAAAACCTTGAAATCAAGAAAATAATTGAAAAAGGTTCTTCTAATAAAAAAATAGATTACAATTTTGTCAATGAAAAAAAAAATTAAGAAACAATAGGGTGGTAGCTTTAATATTTATGTTCTTATGTCAATGTATGATTCTATAGCTCCAAAATTCAAGGTTAATTAATTGTATAAGCCTAGGTGACATTCTTCATATCATTAAACATAATATAGAAGGAAGGGGGCAGTCGGGGATGCGATTGAGGGGGGGAGGAATATAAGTCTCATATGGAAGGTATCCTCTAACATCCAGAGTAATGTCTACAAATGACATCTCTTGTAATTCTTATATTTTATGATTTTATATTTGATCATATCTATTGTATATATATATATATATATATATATATATATATATATATATATATATATATATATACCTCAATATTCATTGTAAATCATATTTCTCAATTAGTTCTTCATATTTGAATACCATAAGGAGTTAAAAACTATTGCATGTATTAAGATACTATTGATACGTTGTTGTAGCCTTGAAGGCCTTGATAAGGAAACTTATTCTTGTAATATTGCAAAGGAAAATTAAAAAGCTGACTAATGGATTTTATGTTTATCCAAAAATATTTAAAGATGAAGCCTTTATGCATATTGACGTGGAGAAAATAAGTGCATGTCCTAGGGCTAAGAATCACAACAAGGTTATGAATGTGTATCCAATAAATTAAAACAAGCTACTTCTATCACTACATTATACCATCCATTATACTTGAAAGATGAAATTTGAAATATTGCAGTTGAGCTACTCTAAATGGAACATATTGTCAGGGAACCTACAACAATCAATATGCTCTGATACCAACTGTTAGGTGACCCCTTATCCAACGGAAGCACAATTGATTACTTTCTTATAAGCAATTAAACACGGAATTATACCAGAATGATTAAGTAACTAGAAACTTGAGACAACAAAGAATTTGAGAGACAATACACACTCTTGTATTAGATATTACTAAAAGAAAATACAATAAGGAAGATGCCACTTCTTCCTCCACCTCAAAGGCTTGCCACACCTCAAGACCTTCTTCCCTCTCTCTCTTGCTCAACACAACAACTCTATAGCCTGAGTTATTATCCCTCCTTGAATGCTTCAGCTGATCTCCTTGACCTTACACCTGTAGATCTCCTTGACCTTGCTTGCTTCAATGATTTTACTTGCCTTCTTGATGATTACAATACATGCCTCATGGGTCTTTAAATAGAATCCCATGGTTACAAAAATAGAAATCTAACTACAATAATTAGACACGCAGCTCATGACTATAATTAGTCATTTGACATGCAAACACTCGCTTCACTTAACTGACTGTTTGTCAGCAGCAGTTCTGGAACACACAGGCGACCGACGTCAGTCCCTACTTGCCTGGTGCTGTCGACATCAGCCGATTATCTGCCGTCGCCGGTTGCCTTCTGCACTGCATCTGACCGATGTTGGTCATGCTGTCGATGCTGATTCTTCTGGTTATTTAGCATCCTCTTCTTCATGTCTGCAAATAGTTGAATCTTTTAGCTCCACACCCTAACAATCTCCCACTTGGAGATAAATAGCTGCTACTGTACCTATACCTGTACACCATCTATTTTGTTCCTTAGGCTTTGTATCCCTCTTCAAAGTCACTCTTGAAGACCAACCACCACACAAAACTGTGATGCTATAACTGTCACTTATGCCAAAAGAATTTTGCTGCTCCCAAATTCTTCATGACATACTTATGAACCAACTCTACCCTTAGCTCAGAAAACTCCCTATATATGAAACCCTGCAACAAGTAACACAATACAGTAACAGGATAATGTAGCTAATATTATCCAACCTGGTAAAGATAAAATACAATGGTCAAACCTCCATTGCTCTGCAGCGTATTCAAGACCATATACCATAGCCTTCTGTCTCATGTGTCCATCCACTCTCTTCTCTAAAACGGGAATCCATCCCCTATCCAGTGCTTTCTTCCAGCTGACAACTCTACTAACAAATACTTGTTTGGCTTTACTCCAAGGACGCACACTCATCCATGCCAAGATCGCACTGTTTCTGGATTCTACTTGCATTGCTTCTTCCATCTTCCTAGTTCATGACTATCATTAAGCAATATAAAGAAGGTGAACAATGAATATGAGGTTCACATACCTTTTTTGACCTCCACATGGGTGTTTGAGACTTATTGATCCACCCAACATCCATTCCAGTGACCGATCTCGGCCATCTCCCAATTTGCTCCTGATCGATGTCGGTTCCCTGTGCTGACCTTAACTACCGACATCGTTTCCCTGGCCGACGCTGGCGTCCCCCCTGTCGACGTCAGTCCTGATGACCGACATCGAAATTCTCCTGCCTGACCTGCCAACCCTGCTGGTCTGCACATGACCGATGTCGGTATCTGGCTGATCGACATCGGTCCCATGTGACCGACATCGGCGTCTGTGTGTTCCTGTAAGTGATGAAATTTTCATCCGCGAGCTCTTCTTGGATCAAACCTCTGTCCATACTGCCCTGCTCAGATTTATTCAGCCCCTGTGACTGATTTCTGTCCTTCATCTCCTCCATAAACACCAAAGCTTCTTTGTTCCTGTCAAAAGCATCAAATTTCCTTTTCCTATAATGAATTCTATCTATGCTTTCCGAATCTGAACACATACCTCTTGAATCAAGAACGTCCATTCCCTTCTTATTCATGTGACCAAGCCTATTAGACCACATCTTCGAATCTACACCAGAAGTAGAATCAGTAATACAAGTAGATAGATAAAGAGTACCTACTTTCTTACCTCTTGCTAGAACAAGTGCTCCCTTGGTAACCTTCCAAGAGTCCGTTGTGAGGGTTATTGTGCATCCCTCATCTCCCAACCTTCCTACAGAAATCAAACTCTACTTCAGAATTGGAACATGCATGACCTCCTTCAACACCCATGTGTTGTCAATCTACAATCTTAGCTACACTTTCCCTTTGCCAACTATCTGACAAGGCATACCATCCCCTAAATAAAGCACTCCAAAGTCTCCCTGTTCATACTCATGGAACAAATCTCTGTTTGGGGATGCATGAAAAGATGAACCAAAATCTAAAATCCATGATCCTACCTGACTATCCAAAGAAAGTATGAGAGCATCCTGTGCCACAATATTTGCATCCTTTGCTTCTGCAATACCTGCATGTTGATTCTCTTTATCTCTCAGCCAACACTCCTTCTTTGTATGTCCTTTCTTTCCACAAAACCAGCAGGTAATACCTTTGGTCTCGGATCTCCTTCCCGACCTTGATTTCCCTTGCTCAATCTTCTCCCTTTGCCTTCCCCTACTTTCTGCACTTAGAGCATTCCCTAATGATTCACCTGTGCTTCTCCTACGTATTTCTTCATTCAGGATCACACTCACAACATCATCAACTTTTAAGATTTTAGAAGCAGATGCAGAATTACTTACTGCCATAACCAAACCGTCCCAACTTTCAGGCAAAGAACATAAAATCAAGAGATCCTTTACCTCATCATCAAAAACAATATTGACTGAAGCTAATTGGTTTACCAAACCATGGAAATCACTGAGATGAGTATGTACCGATCCGCCTTCCTGCATTTGCAAAGTAAATAGCTGCTTCATAAGATATACCTTATTAGAAGCTAAGGGCTTTTCGTATAAATTTGCCAAGGACTTTATCAACTCTTCCGTTGTCTTACACTGTGATAAGCTGGAAATCACAGATGATGCAAGGCTCAACCTTATGGAATCGAGAGCCTTCCGATCAAGAACACTCCATTCTTCATCCTTCATATCTGTGGGCTTGCATGCAACCCCACCCAACGGTAAGTACAAATCCTTCTGATACAGATAGTCCTCAATCTGCATCCTCCAATGTTGATAATTCTTGCCATTAAACTTCTCCATTCGTAGCTTACTTTCTTTTGCCATTGTTGAACTCCCACTCAATCAGAAAACCCTGTGAATGACCTGTAATAAAAAACAATACCTACTTCCTACAAACCGTAGCTCTAATACCAACTGTCAGGGAACCTACAACAATCAATATGCTCTGATACCAACTGTTAGGTGACCCCTTATCCAACGGAAGCACAATTGATTACTTTCTTATAAGCAATTAAACACGAAATTATACTAGAATGATTATGTAACTAGAAACTTGAGACAACAAAGAATTTGAGAGACAATACACACTCTTGTATTAGATATTACTAGAAGAAAATACAATAAGGAAGATGCCACTTCTTCCTCCACCTCAAAGGCTTGCCACACCTCAAGACCTTCTTCCCTCTCTCTCTTGCTCAACACAACAACTCTATAGCCTGAGTTATTATCCCTCCTTGAATGCTTCAGCTGATCTCCTTGACCTTACACCTGTAGATCTCCTTGACCTTGCTTGCTTCAATGCTTTTACTTGCCTTCTTGATGATTACAATACATGCCTCATGGGTCTTTAAATAGAATCCCATGGTTACAAAAATAGAAATCTAACTACAATAATTAGACACGCAGCTCGTGACTATAATTAGTCATTTGACATGCAAACACTCGCTTCACTTAACTGACTGTTCATCAACAACAGTTCTGGAACACACAGGCGACCGACATCGGTCCCTTCTTGCCTAGTGCTGCTGACGTCGGTCGACTATCTGCCGTCGCCGATTGCCTTCTACACTACATCTGACCGACGTCGGTCATGCTGCCGACGCCGGTTCTTCTGGTTCTTCAGCATCCTCTTCTTCGTGTCTGCAAATAGTTGAAGCTTTGAGCTCCACACCCTAACACATATCACTCAAAAAAATTCCATTCTCTACCCTTATTGTTAAGGTTAAGAATTTTTTTTTAGCACTCTTTTAGTCTACTCTAAATCAATCACAAAATATTTATTTTTATAACAATTTAATTTCTATTACGTAACACTTTAGAGTAAATAATTACCACACACATTAATATGTTTCACACTAATGCGAAAAGAATATATGAATTCATCCATAATTAATTCTATCAGATTAATGTGGATAGTTCGGTTATCATTTATGATCTTGGACCTATATTAAGGGACCTCAAGAGACGACTTTACCCAAATCACTTGAAATCTAAAATGGATCCTATTATCAAATTCAAAGCATTTGAAAAGCTAAAAAACCTCTGTAAACTTATCTTTATTAAACATCATATGTGAAAACTCTTATCTAGATTAGAGTCTTTAATTAAATTAACATATAATATCCTTTTATTAAATTCCACAATTATTATTCTTAATTTATATTTTATAAACATATTAATATGAGTCAAAATTACACAGAGTTATAATTGTTAACGGAGTTCATGGAGTCTATTGAATCCCACAAAATCCATAATCTCTGACCCAACTATACGCACACATCTCAAAAATATATTTATTGATACTATAAACTAAAGTGATCATTGTAGGTCCACGCATCCCCACATTACTTAAGTTTTATTTAATAGAAAATGGATAAATCCAACATGACTTGTGGATCTCAAATACAGTAAGGTGTAATATCTAAATCCATGAGACTATGGGCTCATGCAATGGATACTAGAAGTTGCCCTAATGGTGCAAAGAACACCAAGAGGGATTTTTTTAATATTTTTTTAAGTGCTTATTAGTGTGAATTAGGTGAGGAATAACAAAGATCAAAACAAATGAATTGAAAGAGCACTGTTGTATATATATTGAGAAAACCTATTTTTTTGGTAAATGATGTGGAAGAGTATTAAATTGATTCATACTTCCTCTGCTCTTCTCAGATCTACATATTTATTATCCTTCATTATTTCATAGCATTTAAATAAAAATGAAGGGTTGATATAGAGGTTCTATAGTGAATACACTCTTGATACGATAATGAACATTAACCCTTGATGATTAATATTATCAATATGTATTGTTGCTTTATTGAGAGTAATTCTTTAAACTTTATGTATGGGTAGAGCCCATGACATTTTGATAGGCATTTGGCAATGACCCCCATGTAATAGGAGGAATTGGAATATATGTTGGATTGCAAACATCCCATGGGGGACCAGAGTATTTTTTTATGGAAAAAACTATGTAAATAGGCAAGGAAGGTAGATTTGAATTTATGTGGTAGACAATGTGAACTATTTCATGAATGGATCCATTAACTAAACCTACTGTCACCCAAAGGTTAGTTGTCAACATAATTTTTTGTCTTTTATATAGAAGCATGGTTTTCTCAAGTTGGGTGTCATGGGTTGGTGTCACCTATTGTTTGCTTTGTTCTTGTATGCACCTAGATTCACTCGCTTCACTTAACATCACTAATATTATTATTAGTCGACACTAATTTAGCTTATCTAATTTATCCCCTTTAATCCCATTAATTTATCCCCTTCATAATCATTTATGTAATATTCCCCTTCATTATTCTTCATTCACTAACATTAGTCCTACCCCACTTCTTCATTAATTTCCCTAAATCCCCATTATCCCATCCTAATCCCACTTATCTATTATTTGGGAATTTTTAATTTATATAACCCACCTACCCACCTACTAAGCCTATCCCTAGGCTCTCATACACCCCTGGTCCTTAATCACTCACCTAATCCCTATCTAATCTCCTACCTAATCCTAATTAACCCCTAAGAAGGATTCTAGAATCCTCTCTATTCTCACCCTTCCTCTCTAGAAGCCTCTAAATCTAGAGGCTTCCAAGGAATTTTAAATTCCTTGAATAATCCCCAACCCTTGATCTCCACAAACCAACTTTGAATCTCATCTATTGATCCTTACCTCCACATTCTATTTAAACAACTCATCCCTCCATGAAGAACTAACGACTAATCTATGAAACTACAATCTATCTATCATAAATATAGGAAGCTCATAAAGTCTTCATGCCAATATAATTCATGAATCAACACCAACAATCCAATGATCATGCCAACATAATGTCAAGTTTCTGAGTCTAAGGTAAGCAATCCAATTCTCTTGTTTTTTATTTGTTTAATCATGATTAGAGCATTTAGCTTTACGATTATAATGATAATTTGAATGGTACATTCATCTAGTTGCATTTGATCTTAATGGTTCTAGATCTTACTTAGGTAGTTTGATGTTTGAGTAGATTTAGATTACTTGCATGATCTCAAATCCATTGTGCTCAAATTTCTATCTACATTTTGGTGACCACAATGGGAATATCCCTCCTAAATTAAACATTTTGCTTGTTAGTGGTGTTTTTACTAGCTTGTTGGTTTGATTAATCAATAAAAATCCTAGTTTTTTAAAAAAATTCACATACATGTGAAATCTATGGTATTGCTCTATAACTCGTGACTTTACAATCATGGTTTGGTCATGTGAATTATGATTTTGTATTAACTACCTATTTTAAACATTAACGATTTTCATTTTTAGTAGGTTGATATTGTTGTGCAATACCATTACTTTGAAAGTAGTGACATTACACAACTAATAGCATGATTTTGCCATTTTTAGTTGTGATTTTGTCTAACTACTAATGATCTATTTCATAGGTTATTTGCAAAACCACAACTTACAATCTACGGTTTTGTCTTGTAAATTATGATTTTACATTGCTAATCACAGTTTCACAGGCTTCAAAAATAAGTATAAGATCATTTAATTTATCTTTTGTTTGACCCCTGTGTGATTGTATTAAAAAATTTCATGTTTTCAAAAAATACTTGTGTTTTCTATGTGCATGATTTAGGAGGAAAATAACATCAAAAATGAGTCTAGCAGGAAAACCTTAAGATCTAAAATTATTAATCCTGAAGTCACAGTTTTGACTTGCAAATTGTGTTATTATACCAAGAGTTATGATATTGTAGGATTTGATAAAAACACTAACAGTTGACCATTATCCTCTAATTTGTAGGTTTTTATTCTGACACTCTCTATTTTGCAGGGGCCAATCTTCATCTAAACAGCATAGACCCCCTTCTTACATCTTGTATAGGTCACTTGGGTCTTAAAAGGAAAATATCAACTAACCACATTTTTATAACAAGGATTTTGTATCTGTAAATTTTGTTGTGTGGTTGGCAAGTGCATCAAGAGAGAAGCTAAGGCAAGAAGATCATCAAAAGTTAGAACAAACACATCATTTTAACTTTTTTCCCTATCTTCTACAAAACCACAACTCACAGAATCATGACTTTGCCCTGTAAATAGCGATATTGCATCGAGACTAGCGATTTTGTCATTCTATCAAATTTTTTCCCATTTGGACTTTTATTCTGTCTGTAGATTATCTTTGAAATTCCATAAGGCAAATTTAGGATAAATATTTGATTAATACATTGTCTATTTTTTAGATAGATCATAATTTTGGGACATTTCAAACATCTAAGTGTTTGTTTATAAATGTTGATGCATCATAATCAATCCTAAAGTTATCATGATCATCTGTAAATAAACATCTCTAAGCATTTGAGTAACTTGCATCTATTTTGGTCAAAAGATAAAAATTTGAAGCTTTGTACTTTATCACAAAATTGCTAATTTTGAAGTTTTGGTAGTCATGATTTTTCCATATTAGTCACATTTTTGTATTGTCAGTCACAATTTTGCATATTGACCATCACAGTTAACTATCTATTGCAAAATCATAACTCACAAATCATGATATTGCACTGGTGGTTGTGATATTATAGTCTGAAGTAGCGATTTTGCACTAATTTTGGCTTTCAAAATTGTCCTTTTTAAGTGCATTTTTAGAGTCATTTTTTATGATTTTTGAGTCATTCTGGGCCCCTTATGATGCCACCCTCATACCCTCACATCATGGCCCACTCACCCTAAGGAATTATAGAGCCAAATCATGATTTTGTTTTAGGGCCTATTAGACTAACATTTTATTTCTTGCAGGGGTAAATCTAGTGAATATTTTGTCTAACTAACATCATCTTTTACAGGGCATATTTTGGTCTAATATCTTGTCTTGCAGGGTTCTCCTCAAGATTGTTAGTCAAAATACTAATCAGTTGTCTTACAGGTTGCCTCTTTGAAAGTGCCACTTGAAACTACTAATCATTTTCTTGCAGGCCGCTTGTCAGAGACCCATTTTGGCATATTAAAAATTATTTTGTCTTAGATTCTTTATCATTTTTATCATATTATCTTGTATATTCTTGTGTATACTTCACATCTCAAATAATTAGTTAATTAATCTCTTTTTTGGTTTGGATGTTTGTCACCTGAGGACTACGATGGTGTATGCTCTCTTCCTTGCATCCTTACAGTGATTCTTGGAGAATCAAAAAATACTAATAAACCCTCCCATTTTTCTCTTTTAGGGGTCGGTGACATGGATTTCATCACCATGCACTATACTAAACTCCATGTTTTAGTGGAGTATAAATATCAGGAGAGCTATCGTTAGGCACTAAAGTATAATTCCCCATAAAGGGTTTTATGGAGTGAGGGGCATTTAAGATCCAATACACAAAGTAGTTAAACAACATCTTATACTGACATAAGCCCCAACATACCTTTGCATATATTGGGGATGCCCCTAGAGAGCCCATTTAGCCTAGAATAGGACCTTTAATCCATAATAGGTGATTTGTTTCCAAAGTCAGTATCAGCTCCCAAGTGACAATCATGTACAGATGGGGTTGACAGGGTTCGATAAATTTCATAATGGGTCATCAGCCTATAGCCTTACTTGTGAAGCTATTAAAAAGTGTGGTCATTGAGTTACACACCCATCAATTTATGAATTTTAGGATTGTAGTCTATTTGCTTGGGTGTGTGTTGTGTTAGACCAGTGTTGTTTGTGAGCCAAGTCAACCTTTCACCCAACCTATACATGCCTATCTAGGTTCTGTACACATATCATTTTGTATATCTTTGCTTCATTAATCTATTATTTTATATATCTTTATCTCATCATCCTATTGTACATATTGTCTTCGTATATCCTTTTCATTATCCTATCCCATGATTGATCATACTCCACCACTCGCATACCCTAATCACATATTTTCCCAAGTCCACTCTATCCATAATCAATCATTTGTCTTTACCTTGCCTTTGCCTAGTCACTTCATCCCCCATCTAGTCTAACCTCATCTTATCTTATCCTAGTTATCTCTTTAGGTCACACACGTGTCCAAACCATCCCCATCTCCATCATTACCCCTCATCACTTCATCATCACCTATCATCATACTTTTCCTTTTCCCATTATCCTAATCACCTTCATCACATAATCCTATCCCCTCCCATCTTGAGCAAATTAGTATAAGGCTTGAGCTAGTCATTTTGTCCTTTCATATCATCCCATAATTTTTAGTCCACTATCACTCATCATTCGATCAGATCTCATACCTATTCAATATCCTGCTAGCATCTTATCACTTTGTTGGTTTCAATATAGTAACCCATCAATCATCAATCTAATTGTCTCTAAGCAAATCATCTTATCTATTCATAACTAACACACATCCAATCACCATCTTGCTAGTTTGAATCCAAGCACCCATCAAATCCTCGATCCCTTTTGCTAGCTTGAAAACTAGGCATTATTGATAGGTCGTTAGCACTTATTATACTATCAATCTAAAATTTGATCCTAATCCTATATCATCTTCATCACATTTCATTCATGTCATCATCATCATCACTTGTCATACTAGCTTAGACATTCAAACCTATCTTGTTCAAGAGACCATATCTAATCCCTCAACCCACTTCATCATCCATCATCATGAAGTTAGATCCCATTTTCATAGACCAATACATATTTGCTAACAAGGATGAGATCCTCTTATGGTTCATTAAGATGGGTGTCCCACTTCTCGAATGTGTTGACCCCCTTTAACTCATTTCACCTTAAGCCCAAACTCATTTATGTGAATCCCATTCCAATCCTCCATCTACTAGTCATAACCCATCAACTACCTATTTCCATACTAGCAAATGGAATCTAATCTTGGCCACCTCATCTACAACCAATCCATCCACCTAGTCACATCACCAACCATCTGATCTAAAATCAAATGCTTCCACATCTAAGTCACAAAGTGAAGTGGGTCCTTATACTCCCATTCCTATATCCTTGGAAGCCCTTTTCCAACAACTAGTCACCACTAACATGATGGTCAATCCACCAATACGACATCTTTATCCCATTAAGCCAATCCATCTAAGTACCGAGCTAATCAATATTGTGCATATCATTAAACCTAAAGGCATACCATTAATTAATGTCAAAATTTCCAAGACCTCATTGACCATGGTGATGTGGTAATCAAGGATGAACCAGATGTGTCTACATCCCTGGGTGAACACAAAGAGGAACACTAAGATTATATTCCCAATCATGGACAAGTCTTTCCACTTCCAAGCCAAGGTCAAGACACCACATCCATCATCCATGATCCTCCCATTTTTGACAAATCCTCCATCCAACACAAGTCTATTCCTTATGAGCCTAATCCTCCCATATCTCTTGAGATCTTCCATGGGCCTATTTTTTCCAAATCAATTATTTATTTATCATCTCACCCATCATATCACAAACCCCTTGAGAGGTGAATCATGGATGATGAATCTTATACAAGTAGCATTACATCATGTACATCAGAGCTAACACAAGTCTTATCTGTATTATGATCATGTTCAACACCAATATCTGAATTAGATTCTTCATTGTAAACATCATCCCTCATCGATATTACAATAGATACTGATAATGCCTATATTTTTGAGGATACTCATAATATAGATACCTCTAATACATTACTAGGCATACCTTCATATCCTAATCAGGATGATGAAATCATAACAATTTTTACAAGCTTTATCTATCAAAATAGCTAAAGTGAATATGATCCTATGTTGGATGTATGTACTATAGCTAGTCTTAGTGATCCTTTTATTGATCTTGAGGAGATTTTCTTCGATATCAAAATTGGGTCTCCTAGGAACCCCTACAAGGATCATGCTACCCCATCACCACTCATTGACCTCATCATACCATCTCCACCACCTCCATCCATAATAGATCCTTTCCTTCTCATCAATGATCATTTTATCACCTCCCTCCATAATAGATCCTTTCAACTCCTCCATTCTTAGCTTACTTTGATCTGCAGTTGCTCTACTCCCACTCGATCAGAAACCCCTGAGAGTGCCCTGTAACCAAACACAAAACCTGCTTCCTCCAACCTCAGCTTGATACCAAGATACCACTTGTTGGTATCAAGCTCAAGAACCTACAACCAAGGCTCTGATACCACTTGTTGGGAGGAGGATGGTAAACCGGAAGCACACAATTTGATTACTAAACCAAGCAACTTAATATGCGGAAATTAACCGGATTCACCAAGTAACTAGAATTCAGAATAACACATGATATGAGAGACAATACCAAATTGTATTAACACTTTATACAGAAAAGAATACAATAAAGAAGATGCCACTTCTTCTCCACCACCTTACAGAGGTTTCCCACACCTCAAGTGAACAGTAAATCTTCTCCCCAAAGCTCTCCCTCTCACAGGTCCCAACACCCAACTCAAATACAGAGTTGGTGTTCACCTCCCGTGCTCCACGCACACCACAAGTGCTCCACGCACTCCACAAGCACTCCACGTGCTCCACAAGTACTGAAGGTACTTCAAGTAGATCTCCCATGAATCTGCAACAACCTGCAATTCAACAGACCATACTTATGGAAGGAACTCCCTTGCCTTCCTCTTGCTCTATCCGAGTACACACCTGTACTCCAAGTAGATCATGCCTGATACTGCTCCCTGTTGTGTTGCTGTCTGTATGACCTTGCACACCTGCAAATCAAACAATGGTTCTATTCACCTGTGAACCTCGACCTTGCACACACATACACCTGCAGATCAACGATCTTACTTACCATGTAGATCTCTTATATAGGCCATGCAACTGTGACCAAGATCCTACACTCTTGAAGAACCCAGCTGGCTCTCCAATCCAGCACCAACACACCTGGTACTGTGGCACTAGGAGGAACGCACCATAGCTCTACCTCACACACAGAAGGAGCTTATGATTATGCTCTCTTACTCCCTAGCACACTTTTCCAATACAACCATGAGTCTATTATATAGATCTCATCCAAACAATGATTAGACATCTAATTACAATAATTAGATCCGTAGCTATGAGTCTAAAATTAGCACTCATCATGCAAACTCTTGGTTCGTTAGCTCACTGCCCGTAATTAACTCGCAGTCGAACTACACAGGCGACCGACGTCGGTCCCTGTCCGCCTGGGGTCGCCGACGCCGGCCGATATATGACCGACGTCGGTTGCCTTCCTGTCTTACCCTGTCGACGCCGGTTGGCCAGACCAACGCCAAACACTTCTGACACTCAGCAACTCATTCTGCAACCTCCTCCATGTCTGCATCAGTGAAGCTTTTAGCTCCACAATCCTAACACTAGGAACCCCTACAAGGATCATGCTACCCCATCACCACTCATTGACCTCATCATACCATCTCCACCACCTCCATCCATAATAGATCCTTTCCTTCTCATCAATGATCATTTTATCACCTCCCTCCATAAGGATGAACAAGAACATGTATCATTGGACTCTTTCCTAAGTAATATAAGTGCCCTAAATATGGAGGTCCAAGACCATATTAAAAAAGTCAATCATAATCCAATCATTTTTTATCCCATCAGTCAAAAGAAAGAAGAGTCAAATCATCAACCTAATCCAAAAGTGTCTTCCCCTATTGAAGCCCAAAATTAGGCACTAGGGGACTCAAAGTCAAATTAATCATCATCCATCAAATCAAAAAGCAATCTCTTTTGGTGACGCCCAACATTAGGCACTAAGGGACTGCCAAAGTTAAATTAATTATTATCCATCAAATCAAAAATCAATCTCCTCTGGTGAAGCCCAAAATCAGGCACTAAGGGACTGTTCAAGTTAAATTAATCATCATCCATAAAGTCAAAAATCAATGTCCTCTAGTGAAGCCCAAAATCAGGCATTAGGGGGCAATCAAGGTCAAAACCAATCAACAAATCCAAATAATGTCAAAATCACTATTAGCATGCCTGATAATCCATCAAATAATTGGATTATATATGAACCATAAATTCAAAACATCTTGGATATCTTATAATCTTTTATCAACTAACACCAATCAAATGAAGAATGTCCAACATCTCTAATGATGTATGCAACTACTAGTCCTAAATCACCCATCATACCATCCTATCATGATCCTATCATTCATTTAAGTCCCATCCATCCTCATCAAGATATAATCAAATCCATACCTCTTATCACCCACCTAAGCAACATTGTCTTTTATAGGGGTGATGAAGACACTGGGTTTATATATTTGGAGGGGTCATCATCAAGAATCACTAAAGGTCATGAGGATATTAATACATTTAGTGGAGACAACATGGTCCTAGCATCACATATCTCCAGAATAGGTGTCAATTGAAGATCCAACAAGTGTTAGCATTCATGCATCTCGTACCCACATCCAATAAAATTGAGATGCCCAAAAAGACAAAAAGGTAAAAAAAAAAAGGAAATAAAAATCATTCATCCAATGGTGAAAATTGGTCTTTTGATGCCTTGGGCA